>CM037854.1:169288225-169888225 GCA_021234595.1 Delia radicum | reverse complement strand
TTGTTATATTTACTCGATGAGAAGTAAAAAACAAAATTGAAAGAATTGAACTAATTCAAATCAAAAATAAAACATTTTTAAGTAATAAACATTGTTCGTGTATAGACTAGAATCTCTAGTCAAAAACATTTAAAAATTGCAGAGTACGGCAAAAACTGATTTATGGTCCTAATACTATAGTCAGAAAGTGTTGTTGTTTATTTAATAAACAATAAAAACACAGTGTATTATGACTAGAGATTCTAGTCTATACACGAACAATGTTTATTACTTAAAAATGTTTTATTTTTGATTTGAATTAGTTCAATTCTTCCAATTTTGTTTTTTACTTCTCATCGAGTAAATATAACAATACGGGTAAAGCGTTGATCTTTTTCCTTCAAAATTTGGGTAGAATAATTCTAGCCCTTCTACATTGGTTCTCTGATGATTTTCGGTGACGCGAAATGAAACATGTAAGGACCTGTCAGTAGATAAAGTCTGCTATAAGAAAGCGGGCAAAAACTTTTTTGAGTAATAAATAAATATTGCACGGTTTTTTGTTTAACAAAAAACAAATGATCTTGAACTCGAATAATCTTGCTCACATTATTTAAAATATTTATATATAAACATTGTTTTTAACAAATAAGTTAAATCCCTTTTAAAAAAGTGATCGTTGCATTGCCGTTGTGGTTACTGTATTCAGTCTAAAGTTTTCTATATTTCTTAATAGATATGGTTGTACTTCTCCAACGTATCTTATTTGTTCACATAGGTATTCCATGTTTCATTTTATGTATAAAGTTTAATGTATTTAGTTGTAGTCTTTGTCTTATGTTTAACCATTTTAGTGTATCAAGCATTGTACGTATTGATGTATATCTATTGCATTTCAAAATAGTTCGCCTTGCCATGTTTTGTAACTTTTGAAGCCTTTCCAATTGCGATTCATTACATCATGTATACAGGATTGTTGATCCAAATTCGAAATGAGATTTTATTATTGTATTATATATATTAATTGTTGTTATTATATTTAATTTACTTCTTATTCTTTTAAAAAATCCAATTTTTTTTACCAATTTTTTTACATATGTAATCTATGTGATCTTTAAATTTCATTTCTTTATGTATTATAAAACCGAGATACTTTATATTTTTTACTTTTTCTATAGTTTGATTATTAATTTGTATAATTGTTTCGCTGGTCATATTTATTTCTAAGAGGTTTGTTTTATTTTCATTAAGTTTGAGTTTATTCATTTTTAGCCATGTATTAAGATTATTTATATCATTTATCATATTGTTTTTACATTCGACATTGTTGTCACATTCTGTATATATTAGTGTATCATCCGCATATAAAACTATTTCACATTTTTCCAGTATTTTTGGCATATCATTGATGTATATTACCCAGTAAAAAACGCTGCTTACATGCAAGCAGGTTTGTAACTGAGTAAGACTAAAAGAATCCCTTACAAACCTGCTTACATATGCTATGATTATTATATGGCGAATTCCCACTTGGAAGCATTACTTTTTGGCAAAGTAAGCACTGATTTTAGCGCTTATAAAAAGCTGTGATTTCAGGGCTTGCAGTAAAATCATATTTCATGTCTATATTATTACGGATAAAAGTAATAACATGAATATACCATACACAATTTATTTTACATTAAATTCTACTTCTTCTTCGAAAACAGCAAACACAATCGGAAATCACTCGGAAAGATTGGTACAGATCTTTTATAATACACGATATGAAACTTTCTGCATTACAACCTGCATCCTTATAAGGGATTATGGTAAGCTGCCTACAACCTGCATCCTTGTTAGGGAAGTAAGCTCAAAATTTTTGTTTGTTTATTTTTATACGAAAATTATTCGTTTCCTTTGCTGCTTCTCAGTATTATGTTATAGTAAGCACTTACATCAGCGCATTTGTTTTATCTGCTTCTAAAACCACGAAAATTTTTTACTGGGTTATAAATAGTAAGGCTCCTAGAATAGAACCCTGTGGTACTCCAAAATCATTATAGATCATATTTTATTTTATATTATTAACTTTAGTAATTTGTTTTCTGTTTTTTAAATAGGACTTAAACCATTGTAGTTCTTTCCTTTGGATGCCATACATATTCAGTTTTTTAATTAAAATTTCTCTATCAATAGTTTCAAGCGCTCGTTTAAAATCTATGAAAAGAGCCATTACTTTTCTATTTTTTCAATGTTTTTCCATCTATTTACAACATAGTTTACTGCAGTTTCGCACGAAAGGTTTTTTCTGAAACCCGATTGGTATTTTGAGAATAAATTATTATTTTCCATATATTTTTCTAATTGTTCTTTTACTATATTTTCTAATATTTTTTCACAGGCTTTCAGTGTGTTTATGGGACGATATTCTTCACATTTTTTTATTTTTGCAATTTTTTCAATAGGAGTGATCATGGATTCCTTCCAATTTTCTGGGAACTCTTCAGTTTCTAATGATTTATTTATTATTTTTAGTATCATTTTTCCTGTTAAATACCAGTTATCCAGGATAATTTTCGTAGATATTTTACAATAGTCCGGTTTGTTTTTTAAAAGTTTTATAGTATTCTTAAGTTCTAACATTGTTATTGCACTGAATTCGAATTTTGAGTTAATCATTTGAATCTGATTTGTATATTGCACATCGTCTATTGAGTCTCTATTGTTTTAACACTATTTACAAAGTATTTATTAAAATGATTAGCTATATGATTATTTTCCTTATACCCTACATTTTTATTTTGATTTTTATTTATTACTAAATCTTAGATCTCTGTCCACATTTGTTTTTGGTCCTTGGCATTATTTATTTTGTTGTTTATGTATTTTTCATTTTCATTTTCAATTTTTACTTTATATAAATTTCTAATTAATTTATAATTTTTCCACGCTTCATTTGTGTTTTCAAACTTAGCAATTTGATATTTGGTTATTTTTTCTTGTTTTATTATACGTAGTTCATTAGTAAACCAATTATTTATGTTATTTTGTTCTTTTATTGTTTTTTTAAAAGTAAGCTTTTGAATTGTTTTCTCCAGGCATTTATCAAATATTAATACATTTTGGCTAACACTATTATCTTCACTCAATTCTCTTGTAAATATGTGTTTATGATATTTAAAAATATATATATTTTTATTGTATTCTTTTTTATTGTTATTTTTTTCATCTTTAATCATTATTTTTATCATTTCGTGATCTGATATTTTGTTCTTGTTGCCGTTTTGTACATATATTTTGTGGCTATTTGTTATAACATAGTCAATAATAGTTCTTGTTGTATTTGTTACCCGAGTATATTCATTTACTAGTTGTCGTGGCAGTATATAGATCACCAAGTGGTTACGAGTCAGAATTCTTCAAACTTTTACAGGAAACTTTGGAAGAATTAAGCGATGAAACTTGTGATATATTAATAACTGGAGACTTTAATATAGATTGTTCAACTAATAATTTCTACAAAAATAAAATTGAAACATATCTAAATGACAATGGTCTTAAACAACTAGTAAATGAATATACTCGGGTAACAAATACAACAAGAACTATTATTGACTATGTTATAACAAATAGCTACAAAATATATGTACAAAACGGCAACAAGAACAAAATATCAGATCACGAAATGATAAAAATAATGATTAAAGATGGAAAAAATAACAATAAAATAAAAATATTAGTGTCCGACCAAACAGTTCGGCCAAAAAAACTATATTTTGTCGGTTTTTTCGGTATCTAGAGGCAATGGGGATAAATTTTGATGTTGGAAATATGTTTGTTGAGCCGATTTAACTCGATTTTGTGTCTCAAATTTAAGGAAAAACTCTGTAGTTTAGTTATAAAGTTAAAAGTTCGGCCGCCGAACTATTTTCTATTTGGCCGAACTTTCGGAGGTTGAACAGTGAATTCATTGCTTAACTACGGACTTTTCTTTAAATTTGACACTCAAAATCACATCAGCCCAATAAGCATTTTTCCATTCGCTAAATTTGTCCATAATCCTTTAAAACACTGAATATCGACCAAATGCATTTTCTGGCCGAACTGTTCTGTCGGACACTAAAATATATATATATTTTTAAATATCATAAACACATATTTACAAAAGAATTGAGTGTGTTAGCCAAAATGTATTAATATTTGATAAATGCCTGGAAAAAACAATAAAAGAACAAAATAACATAAATAATTGGTTTACTAATGAACTACGTATAATAAAATAAGAAAAAATAACCAAATATCAAATTGCTAAGTTTGAAAACACAAATGAAGCGTGGTCAAATTATAAATTAATTAGAAATTTATATAAAGTAAAAATTGAAAATGAAAATGAAAAATACATAAACAACAAAATAAATAATGCCTAGGACCAAAAACAAATGTGGACAGAGATCTAAGATTTAGTAATAAATAAAAATCAAAATAAAAATGTAGAGTATAAGGAAAATAATCATATAGCTAATCATTTTAATAAATACTTTGTAAATAACAATAAGAGACTCAATAGACGATGTGCAATATACAAATCAGATTCAAATGATTCGAATTCAGTGCAATAACAATGTTAGAACTTAAGAATACTTTAAAACTTTTAAAAAACAAACCGGACTATTGTAAAATATCTACGAAAATTATCCTGGATAACTGGTATTTAACAGGAAAAATTATACTAAAAATAATAAATAAATCATTAGAAACTGGAGAGTTCCCAGAAAATTGGAAGGAATCCATGATCACTCCTATTGAAAAAATTGCAAAAATAAAAAAATGTGAAGAATATCGTCCCATAAACACACTGAAAGCCTGTGAAAAAATATTAGAAAATATAGTAAAAGAACAATTAGAAAAATATATGGAAAATAATAATATAATAATAATAATTTATTCTCAAAATATCAATCGGGTTTCAGAAAAAAACTTTTCGTGGAAAACTACAGTAAACTATGTCGTCAATCGATGGAAAAACATTGAAAAAAATAGAAAAGTTATGGCTCTTTTCATAGATTTTAAACGAGCGTTTGAAACTATTGATAGAGAAATTTTAATTAAAAAACTGAATATGTATGGCATCCAAAGGAAAGAACTACAATGGTGTAAGTCCTATTTAAAAAACAGAAAACAAATTACTAAAGTTAATAATATAAAATAAAATATGATCTATAATGATTTTGGAGTACCACAGGGTTCTATTCTAGGAGACTTACTATTTATAATATACATCAATGATATGCCAAAAATACTGGAACAATGTGAAATAGTTTTATATGCGGATGATACACTAATATATACAGAATGTGACAACAATGTCGAATGTCGAAACAATATGATAAATGACATAAATAATCTTAATACATGACTAAAAATGAATAAACTCAAACTTAATGAAAATAAAACAAAACTCTTAGAAATAAATATGACCAGCGATTATATAAACAACAATTATACAAACTAATTATCAAACTAAAAATATAAAGTATCTCGGTTTTACAATAGATAAAGAAATGAAATTTAAAGATCACATAGAATAAATATGTAAAAATTGATAAAAAATTGGATTTTTTAAAAGAATAAGAAGTAAATTAAATATAAAAACAACAATTAATATATATAATACAATAATAAAATCACATTTCGAATTTGGATCAACAATCCTGTTTACATGCTGTAATGAATCACAATTGGAAAGGCTTCAAAAGTTATAGTTATGAAATGCCATCTATACCTCTGTCTGAGTAAAAATATAAAGTATATCGGTTTTATAATAGATAAAGAAATGAAATTTAAAGATCACATAGAATAAATACGTAAAAAAATTGATAAAAAAAATTGGATTTTTTAAAAGAATAAGAAGTAAATTAAATATAATAACAACAATTATGGCCTGTTTCTCGATTTCGAAAGAATGCTTTCTTTCGCTTTCTAAGCGAAAGAAAATTGATTTGGGTTTCTCTAACTAAATTTCTATGCGAACGATGACTTGAAGTACAAGTCGAATGAAAACGTAACAGTTTTCATACAAAATTTGGTTTCTCTATTTCGAACGAGTTGTCAACAGTGCGAACGTAAATGTCAAAACCAGTCACTTGCCTTTTTGTTTTCGAGTAACAAAATATTTTCAAAAAAAATATATCATTCATTCCATTAGAAAACTCAAAAAATCTGAACACGGGTCCTCTGAATTTGTTTATTTTTTGTACATGAATACTCTATGGTCCCATTTGTACATTTCCTTTTTCAGATCTCCAAATTTGTGATTTTATGCACGTTTTTAGTTCTCATAAATATCAAAAAAATGCTAAAAGCACTTCACTTTGAAGTGCCATAACTTTTTAATTGTACATCGCATGTCATTAATTTAAACGATATTTGGAAGATGCACTTGTCTTCTTTATAACTGGATTTTTAAACAAAATGATTGCTAAAAAAAAAAATGCATACTTAATGCAAATGCAGTTTTCTAATGCATTTTTCAAAACTTCCCCCTACGATTTTCAAAAAAAAAAATACAGTTTACTAAAATATATAATATTAGCTAATTATAATAATACTGATTTTTATGGAACAAACGTCTTTTATTTTTAATGATTTAAAAAAAAAAAAAATATTTTTTTTATTCTTTAAAATGGAAATGGAAATATTTTTATAAAACACTTTTAGCATTTTTTATCAAATTTATGAAAATTAAAAACGTGCATAAAATCGCGATTTTTACAAATTTCGAGATCTGAAAAAGGCTATGTGCAAGTGGGACTATAGAGTATTCATGTAAGAAATATAAAAAAATCGGAGAACCTAAAAAAAATCCTCATTTTTCAATGTTCTTTGCTGGAATGAATGATATAATAAAAAATTATAAATATTTAAAAAAAAAAGAATGGATAACAAAATAACACGAATATTTGTAGTTTTTTAAGAACTTTAAATTTCAGCTTAATGAAATCCACAATGGAACAGCTGAAAACGCTGGTGTACTTTTTTGATTTTCTTCTTTTGATTTATTAATTTTTCTTTTGTTTTATTTATTTGTTTTAATTATTTATTTGTCATATACAGCTGATCACTGTTAAGTAGTGCTGTATTTATCTTCAAACAATTTAGTAGTATTTTTGGTATTTTTAAAGGAAATTGTAATAGAAGTTTAAAATATCCGGTCTGGCACCACTATGATTTGTAAATACGTAAAACACAAAAATTGACACACGTAAGTATAGGCGAACGATAGCTTTCGAAATAGAGAAACCCAAATTAATTCGAATTCGAGTGACTAGCTTGCGTTCGCTTAGGTTTTCGTTCGAGATCGTGGAACAGGTCATTAATATATATAATACAATAATAAAATCACATTTCGAATTTGGATCAACAATCCTGTATACATGATGTAATGAATCACAATTGGAAAGGCTTCAAAAGTTATAGTTATGAAACGCCATCTATACCTCTGGCTGAGTAAAAAATATAAAGTATCTCGGTTTTATAATAGATAAAGAAATGAAATTTAAAGATCACATAGAATAAATATGTAAAAAAATTGATAAAAAAATTGGATTTTTTAAAAGAATAAGAAGTAAATTATATATAATAACAGCAATTAATATATATAATACAATGATAAAATCACATTTCGAATTTGGATCAACAATCCTGTATACATGCTGTAATGAATCACAATTGGAAAGGCTTCAAAAGTTATAGTTATGAAACGCCATCTATACCTCTGGCTGAGTAAAAAATATAAATTATCTCGGTTTTATAATAGATAAAGAAATTAAATTTAAAGATCACATAGAATAAATATGTAAAAAAATTGATAAAAAAAATTGGATTTTTTAAAAGAATAAGAAGTAAATTATATATAATAACAGCAATTAATATATATAATACAATAATAAAATCACATTTCGAATTTGGATCAACAATCCTGTATACATGCTGTAATGAATCACAATTGGAAAGGCTTCAAAAGTTATAGTTATGAAATGCCACCATACCTCTGGCTGAGTCCGGGTTAGTTGTTTTAAGAAACTCTTCTAAATCTTGATATAACAATTTAATTAATTGAATTTCCTATAAATTTCGTCCAGGTTATCACCCATGACCATTATGTTAATTTGTTCATACAATTTGTTATTGTTGATTTTCTTTACCTTACCACGATATATATTTGAAACGTTCCATTCCATCATAATTGGTTTATGATTACTACCAGATATTTTTATGTCCAGTGTTCGCCAGGTTGTCGAATTACTGTTGTCATCTGTATTGTATTATTAAAAAGAGATCTTATTGTTTCAACACGTTTATTAACAATGAGTCGAAAACTATAAAAGATAATGGAATATATACAGTCGAACTTCCATAACTCGAACTTCTCTAACTCGAATTTTCTCTAACTCGAACTAATTAGGTTGGCAATAGCGTTAAGAGAATAAATAACATACAATTCTTCTTCCGTAACTAGAACTTCCACAACTCGAAGTTCTCCATAACTCGAACGAAAGACATACATACGAATTCTATAACTCGAATTTTTTTGCTTGGTTTACTGGTTTATTGATTTTGCTTTTTTGTTTTGGTTTGTTTATTTTGCTTGTTTAGCTGGTTTGTATATTTTGCTTGCTTTTTTCGGGGAAATCTCTTTTTGTACATCCTGTGCTTCTTTTTGTTTGCGTAAGTATCAGTATTTTGCATAAATGTCATTCGCCTTAGATGATAAATGTTAAAATCGCATTTTATTTTATTATCATGCCAACTAAACGTGTTTTAAAATGTTTGTCAATTGAAGAAAAATACAAACTAATAAAAGATGTCGAAGGTGGATTAAAGAAAAAGGATGTAGCTGATAAATATGGTATCCCGGCTAGTACGGTCTCAACGATTTTTAAAAATAGAGAATCAATTATCAACTCTTTTGGATCTGGATTTCGTCTACATAGTAAACGAGTTAAGACCCCAATATTCAAAAATATCGACAAAGCAGTCCTCGATTGGTTTACAGCAGCTAGAAGTCAAAACATGCCTTTATCTGGAGGAATAATAAAGGAAAAGGCAATGGAGTTCGCAAAACGTTTTGGTGATGATAATTTTACGGCGAGCACACGGCTTGATAAATGGAAGCAAAGGTATTGAGCAAAACGTTTAATTGATGAAACGTTCAATTAATTTTTTAATTTTAGACATGAAGTGGGCTATAAAAACGCGTTCGGTGAAAGTAATGACGTTAATGAAGTGGACTGCGAAAAGTGGAAAAAAGACGTTTTGCCGAATTTAATACAAAAGTACTGTGAACGGGATGTTTTTAATGAGGATGAAACAGGATTGTTTTTTAAATGTTTGCCAGATAAAACCCTAACTTTTAAAAACCAGCAATGCCACGGGGGCAAAAATAGCAAGCAGCGTGTTACGTTAATGCTGGCAGCAAATATGGATGGTTCTGAAAAACTTAAAATTCTATTGATTGGAAAAAGTGCAAAACCTCGCTGCATTCGTGGTGTTAAGTGGTTGGTTACCCGTAGATTATAAAGGAAACTCCAAGGCCTGGATGACTGGACAACTTTTTGAAGAATGGGTTCTAAAATTAGATAAGCACTTTCAAAGTAGTGGCCGAAAAATTTTATTGTTTATTGATAATTGTCCAGCACATCCAAAAGACGTACAAAGCAAATTGAATGCCATTGAATTGGCATTTTTTCCACCGAATATGACGTCTAAGTTACAACCTCTTGATCAGGGAGTTATTCAAAACTTGAAAGTTTTCTATCGTAGCAGAATAGTAAAAGAAGCACTAAAGCGCATAGAGGCAAACGAAAAACAGGATATTTTACTATTGGATTGTATCAATCATGTAACAAAACCTTGGGATATTCATGTCAGTAAACAAACCATAGCGAATTGCTTCAAAAAAGCTGGATTTGGTCAGTATTCTGAATGGGAAGAAGAAGATGACATGCCTCTAGTTTTTTTGAGTAATATTGATGAAAATGAACACGTAATTGAAGCTGACTACGAAGCATAGTTAAAAGCAAACAAAATAACTTGTAATGCCACTCTTCAGGATTATATTAAAGTAGATAATGAGCTATGCACAACTGACTTTCCGACAGATGATGATATTGTTGAGCGTTACTATCCTGTATCAGAGGATCCAGTCTTGAGCGGAGCGGAGAGTGATGGCGAGGGTTCGGTGGAAAAAACTATTTATCAGCCTTCCAGAAATGATATAGAAAATTCTTTCCGAACATTGAATTTATATTTAAATACGAATGACACTACAACTGATGAGCACTATAAAGCTTTAAACAAGTTAGAGTCATTTTTTACTGAAAATAACAAAAAAAAAAAAATTTTCAGTCACTAATTTCAAAATATTTTACTTCATTGTAACTTGGTATGTAGTTTTCAATTAGTACCTGTTTTAAATAAAAAATTCAAACTATAAACACATGCTTGCAATTGATTATTTTTTTGAATTTGTTTTCTGTAACTCGAAGTCTCCGTAAGTTTTTTTTTGGGATAATGATGATTCGAGTTATGGAGGTTCGGCTGTAGTGTTACATTAAATTGGTACTTATGGTTACATATTGTAAATACTCGTTACCCTACTAATATTTACAGTGATGCCATACAGGACCTAGTAAATAGTATTAGGGTCGTACTAATTACATTAGGAACAGTTGCCATAACATCCCCCTTTTTTCTATAAAGAAATATACAATATTGATATAATACAGTGTAAGATACTTAAAATTATTTTGCAAATTTAACCTATTATGAAATTGGATGTATGGACGATCGTCAAGGGGACGGAATGTCTGTGACATTGGACAATACATCCGACCTCATCGAGGAAATAGTCACAAGGGAGAAGCTAGGATGGGCGGTCAATACCTTCGACCCATATAAATCACCGGGTCCGGACGGTATTTTTCCGGCTATGCTCTGCAACATCCCGGACGATGCACTATTTCTGCTGGTGAGCATATACAGGAAATGCCTTAGTGGCGGGCATCTGCCTAGGGGGTGGAGAGAGGTCAGGGTAATTTTTATACCCAAGGCTGGTAGGGCGGGCCACTCGAAACCGGGAGATTACAGACCTATCAGTCTCTCTTCATTTTTGCTGAAGACACTTGAGAGACTGATAGATCTGTATCTTAGAAGTAAAATTGATACCCATCTCATCAGCAACGCTCAACACGCTTACCTGAAAGGTAAATCAGTTGAGAGTGCGCTTCACGAGGTGGTGGGCTACATTGAGCACGGCCTGAGATACAAGGAGTATACTCTTGCTGCGTTTATGGATATAGAAGGGGCCTTTAACAACATTAGGATCGAGGCCATTAGGGATTCGCTGGTGGGGCTGGGTGTTAGGGGCTTTCTGGTTGAGTGGATAGTCCGTATGCTTAGCAGCAGGATCATCAACTCGAGCCTGGGGGATCATAACGTAAGGAGAAGGGTTACCAGAGGGACGCCTCAGGGGGGAGTTTTATCTCCTCTTCTGTGGCTGCTAGCGGTTAACGGAATTCTCAGGACATTTGACTCCAGGGGAGGGAAAGTCGTTGCCTACGCGGATGACATAGTACTGCTGGTCAGGGGGAAATTTTTGCCCACGATCAGCGAGATTATGCAGGTGAGGCTGGGCGAGCTCTCGGCATGGGCGAAAGATAGGGGACTGGGGGTAAACCCCAATAAGACTGAACTGGTGCTTTTTACCAGGAAATATAAAATAGAGGAGTTTAGGAGGCCAGTGTTAGATGGTGTCGAGTTGCCTCTATCGGACTGTGCGAAGTATTTGGGGTGCTTCCTAGACAGCAAATTGTCTTGGAAGAGAAATACTCAGGAAAGGATGAAGAGAGGCCTCAATGCCTACTACACATGCAGAAACTCCATCGGTAAGAATTGGGGACTAAGACCGGATATGGTAAACTGGATTTACACGTCGGTAGTTAGACCTATTCTCACTTATGGATGTACTGTCTGGTGGGATGCATTGAGAGTGGATAGCTGTAGGAAGTTGCTCAACAAGGCCCAAAGGAGTGCCTCTCTTGGTATCACAGGTGCGAGGAGAAGTACTCCACAGGCAGCGTTGGATATCATACTGCATCTATCCCCAATTGAACATTATGTGAGGAGTGTGTCTGCTAGGAACTTATTTAGGCTCTACGAGTCTGCGCTGGTAAGACCTAGGAGAGATGACCACACAAAAATATTGTACGAAGTAGGACTGCTTGATCGTGGTAGTAGTCTCGAGGGAATATCGGATCATATGATATTGACCTTAGACTTCGGTGGAACACCTCCGGTGGACTTCCCGATTAGGGAGGTCTGGCGTGGATCCAATGTGCTGTTTGAGGGGTGGGCAGTATTCACGGACGGATCCAAAATGGACACGGGCACGGGTGCCGGTGTTTATATTGCTGGCACTGACGTGAAAATATCATACAGACTCCCAGATGAGTGCAGTGTCTTCCAAGCGGAGATCCTGGCGATCTGGAGGGCGACGGAAGTGATACTGGGACACATCGTTGGGGGATCTAGGGTGACAATCTATGTCGACAGTCAGGCGGCACTCAAAGCACTGACAAACTACACGGTGCGCTCGCGCCTGGTCGCACGGTGTAGGTGTGCTCTGAGGGAGCTCATGGAGGCATTCACGGTGAGGCTGTGTTGGGTACCCGGACACTGCAAGGTGGATGGCAATGAGTTGGCGGACGTACTTGCGAGGGAGGGTTCAAATCTGGACTTGGCGGTAAGAGACGGGGGGGTAAAGCCCCCTTTATGTTACTACTTTGAGGTTATACGGAAGGGATTCCGCGAAACCGTTAACCAATCATGGAGGAACAGAATGGACTGCAGGGTGTCTAGGGCGTTATGGCCCGCTTTGGACGCAGGGGCAACCAAGGTTCTTCTGGGACTGGACAGGGAAGGTCTCAGGACCCTTACGGGGTTCCTGACCGGTCATTGTGCTGTCAGGGCTTTCACAAGCAGATGGGACAGGGACATACCGGATTTTTGCAGGCTGTGCGAGGACGTTGAGGAACTGGAGACGGTTGAGCATATAATGTGCCACTGTCCTAGGTTACAGGGTCTCAGACAGAAATGGCTAGGAGATAGATTTCACGACGAACTCGGGTGTGTCGCTGGATACAATCCAGTTGATTTGCTGAGATTTGTCAGGGAGATAGAACGGCTGTTTCTAGTAAGGGGACGTTAGGATCCGGTTTCTGGGGAGTAAATATATACTTTCTACCTTTCTTTATTTTTATCTTTCAAGCTATGTTTTCTGTCTATTTCTACTCTTTCTCACCGTTTTTTCTCTGAAGGGATTCACAATGGACCGTATTGGTCTCCGAGTGGAGTTGTGCCCTTGGGTACATAACCCTTCCTAACCTAACCTATTAGGATGTATTATTATTCTTCCATTTTTTGATGTATATACAGTCGAACTTCCCTATAATGAATCTGCATGGGACCAGAAAATCACTTCATTATATAGAAACTTCATTATACAGAAATTATATTTTTTTAAATTTTTATTTAAAATAATCAGGTATTTTAGTTTGTATTACAGTTTTCCATCTTTCATCCTCAATAACACCTAATATATTTAGAGATTTAAATACATTGCTCGGCACGTTACACTTCATCTCCACAAAGGTTCGAAGTACGTCAATTGATGAAGAAACTCGTTCCAATGTAGGTAACGTCTTATTGACATCTGCCAATTCTTCATCGGCAAGTTCTTCTTCATCGTTATCTGAATCTGTAGATGTAAAAGTAATGTACATCACACTTTTATTTATTTTATGAATATAAAACTAATAAATAAATACCTGTCATAGCCGGAACTCCACGACTTTCCAGAACACAGGTTAGAATATCTTCATCGGACGAGATGCCCATGGTCTGCACATCAATATCAACATTGACATAGTCTTCAAATGATGCATCAATGTTCGTTGCTTCCCTAAATGAAGCCTGTAGAGCAGCCAAAACAGATAATGAAAGAAAGTCTTCTTCATCCCAATGGTTAGCTTGAGTCTGCATGCCATCTTTCAAAAATCCTGCCTTTCGGAAACAGTTCGCAATTGTTTCTGGTTTTACATAGACATTTCAAACTGTGCTAAAGTTTCGAATGGCTTGAAGCAAATCTATGACCATAACAGGTTTGTTCTCCTCCATTTGTGTCAATATGTCTGTCAAAATTCGTTTTCTGTAAAGTTGTTTTATGTTGTAGATAATGCCTTGGTCCATTGGTTGAAGTAACGAAGTCATGTTGGGAGGAAAATAGGCAAGCTCAATATTTTGCAATTTATCTTTTACCTGCTTAGGATGCGCAGTGCAGTTATCCACAAAAAGTAAAATCTTCCTTTTTTGAGAAGCGATTTTTTTCTCAAGTTGCAAAGCCATTTCGTAAAAATGTCGCCTGTCATCCACGCTTTTTTGTTGAACTCATAATGCACATCGAGAGATTTTACTCCTTTAAAGCACCTAGGATTTTTGGCTTTTCCTATAACAAGCAGTTTAAGCTTCTCCGAACCAGTCATATTGCTTGCTACTAGGACAGTTATTCTATCTTTGCTCTGTTCTCCACCAAAGCATTTCTCATTTTTGAATGTTAGTGTTTTATTTGGTAAACATTTGTAAAACAAACCTGTCTCATCGGCATTAAAGATGTCATTTATATTATATTTTTGTATCAATTTCGGTAAAACGTTCATTACCCATTCATCACGATCTCTTATGTTGACATCAGCGCTTTCCCCACATAAGGTTTTTGCAACAATACCATGTCGTTTTTTAAATTTGTCGAACGATCCTGTACTTGCTTCAAAATCTTCGTGTCCCAATGAATCAGCGAACTCTTTGGCTTTTTGCTTCATTAATGGTCCAGATATAGGAAGATTCCTGCCACGTGCCGCGTTTATCCATTTGAGCATTGCTTCATCAATATCCTCAAAAAGGCAGGTTCGAAGCCTTTTGCGTTTAGTGCTTAATTGCTCGTCTTTTACATTTTTTAGAATTACTTCCATGTTTTTTAAAATATTTGATAAAAGTGCTGGGAAGAATTCCCAACTGCTTAGCAATATCTTTTTTTTTTTTTGTTAATCCTTCTTCAGCTTTGTTAATTATTAATAACTTTTTTTCAAGAGAAATGCTACTTCGCTGCGTCATTTTCGTTCACTGAATACGTTTAACTGCTGTCAAAATTGTTATTGATGGAACTTTTTTTTTGTTTGATCTAATTTTTATATTTTGGGGATTTCCCTCATTATATTTTTAAAATTAATTCATTATAGGGAAAGCTTCATTGTATAGAAGTTCACTATAGAGAAGTTCGACTGTACATCGTTATCCTTATTACTATTGGTATTAATTTCATTGCTACTTGTTTCATTTTCATCACTCTGATCATTATTATCTACATTTTCGTTTGCCTGACTAGTATTCATATTTTCACTATTTTCCTTTAAACTTTCATTAAGATTATCCTTACCAACATTAAAATCATAAAAAACATTTTCATTGTCGACAAAACCCAAATCATGTTTCCTCATTTTACCTTTTACAAAATTTCCCGATTTCCGATCCGTTTTCATTATGTGTTGCCTGTTTTTCCTGTATACTACCCCATTCTCATCCCTTACCAAAAACGATCTAGGCTCTTTGTATTTCTCAATAATTTTACCCTTGAACCATACCGAAGTGATTTTTCTTAAAATAAATTTGTTCGTCCACTTCAACTGGTTTCAAATTAATGGAGTTCCTATTATAATTTTGAGCCGATTTCAATTGTCTATCTCTACATCGTTCGCCATGTTTCCTCACATTTACCAGCCTTGGCATTAAGTCATTTGAGACCGAAGGTAATTTTGTACGTAATCTCCTGCTCATCAGCAATTCGGAAGGACTTGGCATATTATTCCTAGAAGTTGTTCGATGCTGAAAAATTGCCATATATGGATCCGTACCAGAATCCTTGCATTTATATAAGATGTTCTTCACCGTCTGAATGGATCTTTCTGCAAGACCATTAGAACGAGATAAATAGGGACTTGATGTAATGCTATCAATACCCCAGTCAATACAAAATTGTTTAAAATCCTTCGAATTGAAAGGCGGTCCGTTATCCGAAATTAAAACAGTAGGAATGCAATGTCTGGCAAAAATGACTTAAATTTTCTTATCACTTGTATAGAAGAATAACCAGAACTTTGAAGTTCTCCTTCAAAAAACTTCGAATAATAGTCTACGACTATTAAGTACATCCTTTTATCAAATTCAAATAAATCACACCCGACCTTATACCAAGGAATGTTGCAAATATCATGACTCTTTAATTCCTCCTTGGGATTAGCATTCCTATATTTTAAACATATGCTACAATTGGATACCATATTGTAAATATCATTGTTTATATTAGGCCAATAAATAGAACCCCTTGCCAGATTCTGACAATCCTGAATCCCCATATGGCCCTCATGTACATAATGTAACATTTTTGATCTCAAATTAACCGGTATCAAAATACTTTTATTCTTGAATAAAATGCCCTTTACTTCGCTTAACTCATCTTTAATTGAATAAAATTGTCGCACTTCCATATCTTCTTGTTTCCTATTTTCTGGCCAACCTTCCTTTATATATTTCAAAATCTTCCGAAAAGCTTGATCCTTTTCAGTTTCCTGTTTAATATTCTCAATTTCACTTTCCGGTAAAGCTACTTGGGATATTAGTGAATTGCACTGCAAGTCAATGTTATCATCCATATCGGAAAGAACTTTAGTCCCAAGTGGAGCCCCCGACAGAGTGTCAGCAATAAACAAATCTTTGCCTGGTTTATAAACCACAGTCAAATTATACGATAACAATCTAATCATGAATCTCTGAAGACATGTCGGAATATTGTATAAAGGTTTATTAAACAACGAAACAAGGGCATTTATAGTAATTAAATGTGCTAAAATCCCAAAACTTATTTAACAAATTGTGAAAAGCAATCTGATGTAGGCGTGTCCCTATCCGGATTTCATTCCTGCCTAAGGAAATCTTCAGGGGACTTTGTTATTAGAATTTCTAGAGATATTTGTTATGTTAAATCCCAAACTCAATGAGAATTTCTTGTCCTCGTCTAGGAGCGAGATTCAAAATTTAAAATATCAAAGAAAAACCAAAACAACAACAAAAAATTGTCACAATTGGCAAGGGGTTTGTGATCTGTTTCAAGTCACATTTCTACCATAAATATACTGATGAAAACGAGTGCACCCTAACAAAATGGCAAATAACTCCTTCTCAATCTGTGCGTAGTTCACCTGGCAATTAGTCAAGGATGCGGAAGCATACGCCACAGGATTTTCACCATGCATTATAACGGCTCCTACCGCAAACTTCGAGGCATCTACTGACAATGTCAGAGGTTTCCTTGTATCATAATATGCCAAAACTGGGGCCTTTGTTATCTCCTTCTTTAAATTATCAAATTCCCTCTGTTGTTCACTATTCCAACTCCAAACATAATCCTTTTTCAACAAATCCCTTAAATGTTTACTCTTGCATGGCAAATTGTCGATAAATGACCCTAAATATGTAATCATTCCTAAAAAACGTTGTAACTCCTGTTTGTTCCGCGGTACGGTCATTGCCAAAATAGACTCAATTCTTTCCCCCGTCCGGTTTAACACCATTCACACTAAAAATATGACCAATAAAATTTATCTCCTTCTTGAGAATCATCGACTTTGTCCTATTAAATTTTAGACCCACTTTACTGCCCCTTTCCAGGACCTGATCTAAAATTTTATTATGTTGATCCACACTTGGTGCATGGATCAAAAAATCATCCATATATATAACTAAACCTTTTATATCACCGAAAAGTCTGATCATCTCAGCATGAAATATTTCAGGTGCTGAGCTTATGCCAAATGGCAAACGTAAGAAACGGTACCTTTCAAACGGTTTGTTAAACGTGCACAATTTAGACGATTCATTATCAAGCTGAACCATCCAAAAACCCGAATTAGCATCTAACAAACTAAAAAACTTAGAACCACTCATACGAGATTTACACTCATCTATTGTAGGAAAATCAAATCTAGGTCTTACAATTACCTTATTTAAATTCCGTGGATCCAAACACATTCTTAAACTATCATTAGATTTTGTAACTAGTACAATCGAATTCACCCAATCCGTAGGTTCCTTTACCTCAGTGATAACATTTAAGTTAACCATCCTCTCAATCTCGGCCTTTAAAGGATCATGAAGACTAAACGGTACACGACACGACGGATCAATTACCGGTTGACAATTTTCCCTAATTTGCAAATGACACTTTTCCCTAAGCTTTCATAACCCATGAAACATCTCTTTGTACTTTTCCAAAACTGTATCGCAATTTATTGTGCTTACTTGCTTAATTAATTTCATTTCAACGGCCATCTTAAGACCAATAATATTGTTACATTCCATGTTCACAATATAAAAATATGTAGCATAAACTAAGTTATCATACAAAAATTCTATAAAAGTTTTTCCTACTACCGGTAACTTTTCACCACTAAATGTAAATATATTGTTATTGTTGTAATTTAAACAACCGTTGCTGTTGATGGTTAAACAAGAAGTCATGGTTTTATTTCATTTCATTTAGGTCTTTCTTATTCTATACAATGCTACCATATTATTATAAAATACAGTGGTGTCAATTTGGTGCTTATTATAACACTTCCATTTGCGACCATCATCTAGTTTAACGTTATAATGCAAGTCGTTAGAGAGATAATTCCGTACTACTACTCGGTCTCCTGCTGAGAATTTTTTGTTTGTAATCAAGCGTAAACGATTGTTGACATCGTTGTGTGGTAACATAAGGTCCAGTCGGAATTGAATTTGACGGCCTAGCATCAACATTGCGGGTGATTTGCCAGTTGTAGGGTGAATGGCACGTCTATAATCCAGTAGTATTTTGGCTAACTCTATGCACATTGTATTTGGAGTACATTTTGATGCTAATTATTTCAATTTAATTGTTTGCACATACCTTTCGGCTTGTCCATTTGTTGCTGGGTGGTATGGAGCTCCCTGTTTGTGCACAATATTATTTATTTTTAAGAAATTTGAAATTCGCCTGAATTGAATTGGGTCCCATGATCGCTCACGAATATATTTGGAATGCCAAATTGTGAAAATATTTCTCGACATTTTTGTATGGTGGTTTCCGTTGTCATATTTGGAACAATATGGACTTCCGGCCATTTACTATACGCATCCACCAGTATGAATACATATTTGCCCATAAATGGTCCTGCGTAATCAACATGTACTCGTTCGAATGGTTTGTTAGGTCTTGTCCAACAATGAATTGGTGTAATTCTTTTTGGGTAGGGTCGTGTAGATTAACATAATGCACATTTTGAAATTAACATCTCAATATCTCTATCCATTTGGTTCCACCAGACATACGCTCTTGCCAAACTTTTCATACGAGATATACCAAAGTGCGCTGAATTCTTCCAAAACTTTGTTGCGTAATGGTTTTGGTATGTACACCCTTATGCTACGTATCAAACAGCCGTTATGTAAACTAAATTCTGTTTGCGAAATTCTAAAACGGTGTTTTGGGTCACATTCACGAACGAATTCTAAACATTTTATCAAGTTTTTTACTTCATCATCTGTTTGTGTTTGTTTTTTGAGTTCCTCTAGGGTCATGGGTAAATTTTCAAGTATTTCCTCCTCAATAACCTGAACTTCATCAACAACATTATATGTTTCAGAATTGGGAAGGCGCGACATCGCATCGGTATTAGCGTTTTCTTTTGACTTTTTACATTTAACATCGTATTCAAATTGCTCTAAGAACAACGCGTAGTGCTGCATTCTTGTAGCCGAATGCACTGGTACCCCTTTAATAGGTGAAAAAATTTGCGATACCGCTTGGTTATCTGTAATTAGAGAGAACTTTTTACCATACAAATAATTGTAAAACTTACGAACACCATAGATGATTGCATAAGCTTCTCTATCAATCTGGGAGTATCGTTGTTGTACTTTACTAAGAGTCTGTGATGCAAACTGTATGGGTTTCTCGCTTCCATCATCGTACACATGGCTAAGCACAGCACCAACACCTGTGGGGCTCGCTTCAACAGCCAACAACAATTGCAATTTCGGGTCATAATGTGTTAAAACGGTGTCGGATTGCATTTGCTTTTTGATCTCCTCGAAAGCTTTTACGCATTTTTCGCTGAATTCGAATTTTACGTCGTTTTGTAGTAATTGATTGAGTGGGTATACAATATCACTCAAATTTTTTATAAATCTGCCATAATAATTAATTAGCCCCAGAAAAGCACATCCTTATTTTGTGGTTGCTTCATATTTTCTATTGCTTCTACTTTTGTTTTAATCCGCTGTATACCATCTTTGTTAATCAGGTAACCACAATATTCAATGGAATTTTTAAAAAATTCCGACTTTTCAATACGCATATTGAATTTGTCAAAGCGTTTAAGTACGTCTTCGATACGTTGTAAGTGTATTGTGTCATTAGGGGCTGTAATTTTTATATCATCCAGGAATACTGAGACACCTGGTATGTCCCCAAGAACTTGCTACATTAGCCTTTGCCATTTACCTGGGGGGCTAGCAATCCCATACACCATACGGGTGGGTCGGTAAAGTCCCTAGTGTGTGTTTAGGGTTAATAAGTGTCTATCATCCGGGTGTATTTCTAGCTGTAGGTACGCTTTGGTTAAATCAATTTTTCTTCACCTGCCATTTTACTAAAAAGTTCTTCAATAGTGGGCAGTGGGTATTCATCCACCATTCATCCATTTAATGTAATTTTGTAGTCCCCGCAGATTCGTACTGCCCCATTTTTCTTTGGAACTACTACGATCGGTGTAGCCCACTCGCTTCTTTCCATTTTTTCCAACAGCCCTTCAGCTACGTGTTCCTGCAATTGTTTTTCAATAGCATCCATAAGCGGAAATGCCACACGTCGGGCTTTTGCAAATTTAGCGGTCGAATTAGGTTTGACGTAGAGCAGGGCCTACAATTCTGAAATTTTTCCAATAGACTCTGAAAATACAGTAAGATATTTTTGTAATAAAACTTTTATCTGTTCAGATGTGTTTTTGGTTTCTACTAGATTTACCAAAAAATTACCGTTATTGGAAATAACATCATTCCAATTTTCATTAATTTGATATATCCACTCTCTACCCAATAGTGGCTTACGATCAAAGCGCACTATGTACAATTTAGCTCTCATATCATATCTTGTTATATTTACCCACACATAGCCAACTACTTGTAAGGGATTATCACAAACACTGACTAAATCGATATCCGTGGCTTAAAAATCCAATTTTGGAAAATATTTTTTAGCATCATTGAGATTTATAAGTGAAACTGGTGCCCCTGTATCCAATTCAAACGTAATTAAATTATTGTTTACCTCTAATTTGTACCAAATTTTTTTACGGATACTCGAAACATTTTGAGGGTCATGTATCTGTAAAATTTCTTCCACTGTAGACACTTTTCCAGAGTCATCATTAATGCTGTGCACTTGTTTTTTCTCTTTAAAACAAACTTTCCGTAAGTGTCCTATTTTCTTACAAAAGTGACAAGTTGTTCCCTTATATTAGCACTTGTCAGCATTATGATTCGGGTCACCACAACGAAAACATTTTTTTGTATTGGCTTTCTTACACTTAGCCGTCATTTTGTGAACATTCACCTTTTCGTTGCTATTACCTCGCAATTCTTCACCTCCCTTTTCGGATAGTTCGCTAGCGGTCGCCATTGTTATTGCGTCATCTAAATTTAAAGATTTTTTTTCCAATAACCGGCTTTGTAATTTTTTATCTAAAAGGCCAAACACAAATTGGTTCCAAACACAAATGAGTCCCGAAATTACAGTTGACTGCCAATTTACGAAGCGCCACCAAAAAATCTGCTGCTGTTTCACTCTCCTTTTGCTTCCTCGTGTTGAAACGAAAATTTTCCAAAAGTTCATTTGGCTTTGGGTCAAAGTGATCTTGTAAAATCCCTACAATCTCCTAATACGATTTTTCCTCAGGTATTTGCAGTGTCAATTTATCACATAAAATGTTGTATGTATCAGACCCAATAAAATGAAGCAGTAGACGCTGATGTTTTGTTCTGTCGCACTCGTACAACTCTAGGGCGGTCTCAAAACGCTTGACCCTTCTGGACCAGGATGTCTTCTTAACATCGAAAGCTTCGAAATTAAAAAATTCAACATTTTTGTTTGTTGAAACTGAAGCAGCCTCCTCTTTTTCCATTTTGTCACAACTTTTTTTTTTAATTTGCAAAGAAATTTTGTATGTATGTGAATTTGTTATTGCATTTGTACTGTAAAAAATGCAAGTCACTTCACTGTTGTTTTTGTTGTAGGGTTCTTTTCCTTAATCGTCGCCAGAATTGTTGTAATTTAAACAACCGTTGCTGTTGATGGTTTAACAAGAAGTCATGGTTTTATTTCATTTCATTTAGGTCTTTCTTATTCTATACAATGCTACCATATTATTATAAAATACAGTGGTGTCAATTTGGTGCTTATTATAACAGTTATATACCTAACTTATACCCAAGGTGTTGAAAATGTTGATCGAAATCAGGTTAGTCTGATCTCCAGTGTCCACCTGGCAAACCACAGCCTTCCCATTAATTTCCACATTGACGTTCCAAATATTTTTACTTAGCATTTCGCTGATTGTTCCAACAAATAGGACTTCCTCTTCTTCATCTTCTTCGGCATTATCAAAAACATTTCTTACGTACTTGTTTTTCAAGAAACACATTCTTGCATAATGATTTAATTTTCCACATGTATTACATGTGACACCTTCTGCAGGGCACTTGTTGTAATGTTTGTTGCCACATTTTTTGCAAATGGCTGCCGCTTGTTGCTTTTGATACGGTTGTTTTTGATATTGTTGTTGCTGTTGATACGGTTGTTTCTTTTTCATACGCTGTATTGCCGATACTATTGGCTCTTCTTCTTCTTTAACACTCTGGATGCTGGCTAAATTTTCTTTTGCCATTTCTATACTTTTGGCAATTGTTCCAATCAATACCCTCTTCACTCAGCAAACGTTCTTTTATATGTTTATTGTGTTGCGATAGGCCACATATAAAAATATCCTTCAGAAAACTTTCCCGCAACAACCCAAAGTCACAAGAATTGCTTAAATTTTTTTAAAATTGTTGCATACTGTCCAATAGACTCCTCGTTCCTCTGTTGCCGAGTAAAAAGTGCATGGCGTTCCATAGAGATATTAATTTTTGGAACAAAATGTGCCTCGAATAACTTTAACAAGTCATCATATTTTACCGTGTCCATATTGACATGAAACGAGTTGAAAATATAAAGGCACGCCGGCCACATATGATGCAATAAGAGAGCCACCTTTCTTTTTTCAGACTCTTTTTTCCAAATTTGTTGCTAATAAAAAAATCTTAAACTGCTTGCTACAGCTTGCCCACTCCGTAGCAACATTTCGAACCTTTAAATTAAAAAATGGCGTCTTTGACGAGTACGATCCAACACTTTTTGCTTCATCTACCACGTTGCCCGCCATTTTGCTTTCACCTGACACCATATTGTATTATTAAAAAGAGATCTTATTGTTTCAACACGTTTATTAACAATGAGTCTAAAACTATTAAAGATGATGAAATATATAGTGTAACATTAAGTTGGTACTTATGGTTACATATTGTAAATACTCGTTACCCTACTACTATTTACAGTGATGCCATACAGGACCTAGTAAATAGTATTAGGGTCGTACTAATTACATTAGGATCAGTTACCATAACAATCTGTCAGGCTAAGATCTAAAACCGAAGAAGTGGAAGGGCCCATAAAAGTGTTGGATCCGTCATTTAGAATATTAAAACCGAAATCTTGGGCAACGTCCTCCATAAGTACACCTCTTTGATCAGTCCGACTGCTACCCCATGTAGTAGACTTGGCATTGAAATCTCCGGCGAGTTTGGTTTTGTTACGTAAGTTCGTAAAAAAGCTCATAGTTTCATGCAGAATTTTCTCATAATTTGAGATGTCCGGTATCGGAATTGGTGGTATATAAATACTTACAATATTGACGTTCATTTCGAGATTAGTTGTTGTAATTGAAACCACTTCACCGTCTGTATTAATTTTATTCAAGGAAAATTTAATTGACTTTTTTATGTAGATGCCTACACCGCCATAACCATTTCTATATTTACCAACAAAACCATAATTTAAAATGCTAGTGTATTTATTATTTTTCAGCCAAGTTTCCGATAATATTGCGATATCAATATCGTATTTATTCAAATAAAATTCAAGTGATTCGTTATTGCCTGGGTGTTTTAAACTTTCTATGTTGTTTTGTAAAAGTTTAATTTTAAATTAGAAAGTGCTACTATAATGTCTCTGTCTTTAGTTATCAATGCTCTGTCAATGGATTTACCAATTTCACTTAGAAAATTTCTATCAGTTTCCGTCATTGTGTCATTCGACCATGAGTTCGAAGAGGAGTTAATAATATTTTTTAAATTAGAAATCATTTTTTCCACGTCTGATACAATGTGCGGATTTTCCGTGTTTCTCTGACCTTCATAAGTTCTATTAAAATATTTGGTGAGTTCCTGCCATTGTTCCATAGTTTTGCGTGCATTAGCCTATTCTCTTTGTCTATTAGAATTAATTTTGACAACTTTAGCATACTAGTGCATTCTATGAATGTGTCTGGCTGATTCATTTGAATTATTAATAAAGCGATCTGGTTTTGTTGATAACTGGGGAAAACATTTCTAAATTCCGTCCTCACCAAGAATTTCAAATCGATTACTTCTTTTAAACTAAGGTTTTCCAAAACCATTAATCTTTTTAGATTTAGGGCTTTTAGACGTGCGGGGCAGTTTCTGTCAGTCGGAGGATGAGGGTTATTGCAATTACTGCATTTTAACATCGTAGGGTTACATTTAAATTCTGTGCCGTGTCTAGAGAAATAAGTTTTACAAGTTTGCTCCTTCTGTTTGCAGTTTAGCCATATGGTTAAATCTGTAGCAATTGTAGCATTGGCCAAATGGAATGAAATGTTTCATGGTTACCTTTGTATACGCAAAGTCCATTTCCCTAGGGATCTGTAAACCTTTAAATACCACCTTAACTTTCATTGTTCGTTGTCTTTGTATGGTGCCATCTTTTTTCGTCATTCTTACCAGTTTAACTATGGGTACTGGTGATTCGATATGGTAATGTCTTCTGCGATGGTAATGTCTTCTGGGATGGCAAATATTATACCAGTTTTAGTTAACAAATGCGTAAAAATATTAGAAGTGTAAACAGTATTCTCCAAATGTCTTAAAAAATATTTTTCATCTACTATAACCTACCTTGAGTACGTTGTTAACATCCTCGATCTTAAGGTCTATGAGTTTATTTGTGAGCTTAAATTAATTAATAGCCGTTCTTGGTTCAGTCTTCTTCGTATCAACATATACCACATATGGTTCTTTATGATCATCATTGTAATTGGTTGGCATACCGGTTGCAGTATATTGTAAGGCATCATCCCTATCATTCATTATCACAGCATCGTATTGATTATCAGTCAGTTTATAAACTTCCTTAAATGCATTTGGTAGAGCTTCATTGGTTCTAACTGTCTTCAGCCGGTGCTCCGCAAAGCGTTCAAAATTTTCGTCATTATTCGAGTTTACGTTATATACAGTGTTCAAATCCATATCATCGTCATCAGTTGTACGCAAAATCTTTGGCGGCGGTTCCGAGCCCCCGGATCATCCGAACCCCGACGGGGTAGCACCCCGTCTGAGCCACCACTCATGATGTTAGCAAAGTAGCCAAGTATTCAGTCAAGATCGTATATCCTTAGCACAAAAAGAAATTATACATAAATATGAACGATTTCAATGATCAATTGGAATTATCGCAGACGAATTTGTCAATTAATTTGCAATTTATACAAAAATTAAACGAAGCAAAAAATTTTCACCAACAGCGCTGAGGCAAGCGTTGCCAGATCGTATGGTTTACGAACATAGCTCATATATAAAAAAAAACATGGATGGTTACCGACTCGATGCGGTTATCGATAAGTGTAACGCCATTTTTTATCTCGGTAACGGTATAGGGATAAAGATATTTCAGTAGTTTCGGAAAAGATCTTTTAGCATAAACGTTGTTTTATTTATTTCGATAACTGTATTTAAAGAGTAACGGTATTTCTGTTATTTCGGTAACGGTATTTTAACGGTAACGTTGTTTCAGCTATTCAGGTAATGTCAATGCACACCGATATTTTGAAGCGCCATTATGTCCGAATTGCAATAACTGGGAAAATATTGTCAGATTATTTCGGTAACGGTATTTGAAGGATGACACTATTTCAATTATTTCGGTAACGATGTTTTAGCGATAACGGTATTTTAGTTATTTCGGTAACGGTATTTTAAGGATATTGATATTTTAGTTATATCGGTATCGGTTACGGTAATTAAATTATTTCTGTAACTGCATTTTAGTGATAACGATAGTCAGTTGAAAGGGTTTTAAATCGATAACAGTTTTTCCTGCCATCCCTGAAATTAGGTTTAAAATAAGTTTTGTGTCGGCAACGCATATTTTCCGAGTTTTTGGATATTGAAGTTTGGAAATTTCATTTAATTCATATCTTTGTAATTAAGGTATGTGGATCTTAAATTTTTTATGGGTTAATAAAGCTGCTTCAATTAGCTTTCAAATGATATGTTTAATATTGTTTAATTCCAAATCAGAATAAATATGTTGGAAAAGAAAAACACAAATATGGACGATCTTAATATAAATGCAAAACAAAAGCAACAAAAGGAAATATGCTCAGCAATTTTATGAAAATAAAAGATTTTTATTTTTTTATTTCTTCAAATTACGTAACCGAGCCTATTTAGGCCATATATGGCTAATAAAAGCTACTAAATTATACAGAGAACAAAACTAAAAAAAATATATATAAAAAACACTTCCCGGTTAAAAAAGTTCATATACAGTAGTGGTCAAAACCAGGCACGTAGCTAGGGGGGGGCTTCGGGGCTAGAGCCCCCCCGAAATGATTTGACAAATTTAAAAACTTAATACAATTCGTTAGAAAGTAACAATGTTGTTGATAAATTTAGTATGAAAATATTTATTTTTGACTTGAATCAAATAGGAAATAGTTTTATATGATTCGAATCTTAAAATTTCGTTAGAAAACATCGCCTGCAAATGAGCGGCTATCATTGTTAGAGTTGATTTTCGACAAAAAGCAATATATAAAATCTTTTCATAAGAGATTTCGAAGTCTTTGACTTAAAATATAATCAAAAAATTATTTGAGACAAGCAAACTAAAAATTAAATATGTCTACGCAGAAAAAACTAAAATTGAGTTTTAATTAAAATATTTGTTGATTCAGCAAAAGTTTAACTGAATTCGGTCGTGTTGATGCAATTGTAGTAACAACTAAAATAATTTGTATCTATTTAATTAATATTATTTTCAATTACATATAGTTTTATTCACATCTATTAAAAATTTAATTGAATATTGTTTACTATTGGGAAAAATTACAAAATTTTTAAAAAATCACCAAAATTTTAAAAAAATCGTCAAAAATTTAAAAAAATCGCAAAGTTTGAAAAAAAAATTGACAAAATTTAAAAATCAATCCTCAAAATTGCAGAAATTTAAAAAACTAACAAAATAAACGCCAAAATTCGAAAAAAATTTAAAAAAAAATCACCAAAATTAAAGAAACGCGAATTTTCAACTTTAAACAATTTTTTTAATTTTGGCGTCTTTTTAAAATTTTTGCATTTGTTTCAATGTTGTTCAACGTTATAAAAACCGAAAAAATTTTTTATACCAAATTCATTTTCAATTAAACAGTTAATTGAAAGTAAGTTTGAAATCGAACAATAGTTTAATTGAAATTTTTTTGACAATGATTTTTTCTGTGTATTTTGACATAATCTTTTAAAATGGAGATACCACTAAGACTCAAAATTAAGTTTACTTGTGCCGTAAAAGTCGTTACTTTACTTACATTGCAATCTTTTTGGTAAATTTGGTTTGCAACGCACGCATCTGGTAACATAGTTTTCAGTATTTTTTTACGATATCTCATATATTTTTTAAATTTTTTGAAACAAATTTAAGCCTCAAACTTTGATCGATATGCATAATGTGTTAACGTGGTCCAATGTGACTCAAATTTTCTCAATTTCTTTTTAGACTAAATTTTTAAATCAAGCAGCTAAACCAGTCTTTGTGTTATAACGATGTAGTTTTTTTTAGACATTTTAAAGGGTTTTTATTTAAAAAACTGATTAAAGACAA
This sequence comes from Delia radicum, assembly GCA_021234595.1. Taxonomy (NCBI): domain Eukaryota; kingdom Metazoa; phylum Arthropoda; class Insecta; order Diptera; family Anthomyiidae; genus Delia; species Delia radicum. The sequence goes on along the minus strand of CM037854.1, from coordinate 169,859,799 downwards.
TTTGAAAAGCGTTTGAAATTGTCCAAAATATAAATCAAAGTGAATTGGAAATACATAATTTAGTTTAAACAAGACCTAGGCGATGTCAGGTATATTTTTAAATTTTTAAATTTTCCAATTTTATATTTTTTCTTTATTATTATTTCTTTCAGACTACAATGAAGCTTGCTTGTAAAATTTCCGATTTTTTTAATACAAGACATGAAGTCGGATATATGAAAAAGGGGAAAAAATAGTGAATAATTTGTTAAAATAATTCAAATAATTGGCAGCCGGGGTCCACGACAATGGTTTTCAAAATGTGTGTTTTCTCGAGCATTTTAACGCTGTTTTTAAATAAGTCTAAATTTCCTAAACTTTAAACATATTTTCATACAAAGATGTGTTAAATTTCACCACCAATTTTAAAAATAGATACGTTATTCATATATTTTTGCTGCTTTATCACCTATCCGAATTTCATTAATTTCAAAGGGAACCCATCGGAAAAGCTTCCTTATAAGTGTCAAGCAAATTATATAGGATATTTGGTTTTAATTTGTTTTTTGGACGGTTATAAATCTTTAATTTCCCGAATTAAAACGTTTGCATAAAATAATACATTATTGAATATGCACTTATAAGGTTTTGTCTGCCAGTGCATTTAACCGGACATAATTATATAAATTCATATATAAAATAAATTTCGTAGAAAAAATATGATGTCATATATAGTAGCGTATAATTGTATATTGCATCTAGAATACGCTAAAACTAATCAAATTAATAATTACGTTGTATTTATATACCTAGACATTGCAAAATATAATATATATTTTGATATTATATCATATTTTAAAAAACACAATTTTATTTTAGATAAAATTGTATATTACCCCATGCAGAGTCACACTAGAAAATTTGTCAATTATATTTTGGATGTAAATATGTATTACATCAATACAATAAATAGTACAATTAATTGCATCATTTTGTGTATAATTTTATACACAAAATTTACCCCAATTTTTGTCTTTTGAATTGATTTCTTTCTGGTTCTTAACCCTAAAAAAAGAATTTGTTTCATTTGTAGCATTATGTGCTCTTAATTTAGTCTAAGATTTTTTTCAATCTAAAACTCTAAATTTAGTTTCAACGTTTTTTCCGTGTTTGTTATTCAATGGTGTAAGTCAATAAATTCCACAAAATCTTCATTTTCATTATATTATTTTTTATTTTTGAATATAATAAAATTTCCAAATGCTATGGAATTTGTTACAAATTATAAAGTTGTAAACCTTTTGCAAGTGGTTAAAGTCTAAAAGGATTAACAGATATTTCAGATTTTCATGACGTTTTAAAATCAAAAACCGGATACAACTATAGCTTATTTTTTATATATCAGTATCAGTTCAGATATAAATTTATACCGCTATATAAAATCGTATTAAATTGTATCGCGTCATTATTCGGATGTTATTTAATTATAATGCCCATTTCTCGGATAAAACTGTATTAAGACTCATTAAATTTCGTATGATTATATAAAGCACCATATTAATTTTAATCGGGTTATTAGAAGTTGAAATTTTTTTACTTTTTTACATTTATCAAGTTTTAGCTACCCTAGACGTATATTAGCACATAAAAATGTAAAGTAATGCAATTTTATTTTTTGCGGTTTTAAAAAAGTTTTCCGCATAATTTTTTTTTTAATTAATTAAACTAAAAATTAATATTTAGCTAAAAATTTAACGTAATTAGACGATAACGATGCATATCCAACTTAAAGTACACAAACGTTTTCAAATTTGAAGTGTTTCGAGGATTGTGATCAAACAGATTAAAGCGTTGTTTCGCGATATAGACATCAAAATTCGCAAAATAATGAACACAATAAGTAAAAAATAAAAAAATGCATTTTAATTTAGCAACCAACAAAAAAAAAAAAAAAGCTGTTACTCTAGTGTGCAAAAAAAAAAAATATATATAATCAAAATAAAAAATTGGGAATTGGGTTTGCTACCTATGCACCTGAACAGGAGAAAAAAGGAAAAAAAATGAAATTAAAAAATTTTTCACTTTTGCGCGCTACCTAAACAGTGTTAAGAATCATCTCTAGGAAGTTTATATGTTCTAGAAATTTGTTTATTGAGATCTTAGGTAAATTTTTGTAGTTGATTGTTTCCTTGAATTTTGAACGGTTTGCTACCTATGGACCTGAACACGGGAAAAAAGGTAAAAAAAATCGAATTTTTTTTAAGTTTTTTGCGATTTTGATCTGATCTGGAAGGTGAAGTTTTTTTGATTTTATATGTTCGCAATTTTTGTTCTTTATGACAAGAGCTACAACTTTGCCATAGAGAGTAAATCGAAATTTTGAACGGTTTGCAAGATATGAGCCTGAGAAAATGATCACTTTTTGTGAAAATGATACCGAGGAGATGACTTTGGGAAAAATTGGGAGACACGGGTCTTTTTTAGTCTTTTATCACGTAGTGGTGTCCGTATATGGTTATTTTGCCATGACTTAAAAAATTACACACAGTGTAGTTGTAATAAGATGTTGGAAGCATAAGCATCGTAAGAATATTTTTGTAAAAAATGGCAGGAAATAAATACAATTCTGATTTTAAATCAAAAGTTTTAAATGATTTTCAAAATGGACTTTCCCAAAAAGAAATTTCTGTAAAGTACTCCGTTCCAAAATCAACGATTTGCCGCATTGTTAATAGTGGTAACATCCACACAACTCATAAAGATGGAAGACCCCGTATTAGAACTGTAAGAGAAGATCAGAAAATCAAGAATTTTTTTACGAAATATCCCAAAGCAGTTCCCAGAGAAGCTAAAACTGAACTTTTAATGAACTTCCCACCATTAAAAGAAGAGCCCGAGAATATGGTGTTAGAAGTTATAGATGTACAAAAGAAAAACCTATTGTGTCGGAAAAAAACCGAAAAGCTCGGCTTGATTTTGCACGCACCCATTTGAACTGGACTCAACAGCAATGGAAAAATGTATTGTGGTCAGATGAGTCGAAATTCAACCTCCGGGGATCAGATGGAAGAGCCAATGTTCGAAGAGCACGGGCGAAAAGTTTAATCCCAGATACACAACCGCCACAGTGAAGCACGGAGGTGGAAACATTATGGTGTGGGGGTGTTTTTCAGGAAATGGGATTGGCCCAGTTCACAGCATTACTAGCACAACGACGGCCACAATCTATAGAGATCTTTTGAGCTCAGTTATGCTTCCGTATGTTGAATGGGAAATGCCACTCTCATGGACCTTCCAGCACGACAACGACCCAAAACACACGGCGGGGGTTGTTAAAGTTTGGCTGCAGGAAAATGAAATTAATATCATGTCGTGGCCGGCTCAATCTCCAGATCTTAACCCGATTGAGAACATGTGGATGATTGTAAAACGGAATATCGGCAATAAAGTATTCCGAAATGGTGATGAACTTTTCGTCGAGTTGGAGAAGCAGTGGAATGAAATTTCTGACGATTGTATTAAAAAGCTCATTGCCTCAATGCCTAAGAGGTGTTCAGAAGTTATAAAAATAATGGCTACGCTACCAAATACTGAGCGTTAAAACCATTGTTTGTATTTCCTGTTAATTACTTTAAGAGTTGCAAATGTTTTGAACACTGCACTATCGACTTATTTTGTTAAAATTACTTATTTTTTATTTTTGAGAAGTTATGAATATTTTTTTTGTATTTGTAAAATAATATGCTATAACTGAATTTAATAAAAAAAAACAAAAACTTATACCACCAATCCTTTTGATCAAAACAATTATAATTACCTAAACCATGATTTAGTTGCAAATGTTTTGAACACCACTGTGTAGTATTAGCCGCTATATGCAAATACGTTTTTTTTTTGTCAAAATATTTCCCTTTAATTACCTCTTTTAAAAGAACTAACACTTGTTAACATCAATTGTTCATTAAGCGTTTAAATTCGCTAAAACATTAAGCGTTCAAATTCGCTAAGACATAAAAATCTACATACAACGTGAAGCAGTGATTTAAATATAAATATAAATGCATTATGAAAGAAGAATAAACGTGTTCTCTATAAATTATAAATACTATTTATTTAAATCAGACTAGACTAGTTTCTGCTATTTTATGGACAGGCGTCATCAATGATTTTCCATTTAAATTGTATTATTGTTTGTGTCTTATAATTGTCAGATTGTCTATATGATAAATTTACATAATAATAAAAAAATTTGTCTCATTCCTTCTTTTTTTAAATTTAAATACTTTAACAAATGATTTTTATAAAAATTTCAATCAATTCAAACATCCGACAGACGACTTTTGTCATTGTCTTAAGTTCAATTTCATTAATTTTAAGAAAATGTTGTAAACAAACTTAAAAGTATATTTTTGAAATAAAGAACATTTATCTATCTAAAAAAAATCTATATTTTTTATTTGCTGCAGTTTAGTGAATGAAATGCATTTTTTTAGAAATGTTGAGGTTAAGAAGAAGAATAAACGTTTTTCTCTAAAAATTATAAACACTATTAGTTTTTAAATCCGACTAGACTAGTTTCTGCCTTTTTATGGACAGGCTCATCATTGATTTTCCATTTAAATTGTATTATTATTTGTGTATTTATAATTGTCCGATTGTCTCTATATGATAAATTTTTCAACAACCTGCGGCTGTAAGAATCAAACCTGCGCTCTTCTTACATTCCACTCCTACACAACGGAGCTCCATTTTTGAGCTTCGCAAAGCTTGGAAATGGTATAAGAAATTGCAGAGCAGCTGAAGTGTTCCAAAAACCCGGTTTTTAATGCTTAACAGCATATAAACAAATATGACATTATAGCCAACGTTTCACGAAATAAGAGGCCCAGAAAAACATCAACGCACCAAAATCGAACCATTTTTAATCTTTGTTTTCTTCAAAACTACTTGTCCAATAAAAATTAAATGTATGATTCAAGTATGCTATTATCTTCTCATTTTATTTCAATAAAAAATATTTTTGAAATTTAATATAGTTTTGTCAAAAATGGCTTCAGAGCTTAATCGAAGAAAACTTATTCTGCACGAATATAATAAAAATAAAAGCGTTTCCATTTCAAGGATCCTACAATTTCAACTCGAGCAGTCGCGAGTAAAATCAAGAAATCGCAAAATTTAGTTCAGAATGTAAAAAAGCGTAATGTACTCAATTGTTATAAAGCTCAGGTATGCCCATTAGGGTGTCTTTCGTTGTATGGGCGAAAAATAAAAATGAGATTTTGACTGTATCACCCCCTTAAAATATTTGTTAGGGTGTCAAAATACGCCACGGAGAAAAAATTAGAGTTCTAGCATAACGGGATGATGTCCCGCATCGCCCTTGAAAATCGGGCCCCTTGGAAAAATGGTCATAATTAAAAAAAAAATACAAATTTTTTTTTCTTCAAAATTAAAAAAATATAAAATAATTTTTGTGTTGGGTTTAATCATAACTACTCAGATAAAAAATATTACTTTCCCAGAAAGTAGCTAACTTACCCTAACTTTGTGTCAAAAAAATTAATAAATATTTTGGGGGTACCTCAAAGTGACTTTTTTGCATTTTTGAAAATTTTATTCATTTGTATTATAAAGCCCTAATGTATGCTACAAATTTTTCAACTTTAAACTTTTATAAAAGAAACGCATTCTTAAAATTCTGCAACTTTAATAACAAAATAAACCAAACGCCAAATTCACAATCAGCTAAGCGCAATCGCGAAGCTACATCATCAAATAGTGCAGATAATGGAAGTGCAGTTTTAACATTGTCAGTCAAGGATTTGATGAATCTTATGTCAAGCCTTATGGATGAAAAATTAATAAATATTCCAACGAAAAAGGACATTGAGGACATAAAAACTAATGTTGGAGAACTTTCTACAAAATTTGATGGCCTAAAATTAGGAAACGAATATTTAAAAAAGGAAGTTAAGGAACTGAAATTGGAAAGGGAAAAAGATCATCAACAAATAAATTACTTGCAAGAGCACATTAAGAGAAACAACATAATTTTTAAGGGTATTGAAGCCAAAACAACTCTAGAAGACGCTGTGAAAGACTGCTGTAAGGAAAATTTGAAACTAACACAAGATATAAATTTGCTTTCAACAAGAAAAATTTATGAGAAGGATGGCAAGATAGGTGTGGTAGCTGAATTCAGCTCTGGAGAAATGGTAAAGGAAGTTTTTCAAAACAAAAAATCTGGTTCCAAAATAATTGTAGAGCGCGATCTTACTCATGAAAAACAACAGGACAAACGTGTGATGTTAGAGATAAAAAAGCTAAAGGAAATAAACAAAAATACCCGCGTTATGGTACGTAGTGCTCGCATAAAAATAGATAAAAACTGATTTTGGTGGAATAAGCAGAAAAAGTTAGTAAGTGGAACAAAATTAATATGTTTTAAAATTATATCCTTTAATATTAACGGACTAGAAAATTAAAGTTTTTTTAAATGATTTTTTCCGATATATAAAAAGTTTTGATATATTTGTGCTGTTAGAAACTCATATACTTGAGGAAAAGGTAGAACGTTTTAAAATTTTTTTTTGTCGCTATGATATGTATTGGAATCCGGCATTTAAAAATATTAGATTCGGAAGAGGAATAGGTGGATCTGTTTACGTTGTGAAGACAGACCTCTCAAAACATAATATACAATTTAATTTCAGAAAAACCGAAGAAATAGCATCGATTATAATAAAAACCAACAACAAAACTTTAAATATAGTTCCTCTTTATCTAAGAGAAGCTAACTGGATGGCAGATTTTGAAAATGTAAAAAAATTTTTATTAACGAAAACGTAGAAAATCCGATTTTGATTGGCGACCACCTAAACATCAGAATAGGAAACATACAGCAACCATTAGATGAATTTTTTAAATCGTCATTTTAAGCCGGTTTGGGCACAATTAAATCTATTGACGTAACTAAAAATAAAAAGGGCAAATCTTTCATTGAGGTATGCGAAGACTTTGGTTTACATATATTAAATGGGTGTACAAAATTCGATGAAAATGGCAATCTAACTTATATAAGCAGAGTAGGACAATCAGTCAACGATATATGCGCCTCAGCACATGAAAATTTGGAGTGTATTGAAAGCTTTTCGGTAGAAAGTAAAGGATGGTCTGACCATATGCCAATTGCTTTAACTATTAATATTAAGGAAGAAATCTAGAAGAGCCAATGAAGTTACTACCAAAACTAAAGTGGGATGAAAGCAAAATAGAGGTTTATAAAGAAAAACTTAATCAACAGCTAAATATTTATAAACAACAAAAGGATGTATTAGATTTGCAAGATTTCATAAACGTTATTAACATATCAAACCCTTATAAATACAAAAATGAAGTTCATATTACAACAGAAAACAAATGGTTCAATTTCAAGTGCTATAACATGAGGGAAAAGTCTTTTAGAGCTCTTAACACATTTCGTCAAAACCCAACAACAAGTGATAGAGAAAAATATGATATTGAAAATAAAAAAATATAAAGAAATTTGTGAGAGAAGTAAATCCGAATATTACAGAAAGGTAGAAAATCAGATCAATTTAGTGAAACCTGGTAAAGATTGGTGGAATCTTTTACCAGGTTTCACTAATCTTTTGAATACTCCCGATATATCACATAATATAATGTATGCTGCAATGAAATATACGGATGAAGATCTAGATCGACCTATTTCAACTTTTGACATAAAACACGTATTAGCCAAAGCCAAGAAAATCAAAGCTATGAGTTCTTTAAGAACTCAACCGATATTTTTGTGGAAGAACTGGCAAACACATACAACATCATATATGAAACAGCAAATATGGATGCAAAATTCACGACAAGTATACTTTTTCCTATTTTTAAGAAGGGAGAAAGGAATACTGTGAGTAATTATCGTGGTATATCTTTTATAAATACAATTGCAAAAATTTTTATGGGCATTCTAAATAATAAGGCTTAATTCGTGGCTAACTAAATACAATAAACTCTCCGAATATCAAGCTGGATTTAGAGGAGGATATTTAACGGTTGATAATTTGTATAGTTTAGCAACAATTGCTCACCTTAAGTTCAAAGAAAACAAAAAATTGTATGCTTTTTTCGTGGATTTCAGTGCAGCTTTTGATAGAATCTCAAGGAAATCTCTGGTTTATAAACTTAATACTATTGGCGTATCAACAAAAATGGTTAAAATGATCGAAACCATATATAGTAAAACTAAATTTAAGGTATGGGACGGAGAGGAGGTCTCAGATGAATTTGAAACTGGTTCTGGAGTTAAACAAGGATGTTTACTTTAACCAACACTTTTCTCAATATATCTAAACGATTTGCATGAATATATTGGAGAAGGAATAAATATAGGTCCTACACATGTTAGATTACTAATGTATGCTGACGACATCGTAATTTTAACTGATGATATCGTTCCAATGCAACAAATAATAAATCAACTTGATAGATATTGTGAGATGTGTAGGTTAATAACTTCCGTATAATGAATTATTTTTTTAAATATATTTGGTTGAAACAATTATTGTCGATTTTATTTACGTGTATTACATTTTTCCGATCGCTAATGGATAATGTCTATCATTCATGTACTTTTTTTTAGCTGTACACCTACACGTTCACGAACTTAAAGTATAGCTACACTCTAACATATGTGGTTGAAGTATGTTCCGATCAAACAATACGTGAACTATACATGTTCGTGTACTCAAGCAAATATTAAAACAATAAACACTCGTGTCTGTGTAATAAAATGCGCAAAATTTAGATACACACATAATTGATATGAAATAAAAATATGTGTTTGTTGCTTTTAGCTGTGTTTGTTTACATTTATGTACAAGTTTTTTATTCAGTGTGTGTATTTTTCTGAACCCTGCTATAAAGCCGTCTGTCATATATCATTTTTATTTTCATATATTTTTAAGAGAATTCCGACTCAGATATTTTGGGAAAACGATTATTGAAGAGAATGAGATGATTGATATATTAAATGGTAACTTACATGATAGTTGGAATAGAATTTATAATTATGTTACAAGTGCTTGGAAGTACAGAAAATTGTTAATAGTTGAATTCAATTATTAACCCTTGGACAAACACATGGTTCTGGGCAGGCATATTTTATTTTTGAGCGTTAATTAAACATATGTACTTCTAGTTTAGCTAGATACCTGTATTTCCCGGTATCCGCATAAAATATTGTTGTCTTTCTATCTGTAAAAAAAAAATTCAAAAATATCGTTCCAACACGACGAGAACTGCAAAAGAAAAAAGTCCTCCTCTAACAAACACATATGCCTGGCCAGTCCCCTATACAATTTGTATGAAATAAATTATTATTATACACATTTTGGGTTATTTTTCTGCAAATACAATGCAGATTGTTGTTTCCAATTATTTTGTTGTCAACCTTGTTTTTTTATATTTTGGGTTGTTTTTCTGTGAATTCAATGCAAATGTTTACTTCCAGGTAGTTTTTGTGTTAATTTTTCTCTTTCTTTCTTTCGTTTGTGATTTTGGTTTTGAGTTCAGTTAGTTTATTATTGAATGCTGAACATGCAAACTGCACACCACGAGTATGGGTTGATATGACAAGTGTTGAACTTGACGCTTTTATTGGGATACTATTGGCTTTTGGTGTCAGTCATAATACTATGCAACTCTCAAGATTGATGTGGCAAACTGATGCACGTCCAATATTCCGTGCAGCCATGTCATATAGACGATTTGTTACTTTGTTCAACAAACCGACAAAGCTGCTCCAATTCGCGACATATGGAACTTCTTTAATAACAATCTTGCCAGTAATTTTGAACCATACGAAAGTGTAACCATCGATGAGCAGCTATTTCCATACCGTGGGCGCACAAAGTTCACGCAATACATCCCATCAAAGCCCGCAAAGTATTTCATAAAAGTATGGTGGACATGCGATGCGAAAACCAAATATCCGTTGCAAGGAAAACTACGCTGGTAAGGAGGGAGAACAACGAGAGACAAACCAAGGCGAAAATGTGCTCATGAGTTTGGCTAATCGATACACTAACAGCGGCAGAACTATTATTGCTGATAACTTCTTTACAACATTAGACGCAGCTAAACGTCTTTCGTCGATTGGACTAGCATACGTTGGAACCATTAGATCCAACAAAAGGTGTCTTCCCAAAGAAGTGAAAAAAGACAGCAAACGGCCAGTGCTTTCATCTGTGTTCGGTTTCTATGATAACCTAATATCACTGTGCAGCTACGTTCCAAAGAAGAACAAAGCAGTAAATCTACTATCCACTGTGCACTACACCAAGAAAGTTGAAGGCGTAGCAAAAAACCGGAAGCTATATAATTTTACAATTCAACAAAGGCAGGCGTTGATACAATGGACCCAATGGTAATGCATTACTCCACAAAACGGTCAACCAGACGTTGGCCATTAGCATTTGCATTAGCATTTTTTGCAACACGATAGACGTTATGGGATTAGTCGCTTACATCATATGCAATGAAAATATAGAAGGAACCGGAAAAGAGAAGCGACGATTGTTCTTGAACACGCTGAGTAAACAATTGGTGCTTGCTAATACTGAAAATCGCTTGAACAACAGCCATATTTTGGGACAACATTCAACCCGTGTGGCCATTGAATCTTCCTTTGGAAGCCGTTGAATATTCCCAGCAACATGCTGCCTAACCAACAAAGCGGCCCTTGTACACTGAATTCCAGAAAAGACGAAAAGCTGCGTAGGAAGACACGTTTTTACTGCACCAAATGCACTAATCGTGTGTGCCAACAACATTCTAAAGTTGATTATACTTGTTTTATATGCATTCCGTAAAATGAATAAAATTTTTTTTTACATTTTACCAAAATAATATACGAGCATACTTCATTCAATTCAAAGTTACGGTACCCTTTTTGCCATACAAATGCATGAAAACGTATAGGGGTCTGGCCAGGCATATGTGTTTGTTTGAAGGGTTCAGAATATGTGTTTGACGGGGGGTTAATATTGGACATTTTCCAATGTAGTGCTGTAGTGTTTCATATTCTCTCATATTGCATAAAGTACACATCTTTTGGTCTTCGTTTCTGAAACTATTAGCATTTAGGGGCAGCATACCACATCGTGTTTTAACGATAATTGATACCTTGTTTAGATTCTCTAACTCTTTTATGTAGTTTTCTGCAATATTGTGGTTCAGAAATCTATAAAAACGAGTATTACTGGATAATGCTAATTTTATCTTTTCACTACGACTTTTATTTTTTAATTCCTGTTCCTTTTCGAATCCAATCTTGAGTCGATATGTTTTCATTATCATACGTGGTGTTAAAGTCTGCTCCTACCGGTTTATTTCTCTTGCCCAATAGCATCTTTTGTTTAAAATAAAAATTGATAGTTTATGTGGCAATCTGCTCTCGTTATATTTAAATATTGTGTAGTGGATCGATAACCACTCACATCTCTAATTAATTAATATATATTGTGAATGATAACAGCTGATTATATGATAACAGCTGATATAAGCAAACTAAAACATAGAACATAGAATAAGTTAGATTTAAGTACCGTTATGTTAGTTTATAAGCAGGACGAAATGTGAAATAAAGGATAAGTTTGAATCAGCACTTCAGCCGAGCAATTGGCTTGTGTTTTTTCTTATTTTTAATAAACCAACAGCGCTTTAAAAGTGCTTTGCCTTGTCGCTCTTTAGTGCCGGCAAAAATAAAACATTTATTGCCAGTGGCGTTTAAAACGCCGGTAAAGAAACCCTAGATAGGAATCCAATGTCCACCAACCATTACATGGCGATCCTGCCAAAATCTGAAGAAGCAGCGGACTACAGGGCTAACGCAGCAACTGCTGTAGTGAAACAACAACCCCAACCTATTTCCATCGAAGAATATTTGAAGCGGCAGCAGCGCAGGGCGGAGGAGAAGCTGACGGAGCCAACAAAACAAATAATAATTTAAAAAAAAAAAAAAACATTGTTAAAAACAAAAACCAAAAAAAAAAATATGAATTAAAATAAAAAAAAAACACACACATAATTATGTGAAAATAAAAAATATGTATTTATTTCATAAATTTGTCAGAAATTAATACCATGTAAACACTAGAAACATTTATTAAAAAAGAAATGAACTTAAAATTAAATCACTTGAAATTTAAAAAATATGTTTTAATAAAAACTAAAAATTAAAACTTTATTAACTCCTGTAAAAAAAAACTATAAAAGAGAATCCAAAGAAAATGAAAATATGCAGTCACAATCAGCTGATGAGTGAATGTCGCAATTATAGAGTTGTATTATATTGATTAGCTGATCACTAAATGTAGGGCATTGCCAGGTTGAAATTTTTTTGGCAACTAGTGCACTTAGAAAAATTATTGTAATAAAGCAGTAAATTTTTATGTATTTTTTTTTTAATTGAACAAAGCAATTATTAATCATTATTTTTGGTACACTAAAAAAAATTATTGTATTAAAAATATTTTATATATATTTTTTTTATATTTTCATTTTATAAATGGAATCTTTGAATGAATGGATTGAGGAGTTAAAAAGGCTCAAAGTAAATATAAAAAAATAAGAATAGAGTTTATGAGGAAAAATATAAGGAAATTAAATTAGAAAGATTAGCGGTTTTGAAACAGAGTGCAGAAGAGTTCACCAAGGAGAGTGCAGATAAGGAAGATAGTACACTGATAACTGAATTTGAGAATTTGCGTAGGGAATTGGTTTTGGTAATTGAGAATTTAAAAATAAAGGAGAAAGGTATTGAGATAGATTTGGAAGAAGGCAATTTACCGAAAATGGCTAGTTTTGATATCGGCATGGTAGGTCAAAACCTACAAGTTTTTAAAGGTTCGTATGAACACTTAGAAGATTTTATTACTCAATCTGAATTGTTACATGATTTGCTAAGAGAAGAGGACAGAGAAATATTCGTTAAGTACGTCTATAATTTTAAATTAACGGCGCAGGTGCGAAGTATTTTAAGTCGTTCAAACCGACCGGTAACTTTTATTGATTTAAAAAAAGCTTTAGAAAGCGCTTTTCCTAATCTGAAAACGCTTCAGCAGGTTCTGACAGAGTTGGGTACAGTAAAGCAGAATAACAGTAGCATATCTGATTTTAGGAGAAAAATTGCCGAACTTTTGGACCATATGAGTAATTTTGAAATTCAAAATTTACAAAAAAGGTGTTAGTAATAACCATAACTATGTAAAAACAATTGGAAAATACAAATAACCCTGACACGACAAATAATACGCAGTACATTTCCGGGCAAAGGCCTGATCAACTTTTCGTCTGGGACTGTACGTCAATATCAGATTTACGTAAAACAAGAAAACTTAAGTTTCAAATACACAACAATTTTAGAGATAATTTAATAGAAATAAATGATAATGAAATCATAGCAAGATGCAGCGATAATCCATTGAGTACAAAGTTGACTTTGGAGAAACTGTTATCAAAAATGCATGATGAAGGAATAAACGAGCTAGCTTTGAGCAAGAATGATGAAATATTTAAAACCATGGCCATGGAAAAATTTAAAAATTTATACAACAAGTTACAATTAAAATCAAAAGCAAATTTTAAAATATTACTATATGATGAACCAAAAAGAATACTTTGCAAAGAAACTCAGATGAAACTTATTAATTAATACCATAATTCTACTCATGGATGACATTTAGGTATCAGAAAGACAGTTTTGAAATTAAAGCAGCGCTACATATGGAAGAATATGAGCAAGATGATAAAACAATACATTTTAAACTGCAAACAGTGTAAAATGAATAGACAAACTAAACATACAAAAGAGAACATGATTTTAACAGACATACCAGGTACAAGTTTTGAAGTAGTAGCAATCGATACGGTTGGTCCTTTGCGTTTGTCAAACTACAATCGATACATACTTACAATTCAATGTGAATTGACAAAATACGTGGTAGCATGTCCCATGGAGACCAAGGAGGCGAAAACGGTAGCAAAAACATTAGTAGAGCAGTTTATTTTGAAATACGGTAATTTTAAAGTCTTAAAATCAGATAAAGGTACTGAATTCACAAACGAATTGATGTCAGAGATATGTAATTTATTAAATATTAAACAAATTTTTAGCGCACCTTATCATCATGAGACTGTGGGCTCTATAGAACGAAATCATAGAGTACTTAATGAATTTTTATTAAATTTTTGTAAAGATAATGAATGGGATAATTGGATTCCATATTTTACATTCGCGTACAATACAACGCCACACGTCGATACAAATTATACGCCATATGAACTGGTCTTTGGGAAGTTGGCTTACCTGCCAAATGATGAAGTTAGGAGTAATGAAAAATGCTACAATATAGAAAACTATGCAAAAGAATTGAAGAAAAGATTAAAATGTTCCTTAGAAAGAACAAGAGAGTACTTAGATATAGCTACAGCTAATAGACTGAGAGTCTGCGAGGGCATAAAACCTCTTAATTTTGAAGTAGGAGAGCAAGTGCTATTGAGATTAATGAACAGGAAGAAAAATCAGGCACCATATCATGGGCCATATAGGATAGTAGATAGACAGGGAGTCAATTCTATTTTAGATATAGGAGGTAAATTAAGAAAATATCACAATAATATGTTAAAGAAATATAATTAAATGAATTATTTTATTTGTTATTGTTATTTATTACTTAAAATTATGTAAGAATAATTTAAGTCTTAAAAATAATTTTTATATATATATTAAAATCATATATATATATAAATCATTTTTCAATAGAGGGTGAGGGTGTAGTGGATCGATAACCACTCACATATCTAATTAATTACTTTATATTGTGAATGATAACAGCTGATTATACTGTGAATGATAACAGCTGATATAAGTAAACTAAAACATAGAATAAGTTAGATTTAAGTACCGTTATGTTAGTTTATAAGCAGGACGAAATGTGAAATAAAGGATAATTTTGAATCAGCACTTCAGCCGAGCAATTGGCTTGTGTTTTTTCTTATTCTTAAAAAAACCAACAGCGCTTTAAAAGTGCTTTGCCTTGTCGCTCTTTAGTGCCGGCAAAAATAAAACATTATTGCCAGTGGCGTTTAAAACGCCGGCAAAGAAACCCTAGGTAGGGAATCCAATGTCCACCAACCATTACAATTGTGTTGAATATATAGTTCATATGCATGTTAAGAGTATAGAAGTGGTTATCCTCGGTGTTTGTTTCTAGTGATAAGGCATAATCTGGAGTGAAATCTGGCAACCTCAACATTCTTTTTATAAAATACCTTTGTAAAATATCGACCTGGTTAAACAAAGAACATCCCAAAACTTGAGATCCATAGGACTAGGGTATTCAATCGGTTAACCGTTACTCGATTAATCGATGAAATGATGTCGAACAATTGTTCGAGTAATTCGAAGCGGCCAATTTCGAGTAAAGAATAACTCGAACAATTTTGGTCGATTAATCGAGTAACTCGAGTAATTTAAAAATATGAACTATTTTATATTTTTTTAATATTTTGTATAAAATAATGTGACTGTTATAGTGAATATTTAAATGTTAAGTGTATTTTTATATTAAGTGAGCACTGTTAAAGAAATTATATTACGAAAAACGAAGAACTTAATGCGAAAAACTCCGATATCGAAGAAACTTGGATATTTTTTAAAGAAACAAGTTCTAAGACTGGAGTGTTTAAGATTATTGGTGCGGATTTGAGGGTTAAAAGTGGCATCAAACATAATTTTTTTTTTTAATTTAGTTGTCATTTGATCTAAAGAAACTACATATAAATACTATATTTTCAAAAAGGAATCTTTAAATGTCATTTACTAAAAACTTTTTGTTGGTCCCTTTTATGTTGTTGTAACAAGCCAATTTTAGAAGCCCTATATGGAAATTCATAGCGGTCCTACGCAAAATTTCCAAATAATAAAATTTACATATAGAAGTAATGAAGTTTTCATTAATATGATGAAAATCTTCTTAAATATTCATGAAAGTTGTTTTAAAACTTCTTTATAATTTTTTTAGAAAAATTACATATCTCAAAATCCCAAAATGATAGGACAAAATGGACTATTTTTTCGTTTAGTACTAACACACTAATATAACAAAACTGTGTCAAGTCTGAGTGAAATTACAAAACGGATCACCTTACAAATATTTTTATAAAACGGTTTAATACATATTTATGAAGCAGTTATATTGAAAGAAAATCAATGAAGATTTCAACATATTTATAAAGAATTTCATTGATATAATAACGCTTTTGCTTTGAGTGTACTGAGACAAAACTGTCGCAATAATAAATGATCTTAGCAAATGTTTTTCTCTTTTAGATATACTTTTTACTAAAATTTTGAATTAATTTGTTAATTTTTATATATATGTTATATTAGTACTAATAAAATATAAAAACTTACAAAAATGTGCGTTTTTGGAAAATAAAATTAAAGTATTAAAATTGTTCGAGTTACTCGAGTTATTCGAGCAATTTTAAAATCTTACTCGCCTACTCGAGTAAATTAAAAACCTCAAAATCGAGTTACTCGATTACTCGAACAAAAGCAAACCCGAGTAAATTGAATACCCTACATAGGACTGAACCGATCTACATACAGCTTGGAAAAGCTGCCATTTTGATTTTAGTGAAATTGAAATTTTTGCCTTATATAGAGTTTTGTACATTTCATCAATACTAATTTCCTTATCCACATCATTATATACTTGTAACTTTGCCGCATAGTATATAATACTTGCCGTTTGTATCGGATTTAAGAGTGAATTTGACCTCTTATCTGTTTTGCCACCTTCCACCAATCTTTTGCATCGTTTGATCTGTTTATTATTTGCTTCATCTCCGCTTGATATTCATTTATTCTCTATCTACATATTAATTTATAATATTGATTTGCTTGAAAGTATTTGTTTTTATCATCCGGGTTATTGAATTTTCTGAAGGCATTTAATAGTTCAAAAGATTTTTCCCTATGTGAGAAACATTTGTTATTGAATTATATACTTTTAAACTTTGTTTTCTTAATGGAAAACAAACTGCTGTATAAAGGCCAGAAAGTTTGTCAACTGAATCTTCTTTGGATGATATGTGTTGGATATTATTGGGTCCTCCACCTGTTGCCGTTACCTCTCCTCTATTTTCGGCCAATTTTTTACTAATGGTAGCCTTCCAATCAGCCCAAGCCTTTTTCCAACCAGTTGCATCGTTTTCTGGAGGTTCTAAGCTGTTTAATGTACTTGCTAAGTCCTTCCACAACTGGTCTTCAACTGTTTTGTCGCCCCTCTAAAAACCTTTGGCCAAACCAGATTTTTTTTCCCAAGAATGTTAAAAATGGGGCCTCTTGTTCCGGATTCATGTGTTTTCCCGTAAAAAATACAACACTTTTTCAGTTAAATAAACGTATATTAACAACATATCACATTTACTTACATTGTTTGATTTTTTTTTTACGTTTAATATTCAAAATAATTTTATTTTCTAAAAAGTTTGGTTTTTCACTCAGTTAACTAATACCGTTTTACAATTACTTTTTTTGTAGTGAAATTGTTTTATATAACACATCAAATCACTTTAATTCCACTAGAAACAAAATGAAAATGAAATTTTTCTTTTCAAATCACTTATGTGGAATTGGGAACACAAATTGAGCGGAAGTTTCACTTTCACTTCATTTTCGGAATGTAGAACCCATGCGAGAGCCTCCATAATAGGCAGAACTTTAACAAAAAACCTATTAATAATCAATTTTGCTCCATTCTTGTCTTCTTAGTAATCAAGCACGTGGTTAGGTCTTTTCCTAACAAGCATCGTGACGTTACTAAACTTTGAAGACCAAAAATGTTCTATTTATGTAAAAAAAATTTAGTTTGTACTCTGGCTCAAGTAATATTTTTTACAGTTTCTTTTACGCGGTATACGATACGTTATAAAAGGTAGGACTGTAATGTCATTAATCAGCTGTTAATGTATTTTTGTATCTATTGTGAATGTTTTTATTTTTGTTTCTTTTAATTTTCAACACTATAATGTTAGCGGGAAGTTATTGTTTCTTCACTTAGTTGTTGTTTTTTTTAGAATGTATTTTTTTTCTTTAGTTATTTTGTTTTTGTATTACCGAATATTGATATTTTGTAATTTTATTATTTGTATGTCTATTACAGTTTTGAATATATTCACAAACACTATTAATTTTGCTAATAATTTTATACGCACAGCCGTTAATTATCATTTAATTTTATTATTTTTATTTTAATAAATAAACTACAGCAAAGATTTTTTCTTCCAATCAGAATCAGTGTTGCTAACTTATTTAATTTATTATTGCATTCTTAGTTCCTACTATTTTAAGTAGAGATGGGCACGTGAGTGAATTTTGACTCAGACTCCCTCACGGCCACACTCACTCACGAAGAATATTTTCCCACCCACGCTCACGGAACTCTCAAGCGTGATTCTCTCACATCTCTAATTCCAAGTAATTAGTATTTTGCTTGACTTCGTATTTCCCTGACGTTGACGTTTTTAGAGAAAAGTCGTTATAAAGACAATTATTGCAATATTTAATAAAGACAATTATTGCAATATTTATTATATTCAAGGCTTATTCAAAATTGCATTAGATCTGCCAAGAAAATTTTAGTTTTGTTTAATTTGAATTTTTAAAAATTAATGAAACAAAACTTCATGAATAAATTCCCAATGATTGAATTTAATGACTGATAAAATCGAATGTGATAAATTGATTGAATTCCCTGCTAGTGAATTCCGAAGAATGCATTCCATGCGATTGATTAATAGAAAATAGAAATAATTCATTCGATTTGAATACAGATTTGATTCAATCAAAATATAATTCAATCTTCGAAGCTCTGCGCATTGAAAGAAACTTCATGCAATAAAAAAGGGTGTCTTAGGCGCCTATAATATGCATGAAAAATCTTAAAATATGCCCTAAAAATGAAAAAATATGCACTTACATTTTTTTAAAATTAATTATTTGCATATTTTTATGCAATTTTATTTAAATTTTAAAGTTAACTTCTATTGTTTAATATATTCTCTGCACAAGTTTTACACAATTAACACAAAATTTTGAATATTTATATTGAACACGCATTTAAAAAAATCACTATACAGTGAAAGAGAATACTTAAGAGGGCTTGAGCAGCTTTGATCCTCTTTAGTATATACTAGTATGTTCGTTGGTCAAATATACAATAATATTAAAAGTGATTTTTTACAAAAAAAAAAACTGAAAACTTCAATAGAAATATTCATAATACGCATAATATGCAATAAAAATATGCATTTATTGCAAAATAAGTAAAAAATATGAATTTAAAGCTAAGTATGCAAATATATTCACTTGCAAATCGATGCTATTTTAACGCAAATATACTGCGAAGTGGCATACGTTGCAGAGTATTTCTGAATTAGCAGGAGACAGTTTAGTTTTTATTTTTCTTTTGTTCGTTATTTTTGTATGCAAAATTTCTGTTTTATGGTTTTTAAATACTTGATTTTCTTTGATTTTTTAATTCACTGTCTTTTGTGTATTAAAACAAAATTGTTTATTATTGTGTATTAAGGCAAAATGTTTTGTTTTTATTTAATTATTTGTTTTAATATTACAAATTAAACACCGCTATTAAAAAAGATTTTGCGAGCACAGGATAACACGTCCGATCGCAATGAACGAACGAAGAAACTTCGTCTCCTCGATGTCCATTACTTACCACTCTTGTTATCTTATTACAAAATCAATTATTTGGAAATAATAATTTTTTGTAGGTCGGTTATACCAATAAAGAATTGAATTAAATTAAAAAAATTATGCATTTCTATTTTTTTTTTCGTTTTAGCGAACTAAAACCACAATATACAGATCCCAAACATGCTGCAAATACAGTCACGTATCCTGAATTACTACAGGGGATTTATAATTTTCGACCTTCCGTTTTCAATAGTGTCCAGCGAGCCAGTAAGTAATTTTTCGGTAAATAAAATATTTGTAGATATTGTAATTTATATTGTTTTTTTTATCAAATTATGTAGCAATTTACCAGGACAACAACTTAAGTGATAAAACAAATGCAGAAACATTGCCTACATTTACAGAAGAACAATCTAAATCTTTTGAACCGGCGTTTTTCCAGGAAATTTCCAGTACTCCACCTAATATGTTGCCAGATCAAAAACAATGTAAAACAATCCTTCAACAAGGCTCTAAAAAATCGTCTAATACTAGGTAATTAATTGTTTCTTATTTATCTAAATGAATCATGAGAATTTCAATTAGGTAACAACCGTATTAAAGGATGTGCTGATTCGACTGCAATTGCAACAAAAATAATTTTTTTGTTGAATATTTTTACATTTCTTTGACTATCATATAGGTTTTGAACTGCCGGGCATTTTCAATTCCCGAAAAATAATTTATTTCCAGGAAATTCTCTGGAATCCTGGACTCCAAGAATCGACCTAGAAAAATTTCAAAACGCTGAACTTTTTTTTATTATTACGTTCAATTTTTCTCCCTTTTACGTTAAATATGTCTATAACGCTCCAACAACTTCACCACGTATAAACAGATAATTGTCATGCGAAAGTTCAATAGGTGCAAATTCGCACCTGTGTACCTTTTATGAGTGTCGAATAAAAATATTAATGGTATTCATTAGGGTATTCAATCGGTTAACCGTTACTCGATTAATCGATGAAATGATGTCGAACAATTGTTCGAGTAATTCGAAGCGGCCAATTTCGAGTAAAGAATAACTCGAACAATTTTGGTCGATTAATCGAGTAACTCGAGTAATTTAAAAATATGAACTATTTTATATTTTTTTAATATTTTGTATAAAATAATGTGACTGTTATAGTGAATATTTAAATGAGCACTGTTAAAGAAATTATATTACGAAAAACGAAGAACTTAATGCGAAAAACTCCGATATCGAAGAAACTTGGATATTTTTTAAAGAAACGAGTTCTAAGACTGGGTTGTTTAAGATTATTGGTGCGGATTTGAGGGTTAAAAGTGGGATCAAACATTATTTTTTTTTTTTTAATTTAGTTGCCATTTGATCTAAAGAAACTACATATAACTACAAAAAGGAATTTTTAAAAACATTTACTAAAAACTTTTTGTTGGTCCCTTTTATGTCGTTGTAACAAGCCAATTTTAGAAGCCCTATATGGAAATTCATAGCGGTGCAACGCAAAATTTCCACATATTAAAATTTACATATAGAAGTAATGAAGTTTTCATTAATATGATGAAAATCTTCTTAAATATTCATGAAAGTTGTTTCAAAACTTCTTTATAATTTTTTTAAAAAAATTACATATCTCAAAATCCCAAATTGATAGGACAAAATGGACTATTTTTTCGTTTAGTACTAACACACTAATATAACAAAACTGTGTCAAGTCTGAGTGAAATTACAAAACGGATCACCTTACAAATATTTTTATAAAACAGTTTAATACATATTTATGAACCAGTTATATTGAAAGAAAATCAATGAAGATTTCAACATATTTATAAAGACTTTCATTGATATAATAACGCTTTTGCTTTGAGTGTACTGAGACAAAACTGTCGCAATAATAAATGATCTTAGCAAATGTTTTTCTCTTTTAGATATACTTTTTACTAAAATTTTGAATTAATTTGTTAATTTTTATATATATGTTATATTAGTACTAATAAAATATAAAAACTTACAAAAATGTGAGTTTTTGGAAAATAAAATTAAAGTATTAAAATTGTTCGAGTTACTCGAGTTATTAGAGCAATTTTAAAATCTTACTCGCCTACTCGAGTAAATTAAAAACTTAAAAATCGAGTTACTCGATTACTCGAACAAAAGCAAACCCGAGTAAATTGAATACCCTAGTATTCATGTCAGAAATTTTGATCTTGGAAAAATGCAAAAGTGTAACATTTTTCAAAAACAACAACACATTTAAAGAAAATAATTTTCAACAAATGTTGGAAAATTGTCTGGGCCAAAGCAAAGAGTATATAGAGAGACTACATTTTCCACGCCTCCCAGCAACAAAATACCGAACTCGGTGAAGCAAATGAAAACATTTTTTTTACACTAAAAAATTATTGCAACATGTTGATAAAAAATTGTTGCTGAAAAGACTCATTTATATTTTGTTATTTTCTATTAAAAATTAATATATTAAGAAATTTTTATGTATTGTTGATCTTTTAAAATTTCATTTCATTTCATTTTGAATTGTCAAGTTTGAGAATGTTACTATTACAAATAGAAAGCACTAATTAAATCTTTTGGGGATCAGCGCTAGAGGGAGTGCAGCACTTTCGACCTAAGCTTCAACTTCAGCCTCATTCTAATCCACCACAGACAAAAAACTCAAGGTTTTGATCAGGTATACGTATATATCAACCAACCACAGAAAATCAACATGAGTTATTTTCGTCTTTTCTTACAAGTTTAGCCAACAGCTTTAAATCTTAAAGCTTTTTATTTGGCAGGGTTGCCATTTTCATACATCTAGCGTATAAGATGAGGACAATTGGTTCGATACACCGCATACTTAGGGGACAATTTTGGGTGTGTCCCTAAAGTATGCGCTGTAAATACATATATATATATATATAAATATATATATAAAATATAATATAAATATTAGAGTTAGTTTTGAAAAATAGATTTTTGGATATTATCACTTTTTAGAAGGTTTTTGTATCAATAAAAATAATGGCGTATTTTTTTTTTTTAATTTCAACTCCTTTCCGTGCCTATAGGCGACTGAAATCGCGGATTTTGGGTCCCTTTTCTCATACAACAAAAACGGCTAAATATATGTCAAATCTGACTTCAGTATTCGATTCTACGGGAAAACTTAGGCCCATAAGCTTTTTTTTAGTTTTTGGAATGCACCAGAATGCATAATTAGAGTGGTCCAAAAAAATAATTTTGTAAATTAAAATATTTTTTTTGTTAATATACAATGAAAAAACACTTACATCTGAGAAAAATGGTCCAAAAATTTTAATTTTGTAGTTACCCGTTCAAAAGTTATTAAAGTTTAAAAATTTAATTTTTCTTTATATATACAATGAAAAAGCACTCCTAGCTGAGAAAAATTGTGCAAACATTTTTATTTTATAGCAACCCGTTCAAAAGTTATATAATAAATATAATTATAAATATAATAAATGCTATATAAAAAAGATTTTATAGAAGTAGAAGAGGGAGAAGAATATATATATAAATATATGTATGCACAGCGCATACTCTAGGGACATTTATTCGTTCCCCCGCATAGTTTAGGGACATTTGCTTACTTTGGGGACTGTCCACAAAGTTTTCGCGAATTTTCATACATCTAGCGTATAAGATGAGGACAGTTGCTTCGATACACCGCATATTTCGGGGACAATTTTGGCCGTGTCCCTAAAGTATGCGCTGTGCATACATATATATATATACAAGGTGGCGCAAAAGTAATCCTCCTATCAGAAAATGCTATAAATTTTGCGATTGGCCCCTAATGTCAGTTCAGTTTTGACATTTGTGTAGTAAACACATGCGAAATACACGTTAATAAACAATGTTACGCTACACTGCTCCAGAACGCGGAATATTGGTGACTATTTATTTGACCAATAATCGGTCGGTGACTGTGGCACAACGTGAATTTCGTCGCAGATTTCCTGGCCGTCCAACGCCTACTGGTGAAACACTGCGACGTTTAGCCACTCGCCTCGAAGAGACTGGCACAACACGAGATGCTGCCAGGCGTGGCAGACCCCGGGGTAGCCGTTCTGCAGAGAATATTGCTGCTGTAGCCGAGGATGTCATGGAAGCGCCGTCGACATCGACCAGACGACGTGCCACGCAAATGGGTATCAGTCGATGGTCTTTACAGCGAATTTTGGTACAAGATTTGAAGATGTTTCCGTACAAAGTCCAGACGGTGCATCAGCTGTTAGCTGCTGACCACCAATCGCGTGTAACATACGCTCAAGCCATCCTTAATCACCACCAAGAGGAAGATGATTTTTCATCAAAAATAATCATGAGTGATGAGGCCCATTTCCATCTTAGCGGGTACGTAAATAAGCAAAATTTACGCTTCTGGGGCGCTGAAAATCCGCGTGTAACCCACGAAGAGCCATTACACCCGCTCAAAGTCACTGTATGGTGTGCTGTTTTCGCTGGAGGAGTCATCGGACGTTTTTTCTTCGAAGAGGTCGCGGGCCAAACGGTTACTGTGAATGGTGAGCGCTACAGAGCAATGATCAACTAGTTCTTTTTGCCGCAACTTGATGAATTGGGATTGGAAAACATGTGGTTCCAACAGGACGGTGCAACGGCACACACTGCACGTGCCACAACCGATATGTTGAAGGATGCATTTCCCGGGCGCCTAATCTCCCGTTTTGGCGATTTGCACTGGCCAGCAAGATCGCCTGATTTCACCGCTCCAGACTTCTTTTTGTGGGGCTTTTTGAAGTCGCGGGTTTATGTCAACAAGCCTCAGACTCTTGCAGCTCTTAAAGACAATATCCGTCAAGAATGTGAGGTCCTATCACCGGAAGTTTTGGCCAAAGTGATGAAAAATGCCATAAAAAAGGCTCAAATGACAATCAACTATGGCGGCGGCCATTTACATGACATCATATTCTCCACTTGATGTAAAAAAAATTAAAATACCAAATAAAAATAATCCACAAGAAGAATCAAAGTTTTTCATTTTTTTTTTAAATTACAGCCAAAAAACATCGGAAGGTTATTTTTGCGCCACCTTGTATATAAATATATATAGTAAATATATATATAAATATATATAGTAAAATTGAATGGAAAATTTTATCACTTTTATATATTTTTTTAGCACCGTTTATAAACAGAATATAAATCAGTTTCAAAATTTAAAGCAAAAAAATTAAATACTACGGTTTTTTGTTTTGTAATGATTATTAATATTTTTTTATTAAAGTATTAAAAACTAAAATTATAATTTTTAGATTTTAAGCAGGGTTCGCATTCAATACATTTTCTTAATAATTCTAGTTTGCTACCACAGTTACATCAAAACCGAAATGAAAATTTAAAAAAAGGGATTCCATTAAGGACATGTGTGTTCTTGTATAAGCGCCCGACGAAAAAAGTTTATGTATAGTCATATATAGCTTGATATGAATGTATGAACCACGGATTTTGAAAAAAATGCATTTTACCGACAAGAAGTTAATTATGTTTATGAAACCACGATTTATCAATGACTCTTGTTGCATAAACCGTTTAAAAGATAGGAGCAATTATATGCAACTACTTTTGAAAATCTTTTATTTTTATGGTTTTCATAAAAGTATTTTTTTGCGTAAATTTTATATCTATTTAATTTAGTACATTTTTTTTTAGAGTTTTATCCATAACTTTAAATCCCGTAAGAGCTCCACAAAAATAATTTGGCAACGGCATAGTGGAATAAATTATAATTAACATATATTTTTTTTGTAAATTTAAAAAAACATTTTTTTGAAATACAGCGATTTAACCGCGGATTTGGAAACAAATTAATTTTACCTTCAAAAAATCATGTTTTATTTAAAGTATGCTAACAGTGTCTTTAAAATGAGGTATCAATGAATCACGTAGCTTTAGCCGTTAAAAAGATATGAACTATTATGAACGACTACTATTGTTAAATTTTAGATTTTTTTCATATTGTAAAATGCGATATTTCCAAAACCGTTAGAGCTAACTTGTGCGATAACATTTATAAAGGGTGTTTTTATACAGGTATAAAACTTTAATTTGACAACACTTTTTTAACTGGCTGCCATTTTGTCAGCTGTTAGTTTAATTTGGCATTTCAACATGAATAGACTGACGCCTGAACAACGCTTCCAAATTGGGCAAATTTATTTTGAAAATCATGGTTCTGTTCGAAATACGTATCGCGCACGAATTTTGCTAAGTTAGTTTAGCGATGAAGCTCACATTTGGTTAAAGGGATACGTCAGTAAACAAAACTGCCGTATTTGGAGTGATGATAATCCTCAAGTGTATGTTGAGACACCGTTACATCCAGAAAAACTGACTGGTGTACTTTATGGGTTGGTGGAATCATTGGTCCGTACTTCTTTAAAAACGATGCTGGTCAGAACGTTACAGTCAATGGCGACCGCTATAGAGCCATGATTACTGACTTTTTCGTTCATCAATTGAACATGTACGGGAGCTGTGGTTTCAACAAGACAGCGCAACATGTCACACAGCTCGTACCACAATTGATTTATTGAATGAAACGTTTGGTAACCGCATAGTTTCACGTTTCGAACCTCTGAATTGGCCTCCAAGATCGTGCGATTTAACGCTACTGGACTATTTTCTGTGGCGATATGTGAAGTCGCTAGTCTCGATAATCCCGAAACGATTGACCACTTGGAGGACAACATTCGCCGCGTTATTGCCAATATACGGCCACAAATGTTGGAAAAAGTCATCGAAAATTGGACCTCCAGATTAGACTACGTCCGAGCCAGCCGTGGCGGTCATATGCCAGAAGTCATATTTAAATTGTAATGCCAGAAGATTATCTTTCGAATAAAGTAAATGTCATGTCAATTTAAAAAATTCATCTTTGTGTAAGATACTACTGTAATTGTAAGTTACAATTGTACCATATTTGTACTTTCAATATTGTTTCGAGTGTATTTTTTATAATTTGTAACAAAGTCATATCAATTTTGTAAAATAAACTTCAGTTTGAATTGAGCAATTGAAAAGAAAACAACTATTAAAATTCAGGTGTGGGGTGTCACAAAAATAAAAATTTGAAAAAAAATTTAAAATGGATTTAAGACCAACACGACAAGCCATAATTGAAGCTCTTAATGTGGCCAAAATATCTTTTCCTGAGCAAGCAACAATATCTCAATTGAGATCACTTTATAAAGCTTTGTCTCAATTTCAAAATGAAAGTCGTGGTACTGAGGATGTACCAATGGATTCTGGTAGAAGTGCTACTACCAATGATGAAAATATGGTTGAAAGATGTTTTGCTTTGACCGCTGCTGCTGCCGATGTTAATAATGCTGCTGTTATTCCCTCTGGTATTGGGAATTTGATTGATTTTCCACATTCTAGTGGTATTGTTTCCGATGTTACTGCCACCACTTCTAATATTTTCCATGGAGTACAAAACAACATTTTAGCTTCTGGCGCTGATGTTACTAACACAGAAGCAAACGTTTTTTGCACAAACTCTATGCAAGATAATTTTAATGTTGCCCGAAACCAAATAGATGAAGAACAACAATTGGCAAAGCAAATTAAAATTTTACAAATGCGATGTGAAATGATAAATTTACAAAAACAACTTCAATCTTTAGAATTTGTTGATAGTCAAACTCACAACACCCGCCGAATAAATTATGAAGAACTTGTTATAGCTGTTCAGAAATTCAGTGGCGATGATAATCAAGACATTTTAAAATGGTTTCGACATTTTGAAGATTATACTCACAAATGTGGATATAATGATCATGATTTATTACTAGGATTGAAATGGTTACTTCATGGAACTGCCCGTCAATATGTTCAAAATGTTGATATAGTCAACTATAATGACTTAAAATGTGCTTTAATAAAAACTTTTAAGAGGAAATTAACTCGTGAAGATGTTTACAGAAAGTTGCGTTTGCGTATTCTAAAACATCATGAATCGTGCTTAAGTTACGTTATTGCAATGCAACAGATTGCAGCTGAAGCTAATATTGACGAAAAAGAGTTAATCGATATCATTATCGATGGATTTCAAGACAAATCAAACAATATTGCTTTATTATATGGAGCCTCAACAATTGAAGAATTAATTGAAAGATTGGATCGTTATGAACAACGCCGAGTTCATAAGCCGCAAATGTTAGAAAAACAAAAGCCAAATTCAAAATCGAACGTAAGATGTTTTAATTGCTCTCAATTTGGACATTTCCAGAGTTCATGTCCAAAACCTCATCGTCCCCCTGGTTCTTGCTTTGTATGTCATAAAGTGGGCCACTATAACAAGGACTGCCCAAATAAGAAATTACCTGTAACAGTAGCATCAGTTTTTAAAGAAAGGCAAATCGTTACTGATGAAAATTTAGTTAATCCAATACAATTGGTAAGTGTGGCTTTTTATAAATTTAATGAAGACGAATGCACTGATTATTTGAATATTAATTGTCTCATTGATTCTGGTAGTCCCATTAATTTTATCAAAAGATCGTTTTTGCCGTCAAATCTCAAAATATCAAAGGAATTAAAGACCATACATATGTCTAGTCTTGGAAATTTTAAGTTACAAATGTATGGAAAGGCATCATGTTTAATTAAATTTCGTGGTTTGGTAAAACATGAACAATTAATTGTAGTTCCTGATAATTATATGACGATTCCGATTATACTGGGTAGAAATTTTATGAATAAATTTAACATACATTTGGTTCAAATAAAAACGAAAAGTGCATTCGAATTTATTAAAGATAAACTTATTCCTATTGATAGTGATTATCCAACGACACATAAGGATAATATTGAGAAAGTCTATAGTGATTTAGGAGCATATATCATAGAAAGACCTCAGTATAGTTTAGATATTTGTCCATTGTTGACAAATGATGAGGCTTGTAGTATTGAAAATATCATTGTGAACAACTATATTTATCCAAAAAATCTTACTAGAACTCCGTTTGATTACAAGATGAAAATTCGATTAACTGATGACATACCGGTTCACTGTTCTCCTCGCCGATTATCTTTTAGGGATCGCGAGGAAGTTCGTAAGATTATAGATGACTTGTTAATGAGAAAAGTAATTCAGCCTAGTAATTCTCCATATGCATCCGCAATAGTTTTGGTTAAGAAGAAATCGGGGGAAACACGAATGTGCGTTGATTATCGTAGTCTTAATAAAAAAACTATCCGTGATAATTTTCCTTTACCTTTAATTGATGATTGTATAGAATATATGTCAGGAAAGCAATGGTTTAGTTTATTAGATTTAAAAGATGGATTTAACCATCTCGAAATGGATAAGGATTCAGTGCATCCTACATCGTTATTTACACCACATGGTCAATTTGAATACTTAAGGATGCCATTTGGCTTAAAAAATGCACCTGCAAATTTTCAAAGATTTGTTTACAATATTTTTCGAGATTTAATTGATTCTGGCGAAATAGTTGTTTATATTGATGACATTTTAATTGCATCTGTTGATTTTCAATCTCACTTAGAAACTTTAAGGAAAGTATTATGTCGTGCTTATGAAAAAGGGTTGGAATTCAAATTGAGAAAATGTAAATTCGGTTATAATGATATTGAATATTTGGGATATTTGGTTAATTCATTTGGTATTCGACCTAGTGAAAGGCACTTAGACGCTATTAGAGAATACCCTGTACCTAAAACTCAAAAGGAGTTACAGAAATGTATTGGTCTTTTTTCATATTTTAGAAGATTTGTGCCTTCGTTTTCTAAAATTGCTAAACCATTGTTAGACCTATTAAGAAAAGGGCAACCTAAGAAATTTAATTTTTCGGAAGATTGTATGAATGCCTTTAAGGAACTTAGACAACGACTGACAAAACCACCAATTTTGGCTATTTATAACTCTAAATGTGAGACCGAATTACACTGTGATGCCAGTTCACATGGGTTTGGAGCAGTTTTACTTCAACGTCAAATTGACGGAAAGTTCCATCCAATTGCATTTTACTCTAAATCTACTTCTGACGCGGAATCAAGGTATCACAGTTTTGAGTTAGAAACTTTATCGATTATAAATGCTTTACGACGTTTTCGAATTTATTTGGAAGGAATTCCTTTTAAAATCGTTACTGATTGCAATTCACTGGCTATGACCTTAGCTAAGAAACAGATAAATCCAAGAATCGCTCGTTGGGCCTTGGAGTTGGAAAACTATAATTATACGATACAACATCGTAGCGGATTGTCCATGGGACACGTTGATGCTTTGAGTAGATGTTATGATAAAGATGATAACCCATTTCACATTGATGAAATAAATGTTCAACAAACAGTTGCTGCAGTGGATTCAAATGAATTAGATATACAAATTCAAATATTACAAAACCGTGATGAACTCATAAGGAGTTTGGTAACAAAGTTGCAATCGGAAAATGACGATAATTTCGAGTTATTCGATGGATTGGTGTTTCGGAAAGGGACATCAAATCGTTTACTTTTGTATGTTCCTTGTGAAATGGAAGAAAATGTTATCCGTTTGGTTCATGAAAAAATTGGACACCAGGGAGTTGAAAAATGAAGGATAACATTAAAAAACATATCCAAAATTGCGTAAAGTGTATAATATATTCGGCACCATCTCGATTACACGAACAAAATTTGCATAGTATTTCTAAAGTTCCACTACCTTTTGATACTATTCATGTGGATCAGTGATGCTCAATGCAAAAGTGATGCTCAATGCAAAGCCCGATTCAAGGGTGTTGGTAGCGAAAGCTTCTACATCAACAGTGGAGTAAGACAAGGATGCGTGCTGTCACCTACGCTATTTTTACTAGTATTGGATATGGTAATGCTAAAGACCAATAACGAAGCACCGGATGGTATTCAGTGGCACCTGAATCAGCGCCTACATGACCTGGACTATGCGGACGACTTGTGTTTGATGTCACACACCCTCGAAGGTATACAGGAAAAGATAAACAGGTTGTATGAAAATGGCCTTAAAGTCGGGCTGAAAATTAATTTCCTTAAAACAAAAATTATGCGAATATCAACCGACAACATCACTCCAGTAACTGTAAACGGCAATACCATCGAAAATGTTACAGATTTCAGCTATCTGGGCAGTATAATAAGCACAGATAGCGGTGCTGATGCTGACGTAAAAAGCAGGATTAACAAGGCTCGTCATGCATACGCCTCTCTTAGTCGAGTCTGGCAGTCTTCTCAAATATCCAAGAAGCACAAGATTAGGATATTTAACACAAGTGTAAAGTCGGTACTGCTATATGGCAGTGAAACTTGGAAAGTAACGAATACTATTTCAACAAAATTACAAGTATTCATAAATAAATGCTTAAGGCGAATACTAAAAATATTTTGGCCGTTGCGTATAAGTAACCAAGATTTGCTGCAAACGTGTAACATGAATCCAATTGATGTTGAAATTCGGAGAAGAAAATGGAAATGGATCGGGCACACCCTTAGAAAAGAAAATGCTGATATCGCTAAGGTCTGCTTTCAATGGAACCCGCAAGGATCAAGAAACAGAGGTCGCCCAAAAATCACTTGGCGAAGATCAGTTGAAAACGAATTCAGAAGCAAAGGGATGACATGATGGCCTCAGCTAAGAAACCTTGCCCAAGATAGAATAAGTTTTAGAAATTTTGTTCAGACCTTATAGAGATAGTTCTTAAATTCCTATAAAGAAAAGAAAAAAAGAAAAAAAAAAAATTTGTTTGTTGTTGCTAGAAGCTCCAATGGGAGTAATGTAATTATATTAATTATAAGTACATTAACTAAAATAAAAAAAAAAAAAAAAAAAAAAAAAATGTGGATCATTTTGGTCCATTACCATCCTTATCTTCAAAATGGAAACATATACTAGTGGTAGTTGACGGGTTTACAAAATTTGTCCGTCTTTATCCAGTAAAATCTACAAGTACAAAAGAAGTTTGTTGTTCAATGGAGAAATATTTTAACTACTACAGCAGACCAAGGCGTTTAATATCTGACAGAGGTTCTTGTTTCACTTCAAATGAATTTAAAGAGTTTTTAATCAAAAACAATATTGAACATGTTAAAGTTGCAGTTTCGTCCCCTCAAGCTAATGACCAGGTTGAACGTGTAAATCGTATTGTAAAAGCCATGTTAAGTAAGTTAAGTGAACCTATGCAACATGCTGACTGGTCTACAAAACTATCGAAAATTGAATTTGCAATTAATAATTCGGTTCATAGTACTACGAATGAAACTCCGAGCCAACTTCTATTTGGAGTCAATCAACGTGGAATAATTGTCAACGAGTTTACTGAGTATTTAGTAGAGTTGTCAGTCGATTAAGAATAATTCGATTAATCGATCAAACAAAACCAAACTCTTGTTCGAATAATTTAAAAATGACGATTTTCGAATAACGAATAAATCGATTAATTAACGTCAATTAATCGAACATTTTTTTTTTATTACAAAATAAATTAAATAAGACCTTTTAATTTGATTTATTCTCATAAATTTTTAAAGATTTTATACAAAATGTGCCATAACCCTGATTGTAATTAATCACTATGTTTAAACACATCTTTGACAAACAATTGTATCAGATGTTTTGTTTTTAAATCAAACGTTAAAAAAATTTCAAGAAAGGGAATTTTTCACTCTCGGGTATAAGACATAAAAAGCTAAAAAAATAATCGATTTATATAAATCATACCAATGTAAGTATAAAATGTTGTTATTGTATTGTAATTTATTTAAGTTATGTAATTATTTTTCAGAACAAAAATGAAAAAAATAAAGTCACATGCACCAAGTGTCCTAAAGTATACAAAATTGTTGTATCTACAACATCCTCACTTCTTTACTATTTGCGTAAGAGCCACAATATTACCATTGAAAACGATATAGTGGAAGAGAATCCAACGACATCAAAAATGCCGAACTTGGTCCAATGGCAAAATACATTAAGAAAGACAGCGGCAGTTCTATAGAAGAAATTGTATGCAGAAGTTTGGTTGAAGATGGTATGTCTGTATGAATTGTTTATTTTGTTGTTAATAAAAATATTATTTAAAAATATTTTTTTTTATTCGTTATTCTCATCGATTAATCGAAGATTTTTTGAAATTTAATCGTTTGATCGAACGAGCGAAAACAATTATTTGAATTATTCGAACAAAGCTGAAAGGCGAATAATTGACAACTCTACTATTTAGATAAGAGAAATGATATGATAGCTAATAGGAATTTTAATGAAAAAAGATTAAAGGCACTTAAAGGTATTACACGTTCTCAGGAATATAATATTAATTACTTTAGGAAACATAGTGTCCCTGCTAGGAAATATTTAGTTGGGGATTATGTAGTTATAAGAAATAATCATAATATTGTAGGAAGGAATAGAAAGTTAACCGAAAAGTATCGTGGTCCTTATGTCATCCGAAAGATATTGGATAAAGATAGGTACGTAGTACAAGATATTGATAACTGTCAGTTAACTCAATTGCCATATAAGGCAGTTATTGAGGCGAATAATTTAAGAAAATGGATAACGTAATGGATCGTCACAATCAGTTTCTTATATATTTATAAAAAGCCATCAACCAATTTAATATTAAAATTTATCATTAACATTATCTTGTATTGTATGTGTTTTTATTAATTGTTTTTGATTGGGGTCAATCAAATTATCAGGTTGGCCGAACTGTAAGATACTACTGTAATTGTAAGGTACTATTGTACCATATTTGTACTTTCAATATTGTTTCGAGTGTATTTTTTATAATTTGTAACAAAGTCATATCAATTTTGTAAAATAAACTTCAGTTTGAATTGAGCAATTGAAAAGAAAACAACTATTAAATTTGTTTTATTCCATTTCAAAGTTCTATACCTCTGTAACACTTTCCGTCCATACCAAATTTGTTTAAAATTGAAGGGAGTAGAGGTTGAAAATTGGATATTTTTTGATGGTCACTTTTAAAAAAAATTCAAAGTTAGCAGAATGAATCATATTTTATAAGTAAAAAAAAAACATTTAAATTCAGGAAATCTTAAAATAAGCAACTAAAATTCCAAAATATATGCGATATTTATCTCGAGAAATTAACTTTTTTTCTATCAAAATTATTTGTCTTCAATCTAATAAGTAGGATTGTTAAAAAAATCAAGTCCCGACTGAAATTTGGTTGAATTTAAATTTTCTTAATATGATGTTTAATTATGAACATTTAATGACTTAATAATCAAACCAAAAACTACAACGTACAATAACA
Source organism: Delia radicum (assembly GCA_021234595.1). Classification (NCBI taxonomy): domain Eukaryota; kingdom Metazoa; phylum Arthropoda; class Insecta; order Diptera; family Anthomyiidae; genus Delia; species Delia radicum. The sequence continues at coordinate 169,825,709 of CM037854.1, read as the reverse complement.
ACTTTCCATGTGGCATCAATAGAAAGCTAGGGCAGAGACGAGTTCATCTTCTGAAGACACTTGAGAGATCCGTTTCGTTGTTTAAGAAATAATTGGAAAATAAAATGACCCCCTTTTATATAAAAAAAGTTTATATAAAATTATTTTTCGCAAATATAAGAGGATATAATTTGATCCGAAAAATGGTTCTATTAAATTGTATCATTTTGAATCTAATTATATTTAAATAGATACAATTTAATAAAAAACTATACAATTCTATCTGAGTTTTGTCCCGATATAATTTTATCTATTTATGAAAATGAAAATTATTCAAGTTCGAGGCCATACTCTATATTTCTTTATTAGGATATTGTCCTAACAAATAATCTATAGAGTTTTTTTTCAAATTTATTAATTGACCACTTTCAGGAATATGTTGATAGATCTATTTCGGGAATTTTCTAGGTTCCCATCAACAGAACACGTTTTGAAAGAAGTGACAATTCCATGCAAAACATCAAACATTCATATAACCTAGTTTTCCCACTAAATGGGAACTAATATATGAGCTCGAAGTTAAAGATTATCACCATTGATCAAAAATAAATTGAAAATTTGTTTGTTAATTAATGCATAAAACATAATTGTAGCTTGCGTTTAAGGGTTGAATTTTTAATTTCAAAATAGGCCTTTTTAGCCGTTTGGGTCAATTTTACAAAACATAACATAAATATTAATTAGAAAAATAGTATTTTTACCCCATTTGGGTTAGTTTTACAAAAATCGGCAAAAATTTTACAAAACATATATATCTACCTCTGGTAGTTACACTCATAATAATCTATAGGTAAAATACACGAAAACCGTTGTTGATTTTGCGAAAGTTTTGGTTATTTTGACATAACGAAAAAATTTGTAGAATATACAAATCACATTTCGTAAAGTTTTGTAAAAACTTTTTTTTAAATAAAAATGTGGTGCATACCTTACGGGTTTATTTTAAAATTAAAAAAAAAAAAATGTAATGGTGCCACACAAGAATCGAACTCACGATTTCAGTGACATCCTGCTGTGTTGAAGTAGACCCCTCTACCATTTGCACCAAAGTAGCTGATGCAATACAACAAATTAAAAAGGAACTTAAGTCGAAAATATTATGAAATTTTTATGAAAACTAGAAAAATATGCTACAAATATTTAATAAAAAGGTAAAATGGCAATTAAATATTTTTATTATGTTTATTGAACTAAATAAAATAATATAATTTTTTTATAAATATATTAAATAATATATTAAAAAACAAAATAAAAAAATAATAAAATAATAATAATAAAAAACTTAAATAATAATTTCAAACTAATTGCATTTTATTATTAAATATTTTATCTTTTTAAATATTTGTTTTATTGAATTTCATACTAAACCCGGCAAATAAAGTGGAAGTTGTGTTTTTGGGTCCGCTTTAACTTGTTTTAGGATCCTCTTTATTAAGCAAAATACAAAATATCCATTTATATCAAAACACAAAAATAGTAATAATGAAATAAAAAAATAAAACAGAAATTTAAAAAACATTATTAAACAAAAAAAATATAAAAACTAAAAAAAAAAAAAAATTGTCCTGGCCAGGGGTTGAACTCGCAACCTTCTGATTGCAAATCCGACCTCTAACCACATCAACATCCATATGTAATATTTGTAACATTACAAATTTTTGTACAATGTACTAAAAAAATATTACGAAATCATGTTTGTATTTTTTACGAAATTTGTAAATTTATATAATTTGTTTTATGCAAAAGTTTTGTAATATAAACAAAATGTTTGTACATTCTACGAAAAAAAATTTACGAAAAATATATTTGTATTTTTAAGCATGGATTATTATGAGTGTATACAATACCCGCTTTTTGTTTATAAAGGGTGTCCCAAGAAGAGCGCAATTTTTAAATTTTAAATAAAACACAGATATTTAAAAAAAAATCGTGAAACTTTATTATATCGTAAAGTAGACAGAATTAGGTTATGTATGGACCAATATATCGTGCAGATGGCCGTCGCGGCTTTGCTGGCATGCACGCGATCTTTTAATGAAATTTTCAATGACCGTTTTGCATGAATGCTGCGGTATTTCATTAATGCAGCGTCCAATTTCCTCTTTTTAAGGGTTGAGTCGTCGTCGGCTTATTCGCGTAAACCATCGACTTCAAAAAACCCCAAAGAAAAAAATCTAATGGTGTTAAATCGCACGATCTAGGCGGCCAATTCTGATCTCCAAAACGCGAAATAACACGACCGGGAAATGACTGATGCAGCAATTGAATTGTTTCTCTGGCTGTATGACATGTGGCGCCGTCTTGTTGGAACCACATGCCCTCCACATTCATTTCTTCAATTCTAGGCAAGAAAAAACTGGTTATCATTTCACGATACCGAACACCATTGACTGTTTGCGCTTGACCTGCCTCATTTTCATAAAAAAAAGGTGCAATGATTCCTCCAGCCCAAAAACCACACCACACAGTGACACGTTGAGGATGCATTTGCTTCTCGTGAATCACTCGAGGATTTTCCTCACCCCAAATGCGACAATTCTGCCTATTGACGAAGCCATCAAGATGAAAATGGGCCTCGTCACTGAAGATGATTTTATCGGCAAAATCAGCATTTTCATGTTGTCTCTCCAATACCCAATTAACGAACTCCCTTCGCTGTCCATGGTCAGCTGGCTTCAGTTCCTGAGTCAATTGAACTTTGTATGCATGAAGATGCAAATCTTTCGTCAAAATTCGCTGCAAAGTGGATTTGGAGACACCAATTTGCTGAGCTCGGTGTCGAATTGAGGTGGATGGATTTTGAGCGACATCATCACGTACAGCTGCGACATTTTCGGTCGATCGACCTGGTCGATGGCGCGTTGTTGTCTTTACATCACTAACAGACCCAGTTTCGGCAAATTTATCCATTAATCTCTTTACAGTTGACTCTTTTGGAGCATTATTGTGACCCCAAATTGATCGCAATTTGCGAACTGTAGCCGCAAAACTTTCACCATTTTGGTAAAATAATTTCACAATGAGAATGCGTTTTTCATTCGTGTAGCGCTCCATTTTTACTAACCTCGTACCTTCTACTAGCAAACAATAACAATTGTTCAAATGTCAAACAATGACACTACGAATGTTGCCAGATTTAAAAATTGCGTTCTTCTTGGGACACCCTTTATTATGCTTTGTATTTTCACACTTGTTTTGTTTTGTTTAAAAACAAGATGTAAAGGGGGAGTAAACAAGACCGTACTTTGATATAATTTTTATTAAAAATAAAAATTATGTTTTTTCGACCTTTAATTGTGCAATGAAATTGAAAATTATTCAAGTTCGAAGCCATACTCTATATTTCTTTATTAGGATATTGTCCTAACAAATAATCTATAGAGTTTTTGTTTTAAAATTTATTAATTGACCACTTTTAGGAATGTGTTTATAGATCTATTTCGGGAATTTTCTAGGTTCCCATCATCAGAACACGTTTTGAAAGAAGTGACAATCCCATGCAAAACATCAAACATTCATATAACCTGGTTTTCCCAGCAAACTTTATTATTTGCTTATAATTTCTGCTTATAATTTAGCTTATAATTTCTGTTTTTCAACAGATTCTTTTTATATAGGAGTTTGACCTATTTGCAATACGTTTTTTACCTCCAAACTAGAACAAGTTGCTTTAGAACCGGTTCTAGAACCAGAACTTGTTCTGGGACAGTGAAACGGTTGCATGTAACCGGTGCTATTCTAGAACAGGTTCATAGGTAAGCTGTTCTAAAAAAATTGCTGGAGGGTTTGTTAATTGTAATGGAAACCGATTTCTCAAAACCGGTTTTCCTAAACTATTTTTGCGATTATATTTTGCGATTTTTGAATTATAAATACCCAGCCAGAAAAATACGAACGTTGGCAAAGCATTGGTAAAACAACTAATAAAGTAACTAATAAATTAATTAAAAAACAGTGTACTTATTATAAAATTTTGGTTTTATTATTTAAAACAATAAAATTATGTAAAAAAATAAACATACAAATTCAATTTCTGCAATATAAATTAAAATAAAATTCAATTAAAAAATCCTTTGTATTCTGACTGTGAACTTGCAACTTTTCATAGAGAAAGTTTAAATTTATAAAAAAAAGATTTACTTTTGAAATTGGGAAAATTCAAATTTTAAAATTAAAAATTGTGAAATTTTCGAAAAAAAAAATTGAAATTAGAAAATTTATAACTCAAATTGATTATCCATTTGAAATTAAAATTTTTAATTTAATTAAGAATATTATATATGAAAACGAGATTTATTTATGAACTGTATAGTCCTACTTTGTAAATCACTTAAGTAAAGACTTGTATTATTTCTTATTGAATGATTTTGGTAATTTGAACAGAAATAACAATAGGCTTCAGCTAAGTTAATTACAAAATAACTGATTATTTTTTTTATCAAATTATTTTTGTGATAAGTTAGCACCAAATACGATTTTTTACTACAATTTTACTAAAGAAAGAAATTTGAAAATAAATGTTTTAAGAAAATTTTAGTACAAAAACTATATTTTGTGCTGACTGACGACTATAATAGGAGAACTTAATTTTCTTAACTTCAAATCATAAATTGCAATTTAGTTTTGAATTTTTCCAATCTTGTAAAATCTTGTAAATCAAATACTGGCACCGCACTTTGTACGAACGTTGGCAGAGCGTTCTAAGTCAGGGCAGTGCCAGTGCTTTTATTATTTTTACTGTTGTACATTTTGTTAATTAAGTACTAGCAAAGCACTTTTTACTAACGTTGGTAGAGCGTTGTAAATCAGTGCTTTGCCACCACTTTATTTGTTTGACCATTGGCAAACAGTGCTCTGCCAGTGCTTGATTTTTCAGACCATTGGAAATTTCTGGGTGGGTAGTTACATATAAACTGACTTAGGAAATTTTTTCAGTTTTGGATTATATATAAATTATGTATAAAATGACAGAAGGCGTTTTTGATGTTTGTTTTATATATAATTATGTATTGGGTTATATCTAATTTTATTACATTTTTATCAAATTTATCAACTATGTATTTCCATATAAAAAATTCAGAATAGTATTTTTTTTTACCTGATTGGTATACATGAATTTTTTTGGTAAAACATTTTGAAAATATTATTATATATAAATACATACTGATACATGCTATTTTATATGATCATGTATTTTTATATTAAACAATATATTTGTTGACGGGATAACTTTTATCACGTATATTTGCGAAATTTGTTTTTCTGAATTTTGTATTCGAAAAATGATTTTTATTTAATCGATTAAAAACACGATGCAATTTGTGTTGAATTTAAACATTTTATTAAAACCCAAATATGTAAAATGTATGTATGTGGCTACTATAAGCAGAGACAAAAAAAAATGGACAATGATTTTAATGAGATCAGTGGTATTTATACAGAAACAAGAAAGCTTTAGGAACAGTTAAACAAAATCTTGCAAAACAAATTAGATCAGTTAAATTAACGATAACATAATTAGCAACAACATATGTTACACTTAACAAAATTACTTGCATACATTTCAAATTAGCGATTTTTACTTTATACTTAAACAATATTGTTATATATAATTTTTTTTACTTGGGACGTTATAGCTATGAAACTCAGTGTATAAGTCAAAATGAAATCGTGTCTAATTTTCCAATTCATTGATTTATATTTAAAAAACCCGACGAAAAAAGTTTCGATATAATCATATATGATTATATATAGTATCACATATATCTAAACATCACATCTCATCTGATCCGAAAAATGGCATATATAAGCTGATCTCATGGTATTCCATTAGATCTAATCTTATATAATTTGATCGGAAAAATAGGTCTATCAAATATGATCAAGTTATATATAATTTGATCGGAAAAATAGGTCTATCAAATATGATCAAATTATATATCATTTGATACAGTTTTATATAATGTTTTTTTAATTAAAAAACTAAAAAAAATTGAAAATATTTTAGAGATCAGTTCTTTATATTTTAATCCAATTAAGTACTGCTTGTAATTCATTTATAAAACATGTAATTTTAAAAATTAATGTTAAAACTAAAAAGTAGAAACATATAATAAATTTAAAACGCTAGGTAAAAAAACAACATTTACCGAGGAAGAAAATCAAAATTTTTGTTCGCAAAATTTTCTAGTGCAGACTTACAGATTTTTTCTAGGGCAGAAATAAACAGAAAACTTAACACGTCCTTGTGATACATAATAATTAAAAATAATAACTATACGGTCGGTATTATGGATCAATACGATATTTTTTATGAATGATAAATCTTAAGTACTTTAGCAATTTCAGATTGATCAAAACAACTATTTTGTTAAACACAAAACAAGATCAGTGGTAGAAAGTATACTGCCTATAGTGGAACTAAGCAACTGTTTAAAATTGAGGTTTGTAATTTGTTCCAGCGCTCTCATCTAAAAACTTGAAATGGTTTTAAGAAAGTTTAAAAAAAAATGTGTTAAAAGTTCAATTTTAAAGTTAATTTGTATTGTTTAATGTATTCTCTGCATAAGTTTTGTATAATTAATAGAAAATTTATATAAAAAAAATATGCATTTAAAAACTTCTAAAGAACAGTTTCTCTTAAAACCAGTTGGTGTATACAATTTAACAGATCTTGAGTACCTTGGTTCTTCTTTAGTCTACATATATGTTCATTGGTTTAACACCTAATAATTATAACGTTGTTTTTTAGTACTTTAATAAAAAAAGTATTAATAATCATAAGGTATAAATAATCATAAAGTATTAATAATCATTACAAAACAAAAATTGCTGTTTTTCATGTTTTTTTGCAGTAAATTTTAAACTCATTTACATATATTATAATTATAAACGGCATATATTTATATATAATGCTATGTTTTGCCATATATAATTATATATAAAAGTGATTAATTATACCATATACACTTACATATGATCATAATATGGTAGAATATATGGGTATACAGTGGGAAGCAAAACTGTCCGGATGTTTTGCTTTAAGGAAGTAAGGTAATGAAAATAATACAAATATAGGTATGTTATCAAATATATGTATTTTTTTATTTAATTGAACATTATTCTAAATTATAAAGCACAAAAACTCATAAAAATTGATTCAAAAAAATTAAAAAAAACTAAAAATTCACTATTCGGACACTTTTGCACTGTTTGCACTTTTGTATGCGGGGTTTGTTGAAACCAATTAACGTTGCCAATTTAATATTTCGTCCAAAGGCCTTTATTTTCCATTCCATTGTCCCAAAAGTTTGGTTTTGTAGCTAGCTTTTAACTATTTTGGCCGTGTGCTTCGGATCCCCGTCTTGCTGAAAAACAACTTCTTCGGTTGGATAAGCACTCTCGTCAACAAATTCTGGTAAATTTGTGTGTAGAATATTCTGGTTATCCTCCTTCTTCATTATACCTTGGATTCTCACCAAAGGTCCAATGTTCCACCAAGTAAAACATCCCCACACCATTATACTGCCGCCACCATGTTTAATCGTTTCCTTCATATGGTGCTTTTGGATACGCTCATGCGGCCTATGCCAATATTATTCTTTTCCATCAGACTGGTATCGGTTGCCTTTCGTTTCGTCGCTCCAAATAACACGTTCCCAGTCATCTACTGTACAATTTTTGTGGGTTTTACAGAAATGAATTCGTCTTTTCACATTTCTATCGGAAAGTGCTGGCTTTTTCTTTTTCACACTGGCTACTAAACCAATTCTAATTAATGCGTGTCTAACCGTCCAGGAAGTGACATCCTTACCAATACTTTTTGCAGCATTTTTCGGCGTCTTGATGTCCTCATTATGTATCAAACGCTCAATCTGCCGGGCATCACCATCAGAAAGCAGTCTTGGTCGTCCCCTTGGTTATTATTGCAAGATACATTACGTCGTTTTTTTTATATCATTTACTGTGGATTTACTTAAATTTAATTTTTCAGCAATTTTACGGCATGAATAATTATTTTGCAACAAATTTATCACATTGTTTTCAATATCAGTTGGCGTTTTTCTCATTTTTAAAGATCTTTTTAATTTTTAATTTAAAAATCAAGTTAATCACTTCACAGGTCAAATAATAATGCACAAATTTACATTTTACATTACATTTTAACAAAGCAATATCGTGATAATGTTTATTTCTTGTACTGTGCAAAAGTGTCCGAATAGTGAATTTTTTGTTTTTTTTTTAATTTTTTTTATTTTTTTTGAAGAAATTTAATGAGTTTTTGTGCTTTATAATTTAGAATAATGTTCAATTAAATAAAAAAATACATATATTTGATAATATACCTATATTTGTATTATTTTCATTACCTTACTTCCTTAATGCAAAACATCCGAACAGTTTTGCTTCCCACTGTATATATCAATATCTACTTCATATGATCACATATACAAAACTAATTGCCTTTGGTGTAGGTAATGATTTCTCTCGATTTATCTCGAGTTTTCTCAGATATCGTACTATACGTGTTGTTATAGATGGGGTCTTATCCGACGAGTTTCAGTTATGTTCAGGGGTACCACAGGGCTCTGTTCTTTCTCCATCTCTTTTTCTCATCTTTCTTAATGACCTCCTTGGTCGAACTATCAATCCTATTTACTCCTTTGCAGATGACAGCAACATTTGTCATTCTTTTTCCTTCGATCGTAGGCCAAGCCTTGTGGAGGTCGGGGGCAAAAGACAGATTATGAATGACACACTCAATCATGACCTTTCGACAATCTCAGAGTGGGGTCGTGCGAACAGGGTCGATTTTAATGCTCGTAAGACTCAATGTTGTATGTTGACCCATAGGTCTGTGGACTCAACCACGTCATCTGTGTATATGGATGGGATCGTTATTGAGGATTCAGATACTCTTGATGTTCTGGGCATGAAAATACAGTGTGATGTCCGTTGGACAGATCACATTATTCATGTATCGAAAGAAGCTTTCAAGTGTCTTGGTTTTCTAAACCGGTGTAAGAAATACTTCACCCCATCTGATCTCCTTACTATTTATACCACCTACATCCGGCCGAAGATGGAATATAACTCCCATATATGGGCAGGTGCTTCAAAGTCTATTTTGGGGCTTCTGGACCGTGTGCAATGGAGAGCGTTGATGCTTATCAACGACAGTAGGGTTTCGAACTCTATTGACTCGTTGGAGCATCGTCGGAATGTGGGTTGTGTGACTTTGTTCTATAGATATTACAATGGGAAGTGTTCTGCTGAGATAAGCCGACTCATCCCGAGGGACCGGGTCTCTGTTCGTACTACCCGCTTGTCAAGTAGATCTCATCCGTTTGTTGTCTATAGCCCGGCAAATCGCACAACGCATTACAGAGAAAACTCGTTTTTCAGTCGCACTAGCCGTATGTGGAATTGTCTCCCTGCGGAAGTCTTCCCTGCAAATTACAATTTAGAAAAATTCAAGTCAAATGTCCACAAACACTACTCCCTCTTTCCTCCTCCCCATAACCTATTTTCCTGATATCAACACAATGCAATGCATTAGTAGGGGCATCCCCTGAGTGTTGGTTCAACATAAAAAAAAAAAAAAAAATATACAGGATATGCTAATATATAACATACGATACAATGATATACACATAGACCATAAAGTCTGCGTTCACCTTACAAATTTTTAGAAGTGATGTTAAAACTCAACTTAAATATATAAATCAAATAATTTTTATTTTCATTTATTTCTTCTTTACATTCTTAAGTTTAAAAAGCAAAAGAAAAAAATTCAAATTCATCTATTTATTTTTGAGATAACGGGATTTTAGTTCAACAACAAATAAATATAACAACCAAAAAGTCTGCGTTCAGATTGCTTGTTTTGATAATACCGTTACTTTTTAAGAAACTTGTTACTTCTTTTTGATCAATATTCACCACTTTACATCATTCTTAATATAATTGACAGTTTATCGAGCTCAGTGACACAGTTTATTTAAAAGTGGTAAAATTTTTAAAACATGGAAGCCAAAGGTAAAGAAATTAGTGTTTCAGAAAGAAAAATAATTATTAAATTGTGGAAAGAAGGACACAGCTTCCGAAAAATTGGCCAAACAATTGGTAGAACGTATTCCTCTGTCCAGCGCGCAGTAAACAATTTCAAAGAAACAGGAATTTTTATCATCCCGGGAAGAGCGGAAGATAATCAATATGACAAAGGTTAATCCTCGTATAACTTCTACAAAAATTGTTGAAAATGTAAGTCAAACGTTTAAAAAAAGTATTTGTGCCGAAACTACAAGAAAAATTTTACGTAAAGCTGGGTATCATGGTAGAGTCGCTCGACGAAAATCGTACATTTCACTTGTGAATAGACGAAAACGTATAGAATTTGCTCACAATTTCATTAATAAGCCTCCAGAATTTTGGAAACAAGTCTTATTTTCAGACGAAAGTAAGTTTTGTATAATTGGTATAAAAGGCCGCCAAATGGTGTGGCGTAAATCAGGAACAGCGCTTGAGAAACAAAATCTTGTTGGTACAGTCAAACACGGTGGTGGTGGAGTTATGGTGTGGGGCTGCATGGCGGCTGGTGGTGTGGGTCAGCTGGAATTTATTGAGTCAACAATGGATAAATGGGGATATTTGAATATATTAAAAAATAATTTGAAACAAAGTGCAGCAAATCTTAACTTATCAACAACGTTTTGGTTCCAACAAGATAACGATCCAAAGCACACAGCAGAGGTTGTTAGACTTTGGCTTTTGTACAATGCTCCAAGACAGCTTAAAACAACCCCCAATCGCCTGATCTTAATCCTATTGAGCATCTTTGGGATCTTTTAGAGAAAAGAATTCGTCAGCATGTAATAACCAGTAAACAAGCTTTGCGAAGTGTTATGCAGACAGAATGGACAAAGATTACAGCTAAAGAAATAGAGAAGCTGGTAAATTCAATGCCACACAGACTTAGTGAAGTCTTAAAACAGCGTGGATATCCACGCTCAGTGGCGTACCCAGGGGGGGGGGGCCCTGGGGGCCAAAGCCCCCCCGAAATATTTTCGATTTTATATTTTATTTTTGTTTTGGTTAGTATGTAATAAATGAATTTATAATATTTTTTTGAGACTATAATTTTTCAAACTAATGATATATTAACTGAAATTGATCTATGGAAATACTACCATAAATACCATCAAATCCGCTAGATGCTATTCAAGATTGCAACAAGGAACTTTTTCCAAACGTTTACATGTTTTTACATTTACTGATAGTAATTCCTGTTACAACTGCATCCGCGGAGAGAAGTTTTTCCACCCTAAAAAGAGTGAAAACATATTTAAGGAATTCTATGGGTGAAGCTAGACTTGGTGCTCTAGCTCTTGCATCAGTGTATCGAGAAAAGCAGGGACCGAAAATAACAGTTATTTCCAAATTTTTAAACAAAAAAAGCAATTAGAAGTAAATGTCGGAAAACTGCATTGCTTTTTAAAATTTTGATTTTTATTTTTTTTTTTGCAAAAATAAAAGTTTTTTTTTTGATTTTTATTTTTTTGAGCAAAATTAAAAAATATTTTTTGATTTTTATTTTTTCGAACAAAAATAAAAGTTATTTTTTGATTTTTATTTTTTCGAGCAAAAATAAAAGTTATTTTTGATTTTTATTTTTTCGGGCAAAAATAAAAGTTGTATTTTGATTTTTATTTTTTCGAGCAAAAATAAAAGTTTTTTTTTGATTTTTATTTTTTCGAGCAAAAATAAAAGTAATTTTTTGATTTTTATTTTTTCGGGCGAAATTAAAAGTTATTTTTTGATTTTTATTTTTTCGGGCCAAAGTTATTATTTGATTTTTATGTTTTCGAGCAAAAATAAAAGTTATTTTTGATATTTATTTCAATTTCTTGAGTTGAAATTCCATAAGTTATAAATTTTTATTTTTATAACGAATAAATAACAAATAACGCAGTTATATTATATATATATAATATATAAATATATACATATAATATATAAATTTTATGATTGCCTTTTGTAATATTTTCGAGTTTTATAATCAGTAAAACTTATTTTTAATATGACGATTTTTTTGAAGAATTCTTGTTTTAAAAATGATTGCACTGCTCGTACAAATATAGATGTTTGTCTTGTAGTTAGATACTTAAAAAATGTATAATAATATATATTAATACAGTTATCACAATAAAATAACATTGCAAAATATTTGCTGTATATCTATCATCACTGAAAAATCATAATTACAAAGCTAATAACTTTTATTATTGGTAAAAAAAAAATTAAAACCAAAAAATGACTTTTATACTTGCTCAAAAAAATAAAAATCAAAAAAAACCTTTTATTTTTGCTCGAAAAATTAAAAATCAAAAAATAACTTTTATTTTTGCTCGAAAAAATAAAAACCAAAAAATAACTTTTATTTTTGCTCAAAAAAATAAAAATCAAAAAATAACTTTTATTTTTGCTCGAAAAAATAAAAATCAGAAAATAACTTCTATTTTTGCTCGAAAAAATAGAAATCAAAAAATAATTTTAACTTTTGCTCGAAAAAATAGAAATCAAAAAATAACTTTTATTTTTGCTCGAAAAAATAAAAATCAAAAAATAACTTTTATCATCTGGCTTTTATGAAAAAAGGAATAATTTTTACGGTCCCTGGAGAAAAGGTTGAACCTGACATTGACATTGACACTTTTATGAAAAAAAATCGTTGAATTAAATTTTAAGAGCTTTGTTAATAGTATATAAGGATCTTAATTAATATGATATTAGTGTCCGACCGAACTCATTTTTTTCGGCCGAAGCCGAATTTCGGCCATAATATCAATGTTCGGCCGAAGCCGAAGCTGAACTTTTTGTTTTAATAAAAAAAAATATAAATTGTTTTTTTAGATCAATAAATTTAAACCAAAATTATATGCTTTTCAAACAAAAAAAACTTAAAAAACAAAAATTGGGCCCCCCTGAAACAAAATCCTGGGTACGCCGCTGTCCACGCTGGTTGTTATATTTATTTGTTGTTACACTAAAACCCCGTTATCTCAAAAATGAATAGAGAAATTTAATTTTTTTGTTTTGCTTTTTAAACTTAAGAATGTAAACAAGAAATAAATGAAAATAAAAATTATTTGATTTATATATTTAACTTGAGTTTTAATATCACCTATAAAAATTTCTAAGTTGAACGCAGACGTTATGGTCTATGTGTATGATGATATATTACGCCATATTAAAACAATTTAATAAACTAAGTATAAGATATAAACATATATCGTAATAAATTGCCACACATACACTCAAAAAAAAAAGTTTGTAAAGTCAGCAAAAAATTTTGCTGAGTCAGCAAAATTTTAGTCAGGAGGATGCTTGCAAAAAAGTTGCTAATGTCAGCAAAATCTTTTGCTGAAAATCAGCGAGCTGATTTTTAGCAACAAAATTTGTAGATTCAGCAAAAGTTTTGCTAACACTTAGTAGATTAGAAATAAAAAAGCCTTGCTAAAAATTAATAAATTTTTTGCTGAATTTTAGTAGACTGAAAAAAACGCAAAAAATTTGTAGAAAAATTGTAATTTAGTTAATTTATTTGCTGAAAATCATAAAACATATTTTTCTGATTCTTTTAAAAATAATTTACTATAATAACGAAATATAAAAATTTTCATTTTCCCACATTGACGACATGAATTAATTTAATATCTGAAAATATATAGAAATAAATATATATAACATAACAAAAATTTTCTTTCTTACTTACATCAATGGTTGTCTAAATGATGGTATCGTTTAAAGGACGCAACTGCCGAAGATAATTATAGAAACGAATCGAAAAAATAAACAAAAACAAACGAAACGAAAAAAAACAACCCTTTTTTGCAATAAGAAAAAGGAACCACAAAAATCTACCTAAGATGTGTGTCTTTCGCTTTACTCTGTCTACATGTCTGTATATGTTTGTTTGCAATTTGACCACATTAGATTATTAATTTATAAACATTTATTATAGAAATACATATTAAACTTAAATATTTTCTTTTGTCTTTTATTTTATTAATAGACAATTATTTTCACAAGCCGGTGACAACGCAAAATTTAAGTTGTTTTAATCCTCAATTTTGTTTTATGTATGAAAAAGAGATACAAAAACTTCCATGGTTGATTTTTTTATATGTCTTATTAGAGTTGTACTTTTTAGTATCATTTTCCTCTTCTCTACTACATCTTGACATGCCGCAACATCTACTGCGTATATCTTTCAATCTGGTTGTCGTCCACACTATTACTGGTCTAAAGAAATATAATTTCAAAAAAAATTTTAGACATTTTTTGTTTGTTTGTTAATATATTGGAAAAAATTCGTACTTTCATTGTATTTGACTAAGTCTTAATGGTGTTTCTTAAATATATTAAATTCTTTATTAATTACTAATTGAAGGGCTTATTCTAAAAACATGATAAGCCACATTTGTAGTTTTATGAATTTTTGCTGTTTTCTAGATTAATATTTGATAGAAGGCCTGATTAATCAATTATTACAAGTGCTTAGAGTATAAATAACCTGCAATAGCCACATGTTTTACATATTTTTAACCTTTAAAAGGCGAAAACAAACTAAAAATAAAATGTGGCTTATCAAGGTTTTACAATAAGCCCTTTAATTATAAATTATGAAATTTTGTTTTCAATTATTTAATAGTCATTTCTTATTAAGTATGAATGTTTTTTATTTGCATCAAAGTTTTTATATCCTCCATCCCATAGTGCAGGAGGGTATATATCACTTTGTCAAATGTTTGTAATTCTTTTAAAAAAATTCTGGGACCCCATAAACTATATATATTCTTGATCAGCATGAATAGAGAAGTCGATATAGCCATGTCCGTTTGTCTGTATTAATACAAAATACTCCGCCAATACAGAAGAGGTGTTGCTAATTTTCAGTCAAATTGTTTATTGATATCATGAGCAGTTTCCTAGTGAAAATGATCAAAATCGGTTAACGCGTTCAAAAGTTATGAGTGAAAATGTGGGAATACCTCTTAAAATTTTGAATCAAATTTTAAAATATTCTATTTATTTCATCATACATACACATACATACATACATACATACATACATACATACATGTTTATACACAAGAATATACACAATCAGGGATGGCAATAAATATCGCTAAAATACTGTCTCCGATTTAAATCCCTTCCAACTGACTATCGTTATCCCAAAAATACCGTTACCGAAATACCGAAATACTGTTTTCCGTAAAATACCGTTACCGATATAATTAAAAAATCAATATCTTAAAATACCGTTACCGAAATAATTGAAATACCATTATCCGTAATATACCGTTACCGATATAATTAAAATATCAATACCATAAAAATACCGTTACCGAAATAATCTACCAATATCTGAAAAAAAAACTTCTTTAAATATATATATTTTCCCAAAGTATGATCATAAACTAGAAAGTCATTAAAACTCGGGCATAATGGGGCTAAAAATTGTGGTGTGCATTAACATTACCTGAATAACTAAAATAACGTTACCCTTAAAATACCGTTACCAAAATAACTGAAAAATCTTTTCCCTAAAATAAAGTTACCGAAATAACTAAAATGTAACGTTATTTTATATCTAAAATACCGTTAGCGAAATAAATTAAATACCGTTAACGCTAAAAGCCCGCAACCGAAATAACTGAAATATAGTTACCCCTAAAATA
The DNA here is from genome assembly GCA_021234595.1 of Delia radicum. Classification (NCBI taxonomy): domain Eukaryota; kingdom Metazoa; phylum Arthropoda; class Insecta; order Diptera; family Anthomyiidae; genus Delia; species Delia radicum. The sequence goes on along the minus strand of CM037854.1, from coordinate 169,809,924 downwards.
CCGTTTCCGAAATAAAAGAAAATAGCGTTAACCAAACCAATAACCACATAGAATCGGTTACCATCCGTGGTCATAATCAACACGCACAAAAACAAAAAAAACCCACAAAATATTGTTGTTGTTTTTTTTTTGTTTTGTAATACAGGGTGGCTGATAAATGCCACTACAAAACAAAAACGTAATAACTTTTTTCTGAATTATTAATCGGTTCCATTTTTTTTTGTTTGGGGTAATCTAACTAAAATTTATTCCTTTTCAAATGAAAGAATAAAAAAATATTTATATGTATTGAAAAAAAGTTATTTGATTTTCTCAATATAGCAAAATATTTATCAGCCACCCTGTATGTATGTAGGTTTTATAAATGGTATGTATGTATGTTTAGTAGCAATCGCATGCAGTGTTGCCAGGTTTGACGATTTATCGTCATTTTGACGATATTTAATACCCAAAATAACTAAATGACGATTTTACGATTTTTGCTTCCAACAAAATTACGAATTTTTGCCAAAAGTTTAATATATCAGCAAAACATATTTATTTGTCACTGGATCTACTTTTCGATTTATATTATTATCGATTTATATTATTTGAAAAAATACCAGTTTCTTTCTTTTTTGTGTCTCGAAAACACTAAACACTTAAAATATATATTTTTTTAATTTTTTGACAAACTTAATTTTATTACACTTTTTGTTTGATTTATGTGATGTATAGTATAAACATATGTGTCGGAATGTAAATGGGTATTTAATAATTATTTCATTATGTATGTCTCTGCAAGCGTGTTTGTAAAAATAATTTCCCATCCCATAGTGCGGAGGGTATACACACTTTGTAAAATGTTTGTAATTCTTTTTAAAAAAAATCTGGGAAAAACCCACAAAATATTATTGTTGTTTTTTTTTGTTTTGTAATACAGGGTGGCTAATAGATGCCACTACAAAAAAAAAAGTAATAACTTTTTTTCTGAGTTATTAATCGGTTCAAGTTTTTTTTTGGTTTCATTGATTCGTCTTTCAATTTAAGGAAAATGAATGGGGTAATGAAACTATTATTTTTGATTGTGCGCGACTACAATGCTTTGGAGGCTGGCGTTTCCGCATAAACAAACTTAACGGGCACATTAGGCGGCACTCCTTCGAGCAGATTGGGCTCGTAAATTATTTTGTCAATCGTGGGACAATCATTAGGACGCCTTTTAATCAAAATTTCTCAGTTCGAATGTAAGAAACAATTGTTGACATAGTTGCTCCAATACAAGTCAATTCTAGAGTTTCGACATGGAATATTTTTGCTCATATATGTATCCCCAGACAGTCAATACGGACAGTTCTGATTAAGGATTTTCATTTCTCTCCTTTAAAAAAATCAAATAACAAGTAATTGAACGCAATAGACTTGCCCCTTAGCTTGGAATTTTCTCTGTAATTTGCACGGAATTTCGCTTGCATTTGATGTCATCAGGCGTGTTAGTAATTTTAATTAAATTGTTTCTTAAAAGTCTTAAAAGGCTTTTCAAATGTAAAAACAAAGAAATATTTGTATGTATGGAAAAAAAGTTATTTGAATTTCTTATTGTAGCAATATGCATCAGCCACCCTGTATGTATGTATGTATGAAGGTTTTTATAACAGGTATGTATGTATGCATTAGAAGCAATCACATGCAGTGTTGCCATGTTTGACGATTTATAGTCATTTTGACGATATTTAATACCCAAGATAACTAAATGACTATTGGACGATTTTTGCTTCCAAAAAAATTACGAATTTTTGACAAAAGTTTAATATGTCAGCAAAACATATTAATTTGTCACCGGATCTATTTTTTGATTTATATAATTTGAAAAAATACCAGTTTCTTTAATTTTTTGTGTCTCGAAAACACTCTAAACACACAAAATATTTTCTTTTTTAATTTTTTGACAAACTTAATATTATCACACTTTCCGTTTGACTTGTGTGATGTATAGTATATACACTTGTGTTGTAATGTAAACGGGTATTTAATAATTATTTCATTATGTATGTCTCAGCAAGCGCTTTTTTTAATTCGCGTATGCTTTTTAAACCCTAAATTCACTAAAACTAATTGACTAAAACACTAATTTCCCTCTGAAATTCAATAAAAATAAAATTTGCGAAATGGATCTTTGTTATAAAGAATTCATTTTATTTAAATTGTTTGTCTCGTCAACCAGCCTCCATACAAATGATGTCTGATATAACGAACTTCTTATATCCACAGATTTCATAAATACTTCAATTTGCATTTCCCTTTAATTCTGTCCAATTCGACTGAATATATGTAACTGAAACGATTCCACTTAAACTATGTTAATGTAGTATTTACACAACAGTGCAAAAGTTTCTACGTAATCACCTTCTTGGACCCCTAAATGTTTTTTAAAAGTCCATGTGAAAAAAGCATAACTTTGCTTAAAATGTAATATTAAATTCCTGTCAGTGCATGCAAACGATTTGTCAACTCTTTCCACAGTTTTTATCAATTCTGTAAATTGTCACATCTGATTTTAAAACCAACTATTATCCCAAAAAAAAACTTCCTTCATTGAGAACCTGCAGAATAACTTTGAACATTAATTTGTGTTTCAGTGAAAAATAAGATGAAAAACATTTAAAGTTTTTATTAATATTATTAAAATATAATATTCCTTGTATGTTTAGATCAAATCGGTATGTTTTTCGCTAAAATTAAAGTGTTTTGGTATTTTATACAATTCATTTTCGTTACATTGCTAAAAGCCTATTTTGTGGCTTTTTTCTACTAAAATCACGGGTTTTGTTTTATAGAAAAATAATTATTTCAGTGCTACATTACATATATGTAAATATTTCATGTACGGATAATATTATTTTCTACAAATATTGATTACTTTGAGACATCGATTTGTGATTTTCCCCTATTTCAAGTGTTATAAGCAAACTGCATTTAATTATTGCAATAAGCTGAATTTGTTTTTGTCTACATAACCCTCGTTAATCGAGTGTTAGATTTTTTTCTACTTAAATCGTTTCATTTACAAAACAAAAGTTTTTTTTCCTAAGAATATTTTTTTCTATTATTTTTTTTTATAAACTTCCCTTCACAATTTAAAAGGTGGAGCCAGTTATTCTTCCAATTAGGTCCTTTCTCAATTACAATTAGATATTAAATTAAATTACTAATTCACAATGTATTTATTATTTTTAAAACAATTTTTTTCTTATTACTGTCTCTTTAAACCTATCCCTTTATAACTTAATAGATGGCGCTATTGACAATTTTCCCAATTGGACGTTTCCATCAATTGCAATTGGATTCTTAAAAGAATATTAATTGGATTTTAACTCCCAATTCAAATATATATTTAATATCATAGAAATTAAACATAGCGATTTCAGCGCCTGAATATCGACGATTTTTTTATAGCAAAGACACAAACCATATGTATTGAATTGTGTAAATCTTTATCTGTATTTATATATAGTGCTGTTCGCTTTTAACGATAATTGATACAACATATTTTTCTTCACCCCAAATACATTAATTAATCATATTTTATTTTACTTATAAAAACAACATTGTTATTGTTATTTTTACAAAGAATATAGATATATATATATATTGTTTGCACTTTCACTGGTTAATTCAAACAATGAGATGGAGGGTGTCCAAAAATTCGGCACAACCGAATTTAATCTTTTTTATACCAAATAAGGCACATCGGACTTTAATGCTTCCACTTGTTTTTTTGTGAAATCAAGCAACAAATGTAATTTTAAGATTTTTTTTTAATTTTCAACTTTAAACCGCTATAACTTTTACGCCTGCCATTAAAAGTGATTTAAAAAAACTGATTTTACATGCACTAAAAAAATTTTTTTTAAACTCAATTAAAAAAAAGTCAAAGCCCTTTATAACGAAAACGAGATATGACGAACGAGCCAATTGTTTGCATTGACTACCTTATATAACAAATTCTTCTGAAAATTTTTACTCGATAACTCGATTAAATATGTAAAAATTAAAAGAAATAGAAAAAATCGTATTAATCGATTAAGTACAAAAAGTTGTTGCGATACAGTACTTTTCGATTTTAGTCACATCTCTTAGTTGCACACAAAAGTTGGAATATTAAAACGATGTTTGGAAAGCTTCAGCTCAATCCTCTGATTCTGATTTAAGATGTCACAACTTTAAGATGTCAACATTATTTTGGATTTTTTTTTTGTATTTGTGAATTATTTGCATATAATTTTAATTTTGGTATGCAAAGTTACGTGGCATATATGTCAAATATGATTGTATCGTTAATGGACTATATCGCACTCCTTTTGTATGAAATGCATAAGCGATAAGCCTATAATTGAAAAGTACTGTATAACGAATATTTCGATATAACGAATGGGCCTGACAAAATATATCATACGTTATACCGGGCTTTGGCTGTATATCAATTTCTAATAATAATAATTATTAATTTCAGTTCTTTGGCCATAGAAATGCCGGACGATTATAAAAATATAAAAGATGCAGGTGCCTCAATTAGCGTCAGTGTCAAGCCTCAAAAAGATAATGACATGCACCAATCAAAAACTGCTGCAAAAGAAGAATGTACTGAAAGTTCGAAAACCATGACACTTAAAGGCGATTCTTCAAATATTAACAATAATATATCTCAAAATATTGTGGAGGATGAACAAATTGTCAAAAAAGATGTTAAAACAATTAGTCGGGAAAATCAACATTTGCCAACTCCCATAATTCAGGCTAACTTTCAAAATGTTTTAAATATGCAAAGACAGTTGTCTACGACAGTCCAACTAAAGCAGTCTAATGAAAGTAGTGCTTCAAACAATACTCCAACAACAGTAACAACACCGACAACAACACCGACAATAACACCGGCAACAACACCGGTAACAACACCGGCAGCAACACCGGCAACAGCACCGGCAACAGCACCGGCAACAGCACCGGCAGCACCACCGGTAACAACACCAGCGTCACCACTATTAACAGCAACAGCATCAACACCGGCAACAGTAACAACACCACCAACTACATCGGCACCCGCAACAGAAACAACACCGGCAACGGAATCTCCGGTAACATCGATTATAGAAAACCCGAATGCAAATAATAAAGCGACTGTAATAATAAAATCATCAAAAAATAGCAATAAATCCCATGTTTTGGTCCGTATAAATCGAATTAAAGCCGATGATGTACATCTTATGCAACAAAGTATTAAAGAATTTATAAAAAAGTCACCAGAATTGGCAAAAAAAATATGTTTGTTAAAATCAGATGCAACAGAAGTGGTGAAGAATGAACCAGAGTACGTCAAATCACAAAAACTACAGCAACCAGCTACGTCAAATTCTATTGCTGGAGTGTTGGTTGATAATAAAACTGCAATTTTAGATGATACATTTAATGTTATGAAAGCAAATGAAAAAACTGCTCCAAAACGAAAGCTTGCCGTTTCTGTTGATGATATACCACCCGAAGAAATATGTAAGTTTAATATGTCAAAAATTATAAGTCAGTCTAGATCATAGTCGGAAAAAAACAAAGGAGCATACATTACATTTGTTAAAATTTCAGTTGGATTTAGTAGTTCACAGAAGTATTACATAAGCTCAAAAGCGGGTATACCATGATTTGGTTGTATTTCCGTGTCTCTTAATTCTTTGACGAGCTTCCACCAATCTTTATTACTTTTAACTATGTTTATTTGGTTTTCTATATTCTTATAATACTCGGATTTGTTACGAAAACATATTTCCTTGTATTTTTTATTTGCAGAAACGTATTTATCTTTATTAATTTTTGTAGGATTTTGGCGGAATAAGTTTAAAGCTTTAAAAGATTTCACCCTTGAATTAAAACATTGGAAATTGAACCACTTGTTTTCTTTCTTGATTTGAAATTTGTTTCTGTATTTGTTTTGGTTTGAAAGGTGTATTATTTCAACAAAATCTTTTATTTCCATTATATGTTTATCTTATATCCATTATATGTTTAGGTAATAAGTTAATTGGTCTATAAAAATTACTCTCATTAACAAGAAGGTTTAAGATGATTGGCATGTGATCAGAAAATTTTTTACTGTCTACTTTAAAGCTTTCAACAAATTTCAGCATATCATGATCTGCAGCACATAAATCATTGACGGATTTTCCCACACCGCTTACAAAAGTGAGATTACCATTTTTATCGCCGTTTGTACATCCATTTAAAACATGAAAACCATAATCTCCGCAGAATTTGGGAAAAAGTTTGCCTTTTTTTTTGCAATTGCAATAGAATTTCGTGTCTCAAAACCGAACTTAAAAGTTGCTTTTATAAATTCTTCTAAAGGTTGTTGTAAGTTTCCGTATATTAAGATCACCAATCAAGATCAAGTTTTCAACGTTTTCATTTATTAAAAAACTTTTAACCTTTTGAAAATCTTCATTCCAATTGGCTTTTCTAAGATACAATGGAATTATATTTATCGATTCGGTGCTGGTTTTTAATATAAGAGAGTCGACATCTTCTGTTCTTTTGAAGCTAAGCTAAATATTTTTTTCTTGTTAGGTCGTGTTTAGCACGACCTAACAAGATAGATATTATATCCACTAAAAATAGATATTATATCCACTAAAAAACTTTTTAAACCTGTCTGCCTTATCTTTAATAATATGAGTTTCTATTAAAATAAATATATCAAAATACATATTTACATATTGAAAGAAATCATTAAATATGACTTTATTTTCAATACCGTTTACATTGTAGGACAACATTTTTATTGACTTTAAAACTTTATCAGTTAGATTATTATATATGCGCCTAGATTTTACAATGTTAATGTTTTTGTTAGATTTTTTTAATAGTTTTTTGAACTTAAGTTTGTTAAAATATAAAAGTAATCTAAATTAATAGTGCTTATATCTTGCCCGTATAAGTTTTGAAGAAGCATTTTCCCATCTTGTGTACCACTTACTAATTTTTTTTGTTTATTCCACCAGAACCAACTACCGGAAATTTAAATTTTTGCATTTCGTACCATTACACGGTGGTTGCTGTTTAGGTCTTTAAGGCTTTTTTTGATTTCTAGCATCACTCGTTTATCTTGTTGTTTTTCACTTGTTAGATCACGCTCAATAATTATATTACTACCTGCCAAATTTTTGGTGCTGTTAAAAATTTCGTTTACTACTCCTCCAGAACTAAACTCAGCCATTTTTTTTTATAAAATAGGAACTGAAATAAAACATAATTTGATTTACTCGATTAATCGACCAAACATGTTTGTGTTATTCGTTACCCGAAATTGGTCATTTTAATTCACTCGAACAATTGTTTGATTAAAATTCATCGATTATTCGAGTAACGGTTAACCGATTGAGTACCCTAGTTTCCATACGAAATTTATTATAATTACAAATTTGACAATTTTAAAATAATATTCGATATAAAAATTAAAGATTTGAAAAAAAAGTTTTTGATAACTCTTTACCTGTAAGTAGGTAGAGCTTTGAAGAATTCATTCCCTAATTCCCATTTTTTGAAATGAATTTAAATTTTAGGAATGAATTCCCTGACCAACTTTAAGGAATTGAATGAATTCCCTTTTTCAATTTGTCTTGATGGAATGAATTCTCATTTTTTACATTCAGCAGGGAATTCATTCAAATCTAGTTAATTTAACTTTTAGTCTGGGAATTCATTCCCTAGGGAATTCCCTTAGGGAATTAACTTTTTTGTTTAATTCCCTAAGGACTTAACTTTTTGGTTTAAGTCTCTAGGGCAGGGGTGGCAAGAATTTTTTTTGTTTCGTGCCACAATAAGAAAATTTTTTTGTGTACATATGTCGCGTCTCACCTTAAGATAATTTACATTTCAAAAGCACTTTTTGTATGAAAATAGTTTAATGTCATCTTCACATTAAATTTTTTAGATCTAGTTTAAATACAGATTGTTTTCCACTTTCGTCTTTTCACTTCTCTGATTATGAGATTTTGTGTTCATTGAAGCAATTTGAACTTTTTTCAATTCAAAATGCCAAGAAATTTGTACAAAATGGTACTGGAATTTAAAAAATACACAAAAAAAAGCTGTACCAAACCATTGTTCGTTGTTTTTCTGAAATTATCAATTGTTTTTAAGATTTACTAATTGTACTTCAGAAATAATGAATGAGTTTTCAGATTTAAAAATTGTATTTCAGAAAATATTAATTAAATTTTTAACCTTTAAAAGGCAAAATAAAACTAAAAATAAAATGTGGCTTATCAAGTTTTTTTTTTTTTTTTTTTTATAAAAGAGAAGCAACACAGGAAATTCTTCCTATTAATTAATGTGTTGCTTTCTTTGGAAAGGGGATAGTGGAGAGATGAAAGGTGGTGAAAGATGAAGGGCTTCAAACATGGCAACACTATAATTGAGCGAGATGATAAGTCTTTGAACAGTTGTTGCTCGCCACCTGATGTAGAGTTGGCGAATTTATTGAAGCTTTTTGTTTCATAGCCCTGATTCATTATTTTACTTCGGTGGGGTTAAGTGCTATGGGAACACCGAAGGTGGGCGCAGCCATACATATAAGTGATAGAAAACTCATACATATTATTTTTCTAAATTGATGTTGTCGTCACCGGGAATCGAACCCGAGATCATCTGTGTAACAGTCCAACGCGCTAACCATTACACCACAACGCCCTTCAATTTATTATTTCTGGAAAAAAGCCGAACCCTGTTATCTGACAAGATAACGTTTTTTATTTGCGCTAAAAAATTTTATAATTTTTAAATAAAATAAATATTTTTAATCTCAATTTGAGCATTAATTTTAACAAAACCGTCGTATTTGGTATATTTACGAAGTAGCTGTTGTTTGGTACCAATTTGATTATGGATTCAGCTGGTTTGGTTGTACCAAAAAAACTGCCACCAGATAAGGGATAGAACCAGCGAAGCAATATCAGTGGTGAATTAATGTTACAAAGTGTAATCTCTAATCAGTCTGGGACTGATGAAGCGTTTATTTTCGAAGACTACAGCACTGATAAAGATCTCCTAGAAGTCAAATCAAAGAGGCAGAAAAGATATTTGAATGGGGAAAAGGTCGTTCCAAGTCAGATCAGGAGTAATATGAACACAAATGAAGACGTTTCCAGCTTTGGGTCTACTCCAATTTCGTAATTGTAATTCTTATTTCAGGAGTGTGAAATGTAATTTAAGTCTTTCCACTTATGGTCCGAAATAAATTAATTTTTATCACATACAATGTAAGGTCGTTAGTCGAATTAAGCAGAAGTAACGAATTAGTTAAAATTTTTAACTATAACAAAGTTGATTTTTGTTTGATGATTGTTGTTTCAGGAAATACTTTTTCGAAATTATTGAAAAGTTAGCAACAACCTAACAAAGATTTTCTAATCTGTCCATAAAAGTTAAATTGATTTCAATAAAACAATGCGAAATTTGAAATCATTAAAAGTAATGGAAAATAATGTAATGTTCTTATTTACCAGTATCGCCTTACCTTGGCTAAAGTATAACAGGAATCTACTATTTTCCTTTATAACAGGAACCTACTAATTTTCCTCGTGATGATTTCGTTTATAGTATGGATTCTATACATAATTTTTCAATGTCATACGATGGTTTTTTTTAACTTGATTGATTAATTTACTCGAACAAATGTTTGATTAAAATTCATCGATTATTCGAGTAACGGTGGACATTTCTGGCGTTTGTGATGTAACTCCAATTTTTAAAGGAGGCCCATCATTCCTGGATCATTTTCTAATCAGTACAAGTCTAATTGATGCGGTAAATAAAAATGTCGTTGCATCTACCCTGTCATCTTTCTCGGACTACTACTCATTAAAGTTACTATTTAAGTTTTCGGACTTCGATCTTATTCTATCTCCTCCGAGGTTTTTTAGATCATTTAACAACACTAACTGGGAAGATTTTCGGAGGGAAGTTGATGATAGTATTTCATTTTCATATCCACCTTATAACAGGAACTTGGATAATGTCGAAATAGATGAGGGCAGCCCTCGGTTTGATAATTGCATAAATTGCGAAGTGAACAGACCGTATTCAGTTTACTGATGTTTTGCAAGTAGGTGATATTATAAAGTCGTTAAATGCTAAGAAATCATCAGCAGTTGATAATTTGTCCCATTTTCGGTGATAGAATTTCTGGTCATTATTTTGAATAATTGCCTGAATTTTTGGTATTTTCCTAGGACCTGGAACTGGAAAATTCCAATATTCAGAACTTAATATCCAAATACCAATTTGGTTTTAAAAGGGGCCACTCATCTGTTGACGCTTTTTTTATTTATATTTACATAAAAAGCAAAATATGCACTGTCGCTATCCGTTGGATATAGAAAAGGCGTGCGAGCGACAGAACCTATCACTTTGGTATTATATTTAAACTGATCGGATTGGGATGTGATTCTTTTATGGTGAAGCTTTTTATAAGATATTTCAAATATAGACAATTTTATTTTGAAATTAATAATGCTAAATCTAATTTAGGTGACATTTTATGCGGTTTTCCACAGGGAGCGCTTTTGGCCCCCTTGTTATATAAAATTTTGGTTTACGACTTTCCTTATATTTTTGATGGTTCTAAGAACATCCTTTATGCTGATGACCCGTTGATTTACGCACATAACGGCAAACCTGAGAAGGCTATGGACAAGGTTGAGAATCATCTTTTAGTAATTGATAATTATTACAGGGATTGGGGTATTAAAGTTAACACGTTGAAATCGGTAGCTATTTGTTTCGGAACGCCTCAGGTTGTTGGACGAAGTAAAACATTGAATCTCTCTTTACATGGTTCTGTTATTCCCTTTAGTGATCATATAAAGTACCTTGGGGTTACTTTAAATAAACTATTTAAATTCAAACAACATGGTCGAATTGCGAAATGTAAGGGCATTTTTTCAAGGTTACTGGTTAGCAGACATTTGAGTCAAATGGCCAAATTACTAATTTGCAAGGTATGCTTCCGTTCTGCTTTGCTGTATTAGTTTCCCATATGGTTCTCAATCTCTCCAACGTTTATGATGGAGTTGGAGGTTTTGGATCGAAATTGCTTGAGACTGTGTTAACGCGAACTATAAAAATTTTGTCAAAAGATTTTTACACACTGTTATTTATGAAAAGGCTGAGGTTCGACCTCTTTGTTCGTATGCGTTGGTCATGCTTAATAATCTTGTAAATCTTCTGAGGAACCACGAGAACAGTCTTATGAAAGATGTTCTTCTGGATCAGTATGAATTTAATTGGTCAAACAGTTTGTACATGTCTCCAGTTGGTATTTTACATGAGAACATTAACTTGTTAATAAACTTAGGTGAATACTGTATACCGGAGTTTTATTCTCATTCAATTCCTGATTCCAATAGGGGATAGAATTGTTGTATTATTTTATTCTGTTGTAAATATGTTTTTTTTTAGTCTTACGGCTTGTTTTTACAATACGTGTATAATTTCAGACGAACGTGTGGCACCGAACGAATACGTAAGGAAATGAGTTTTTATAATTCGTTCGTCTGACTTACGTTTGAGTACGTAAAGCTTTATGTTATGTCAAACAGTAGAGATTGCCATGATATTGTTTTTTGGTTTTTGTTAGCTTTTTTCATATACAAATAACACATTTTTGTTGGTAGATGGCAATCCAACAGTGTAAATGAAATATAAACAAAAACAGCTATTATTTGTATTGTATTCATTTTAAAATAATTAAAGTGTTCTAAAAATTAAATTTGTGTAATAAAAAAAACAAAACAATTCACAATTAAAAATGTTCGGTTCAATTGCTATGGGATTCTTTAAGCTAAAGTTTTCAAACCATACATACTAATTAATTGAATGGACTGATTAATTGATGATTTCATTACAATTTCATTGCTATCAATTGTAATGAAATTATTTTCATTAGCATTTGTTTGATAATGAATTTCATTGATTTGATTTCATTGACTAATGGTAATGATTTCAAATTGCATTACCATTAGTAATGAATTAATTAAAGGAAGAAAATTGCAATTGACTGAATGCAAATATGCTAGGTTTGGGAAATATTCCGAAAGATTAATGAAAAAACAATTATTTGTTTACCCAAAAAGGTTCCCAATTTTTCACCTTCTTTGCTCAATAACTGAATTACAAATCCACAAATATGCTGTTTTTTTCTTCATAAACTTTATTTTACATGAAAATAAAAATAATTTTTTTTTTGTTTCCCCATTTTTTATAATTGAAAATGTTCTAAATTTTGTTTCATGTATAGATAACATATAAAAATCTCATATTTTCTGTTTAAGAATAGCTGTAATATGAATCGGAATTTTTATTTTAAATAAAAAATTAAGTGAAACAAGTGCTGGTAAATCTATTTTTTCAAACGTTGGTAGAGCACTTTAAATCAATGTTTTGAGCACTTTAAATACAATACATCGTGTCGATGAAATATTAAATAATCTTAAAGAGTCAAAATATTTTGCCGTCTTGAGCTCTATTAAGTCTACCTTCATCTTCGAGTTAATTCACAATATAGTGAAATACAAACGATGTCACCACATAAGCGTAATTACAATGTAAATCGATTATCGTTTGGCCCCATCAGAATTTATTGCCCATATTTTATCCGGCTTAAACAAAACCATGTCATATTTCGATTATATTGTAGTGCATGGATCAACAGAAGCTGAATGTAAACAAAATTTGATAGAGTGTCTCAAGCGTCTAAAACAACATGATATGCATTTAAATAAAAATAAATCTTCATTTTTTCAAACCACGGTATTACAAAATCGCCTACAAAAATTCAAGCAATTGCAAATATGCCTAGCCCGAATACAATGGATGATGTCCGAAGATTTTTGGGCATGATAACTTATTACTACAGATTTATGCTAGATATGTCATCAATACCGTACCTATTACGTCAAATATTCCAGAAAGATACAAAATTTTATTTAACTTCAAATTGTGATGCTGCATTTATAAAACTTAAAAATATTATTGCCAGTGATCAAGTCTTGCTGCCTTTCGATCCAGAACTGCCAGTTTTAGTCACATGTGATGAAAGTCCTACGGGGAAGGCTCTTGTTCTTTCACACATAGTCAACGGCATAGAACGTGCAGTTGCATACGCATCAATTTTATTGACAACAGCTGAACAAAATTACAGTCAATTAGATAGTGAATCATTGGCGCAATATTTACCATCAATCATTCGATTATCTACCTCTACGGGAGAAAATTCCAAGTTGTGACAGATAACCGTCCTGTAACGCGCATATTTCATCAAAACAACAAGATGCCTTCAATTACATCAGCCAGGTTACTACGGTATGCTGAATTTCTGTCAACCTTCAACTATGAAATAGTCCACAAAAAAGGTGAAAAACACACAAATGTTGATTGTTTATCTCGTGCAACACAATTAATGGAAAAACTATATACAGACAACGTTATCAATGAAGAGGTAAATAAGTGAATTATGTTGTCAATCAATTTTTGAAATTTCCAGTGAATACAGCAAAAGACCCAGAACTTTTTAATTTTTTTTTGTGTCAAATTAACTAAATGGTGAACAAGAAGAAGAGAAATACACGCTCGATAATGGTGTAATATTCGAGCGTCAAAGATTTATAATTCCCAGCAGCCTCCAGCCCCAAATTCTCCAAAAATTACATCCCACCCATCCAGGAATTACAAAAATGAAGCAACTTGGTAGAAGATATTGATTCTGGAAAGGGATCGACTGCGATATCGAAAGAATGGTACACTCATAAAAAACAGTTTGTAAAGTCAGCAAAAAATTTTGCTGAGTCAGCAAAATGTTAGTCAGGAGGATGCTAGCAAAAAAGTTGCTAATGTCAGCAAAATCTTTTGCTGAAAATCAGCGAGCTGATTTTTAGCAACAAAATTTGTAGATTCAGCAAAAGTTTTGCTAACACTTAGTAGATTAGAAATAAAAAAGCGTTGGTAAAAATTAATAAATTTTTTGCTGAATTTTAGTAGACTGAAAAAAACGCAAAAAATTTGTAGAAAAATTGTAATTTAGTTAATTTATTTGCTGAAAATTATAAAACATATTTTTGTGATTCTTTTAAAAATAATTTACTATAATAACGAAATATAACAATTTTAATTTTCCCACATTGACGACATGAATTAATTTAATATCTGAAAATATATAGAAATAAATATATATAACATAACAAAAATTTTCTTTCAACTACTTACATCAATGGTTGTCTTAATGATGCTATGACGAAACTGCCGAAGATAATTCTAGAAACGAAACGAAAAAATAAACAAAACAAACGAAACGAAAAAACAACCCTTTTTTTGCAATAAGAAAAAGGAACCATACAAATCTACCTAAGATGTGTGTTTTTGTCTTTCTCTTTACTCTGTCTACATGTCTGTATATGTTTTTTCATGGTTGATTTTTTTACTTGTCTTGTTAGAGTTGTACTTTTTAATATCATTTTCCTCTTCTCTACTACATCTTGACATGCCGCGACATCTGCTTATCAGCACAATTTTTTTTAGCAAAATTAATTAGTAAAACATTAGTATATTAGTAAAGCATTAGTATAAAACAGTTAAGTGCTGAATAAGTATAACAAAAATTTTAGCTGAAAACACGATTTTAGCAAAAATATTTGCTAAAAAATAGTATACCTGATTTACAAGACGTTTTACTAACTTTTCTACTAACTTATTTTTTTGAGTGTAAGATCATGTGAATCCTGTGTAAACGTTCAAAACAAACCTTCAAAAGCTCCACTGCACCAATGGCAAGAACCGGATTAAAACTGGGAGAGAATTCATATCGATAACACAGGGCCATTCTAAGATCATACTTTTTTAATTGTCGTCGAGTCGGAATTCAGAGTCATACACAACTCAGCTAAAGGGTGTTTTTTATACAGGTATAGAACTTTAAGTTGGCAACACTTTTAACTTGCGGCCATTTTGTCAGCTGTCAAGAGATTTATGTTTAGTTTGGTTTGGCATTTCAACACGAATAGACTAACGCCTGAACAACGCTTCCAAATTGTGCAAATTTATTTTAAAAATAATGGATCTGTTCGAAATACTTAAGTATCGCGCACTACGTCCATTTTACTGTCAACATAATCGTCCATCAGAGCAATTAATTCGATTAACTATGGAACGTTTTGGCACCACGTTTACTCTAAATGATAATATGCACAGAGACGTCGTACAGTGCGTACAGAAAAAGTCGGTGTGTTTTATGGGCTGGTGGAATCATTGGTCCGTACTTCTTTAAAAACGATGCTGGTCAGAACGTTATGGTGACCACTATAGAGCCACGATTACTGACTTTTTCGTTCATCAATTGAACAACCATGATGTACAGGAGCTGTGGTTTCAACAAGACGGCGCCACATGTCACACAGCTTGTGCCACAGATGATTTATTGAAGGAAACGTTTGGTAACCGCATAGTTTCACGTTTCGGACCCCTGAAATGGCCTCAAAGATCGTGCGATTTGACGCCGCTGGACTATTTTCTATGGGTATATGTGAAGTAGAAAAAGTCACACATATTGGAAGAAGTCATCGAAAATTGGACCTCCAGATGAGACTACGTCCGAGCCTGCCGTGGCGGTCATATGCCAGAAGTCATATTTAAATTATAATGCCAGAAGATTATCTTTCGAATAAAGTAAATTTCGTGTCAATTTAAAAAATTCATCTTTGTTTTATTCCATTTCAAAGTTCTATACCTATATAAAAAATAACCTTTACAACTCAAACTACAATTAATCTTTTTACCGAAATTTTTGCTACGCATGGTTATCCTTCAGTAATGGTATCAGACAACGTTTCAATTTTCACCAGTGAGCAATTAAAATCTTATTGCAGTAAACATGATATTTTTCAAAAATTAATCGGACCGGGACATCCAGCACAAACGGATTGGCTGAATGCAACGTTCAGACATTAAAGCTAAAATTAAAAGCTCGGAACCAGGTTCTGCACAAAAGAAAGTTAACGAAATTCTTCAAAGATACCGAGAAACAACT
Source organism: Delia radicum (assembly GCA_021234595.1). Taxonomy (NCBI): domain Eukaryota; kingdom Metazoa; phylum Arthropoda; class Insecta; order Diptera; family Anthomyiidae; genus Delia; species Delia radicum. The sequence goes on along the minus strand of CM037854.1, from coordinate 169,793,822 downwards.
CGCCGCTGTGGAAAAGAGTCCAGCTGAACTTTACTTTAATAGACGCATACGGATAAAATTAAACGCTTTAAAGCCAACGATGAAATTTGAAGCTACAAAACCAATACCACGTGTTCGTCAAATAAGTGTGGGAGAAAGAGTTCAAGCTCTTCATAGTCGAAACAAAAAAACGGTATACCCTTAAACGTCACATATACCAACTGAAAGTTACACAAGTTCAACAACGTAAATTACGTTTTGTATCAGATATTGCTGATGATAATAATGATCCAAGTTACTTGTCAAATAACTCAAACCAAAAAGCTCAACATTATTATAACCAGTATATCCATGGAACGTCAAATCCACAAAATCAATAGAATCCAGAATCTCAAGCATCTGAACATCCTAGTAGAAGTCAAGTTGCACCTAATATCCAACAACCACGTATATCTCAACAACCTCAAGCTAGTCAGGGCCACGCTGTTCGTAGGTCATGTAGACCCGGAAATGGGCTTTGAACGTTGGTATGTGTGTTGGCAGAGCGTTGGACTTCTGAAGATTTAAGTGCTTTGCCAACCCCAACATGATAACACCGGGCATGGATTGCCGGTTTTTTTTTAAACGTTGGCAAAGCACTGGCAATTAGCGCTTTGCCAGTACCAAAAACACAATTTAAAAACGTTGTCAAATCATTGGGAGAACAACCAATAAAGTGCTTTTTAATGATAAAATAAGTGCTTTGCCAACCCGAAAATGATAACTCTGGCAATGAGTGCTTCGCCAGTACCAAAATCATAATATTAAAACGTTGGCAAAGCATTGTTAAAACAACTAATAAAGTAATAAAAAATTCTTTTTAGTTTAAACGAGCTTAAGATCATTTATTTATTAATTATTTATTTCCAATATTTCGTCTCCACATTTTGTGACTTCTTCAGGGAACAAATATTACAATTTGAAAAAACTAATTTTAATAAATTAATTAAAAAACAGCGTACTTATTATAATATTATTATAAAATTTTGGTTTTATTATTTAAAATAATAAAATTATGTAAAAAAATAAACATACAAATTCAATTTCTGCAATATATGTAAATTAAAATAAAATTCAATTAAAAATATCATTTGTATTCTGAGAGAAAGTTTAAAATTATAAAAAAAGATTTACTTTTGAAATTGGGTAAATTCAAATTTTAAAATTAAAAATTGTAAAATTTTTGAAAAAAAATTGATTTTATTATTTGAAATTAAAAAATTTATAACTCCATTTGAAATTAAAATTTTTAATTTAATCAAGAATATTAGATATGAAAACGAGATTTATTTATGAACTGTATAGTTCGTCCTTCTTTGTAATTCACTTAAGTAAAGACTTGTATTATTTCTTATTGAATCATTTTGGTAATTTGAACAAAATTAAAAATAGGCTTCAGCTAAGTTAATTACAAATAACTGATTATTTTTTTTTATCAAATTATTTTTGTGATAAGTTAGCACCAAGTACGATTTTTTACTACAATTTTACTAAAGAAAGAAATTTGAAAATAAATGTCTTAAGTAAAATTTTAGTACAAAAATTATATTTTGTGCTGACTGACTATGATAGGAGACCTTAATTTTCTTAACTTCAAATCATAAATTGCAATTTAGTTTTGAATTTTTCCTATCTTGTAATTTTAAATTTTATAAAGGTATAAGAAAAGTTTTTAAATAAAAAGTCAGTAAAGTCAGCATAATTTTTGCTGGGAGGATACTTCCAGAAAAATTGTTAATAACAAATTTGCTAAATTAGCAATTTTTCTACAAGGATCCTTTAAGCATAAATGTTGCTGACTTTACAGACTTTTTTTTTGATTTGAAAAAAAAAAAACAATTAAGTTTTAAAGTATGTAAAATAAATTTAAAAAATACTCTTCATTTGTTATTTTGATTAAAACCTGCGAACTTATTTAGAAACAAGTACATGCATAAAATTTCGTTTTTGTAAATGGTTGTAAATTTAGTAAATCGAGCACTGGCAATGCACTTTTGGTCAGCGTTGGGAAAGCGTTGTGAACAAGGGCTGAGCCTCTGTTTTTATTATGTTAACGGCTGTAAATTTTGTAAATAAGTACTGGCAATGCACTTTCTGCCAATGTTGGGAAAGCATTCTTAGCCAGTGCTGTGCCAGTGGTTTTCTATTTTTACGGTTGTAAATTTTGTAAATCAAGTACTGGAAAAGCACTTTTTACGAACGTTGACAGAGCGTTCTAAGCGAGTGATGTGCCAGTGCCTTTATTCTTTTACTGTTGTTAATTTTGTTAATTAAGTACTGGCAAAGCACTTTTTACTAACGTTGGCAGAGCGTTGTAAATCAGTGCTTTGCCAGCACTTTATTTGTTGGACCATTGGCAAACAGTGCTCCGATAGTGCTTGGTTTTTCAGCCCATTGGCAATTTCTGGCTGGGATACTAGCAAAAACATTTTTGAAACCGTTAGAATATCATTGTTAGGCAATGTTTTGCCAGTGGCTATTTTTCATAAACGGTTGTAAATGTTGTAAAAGAAGTACTGGCAAAGTCCTTTTTGAAAACGTTGGAAAATCACTTTCAACTGATGTATTGCTAGTTGTAAATTTTGTTGAACAGGTATAGGCAAAGCACTTTTTGCAAACGTTGGCAAAGTGTTCCAAATAAGTGCTTTTCCAATACTTTTTCTTTGGTATTACTTTTAACCAACGCTCTTCCGGTGCTTTGTTTTTTGTACCATCGACAGTTTCTACCTGGGTGGTTTCAAGCGCATAAATAACATTTCATTTTAACAACTTCCAGTGAAAAGATTTTTTCATGGAATTAAACAAAAAAGTTAAATCCCTTAGGAAACTAAACAAAAAAGTTAAGTCCTTAGTGAATTAAAAAAGAGTTAAGTAAATAAACCAAAAAGTTAAGTCCTTATGGAATTGAACAAAAAAGTTAAGTCCTTAGGGAATTAAACAAAAAAGTTATTTCCCTAAGAAAATGGAATGAATTCCCTGACCAAAAGATGAATTAACTAAATTTGAATAAATTGTTTTTGAATGAATTCTCTAATTTGAATGCTTAATGTTTTAGTTATGAAGTTTATTTTGTAAATTTAAATTTTTTGATTTAAATATTGTATTAGATTATTCTAATTAGGTCTTTCAAGGTCATATATTTTCCTAAATGTAAATAAAATATTAATTTATTTAATTTTTTTATCCAACGTTTCTCTGGTATTTTCCAGCTTCATCAGGGATAATATTTATTTGGCAACGTTATGAAATGTACAAATGGAACAATAGTTAATACGACAACATGATAATTTAGTATTATAAAACAATTTTACTTACAAATAATCTTTCGTCAATCTTTACATTTAAACTTTAAAAACATATAATTTGCTTTTATACACCACGACATAAAATACCAAAATAAATTAATAAATAATAAATGTAAAAATAATTAAGTAAAAATTAAATATCACAGTAAAATCTATAAACTAAGTATCACAGTTGGAGTATGGAAATAAACTAAATTATTGCAATGGTATAATTTGCGTTAATATTGTCTATGTCATCTTTCTTATTCATTGCACGTTGTTGTTTTTGTTGTTTTCGCAAACTTTCCAAAGTATATCGTTTATTCTCTCGTCTTTCTTTGTCTAAAATTTTTACATTATTAAGATCTGCAGTGTGTCCCTTTTTTAAACAGTGCTGTGCTAAAGCTGTTGAGTGTTTGTTTTTTCTAATGTCTGCTTCGTGTTCTGCTACTCTTGTGTTTAAACTTCTTTTGTTGTTCCTATGTAAACGGCATCGCAGCTTTCGTTTGATTTGCCTATGCATTTTATTTCGTATACCACATTGCTATGTTGTCCTTTCTCTATTTTCGTTTTGGTTTGTGTAAATAGTGCGTTAATTGTTTTGTTGGGCTTATGTGCTAATGATGCTTCTTCGTAATTTATTATTTGTTCTAGTTGTTTTCTATCTGTAAGCCCTGGTATGTATGAAAGACTATAAATTTTTTTGATGCTGCCAGATGTATTGTTGATACTACTTTTTAAGGGATTCTCAGTGGTAGCCTTTTTTATTAAATTGTTTATAATATTGTTTGGGTAACTATTTCGCAATAATATATCTTTTGCTTTATTTATATTTTTGTGTTTGAATTTGTTGTCACTCAACTGTATAGCTTTATTTATTAAATTTGAAGCTGTGTTAATTTTCTGTTTTTGTGGTTGTGTAGAGATGTAATTAAGCGTCCTGATGCTACTTTTTTTGTATACTAGTCTGTTTCTATATTTTTATTATTTCTGTGGATTTTCATGTCAAGATATGCGATTGAATTATTTTCTTCTCTTTCAATTGTAAATTGAATTTTGTTGTGATATCTGTTGAATGTTTTTAGTATTAGTTCTTCATCTTTTTTTTCTAAATTATTGCAAACAAATCATCTACATATTTCGTTATTAATTTTATCTGAACCCCGTTTTCCGATAATTCGTGTATTGTCTGCTCCAATAGTGTATCGAAAACAATGTCGGCAATTGTTGGGGATTTCCCATTGGCATACCGTACGTTTGGCTGTAAAACGTTTCATCGTAAATGAAATAATTGTTTTCGTTTAAACAAAATTGAAGAATTTTCAGAAATTGTGATCTGGGAATTTTTGTATGTTGTTTTAGGATGTTCCACTGCGTCATAATATTGTTTATTGCCAAGTGTATTGGAATATTTGTAAATAATGATATAACGTCTAACGATATAATTATATCGTCATTGTTAAGGGTTATATCTTTCAATCTATTTTTTAGTTCTAATGAATTTTTAATATTATATTTTTCTAATATAATATTTTTTAAAATATTTCCTATATATTTAGATAAATTAAAACACGGGACTTGGCCGACGATGAAATTGGGCGTAGTGGTATGTCTGGCTTATGGACTTTTGGGAGTCCGTACAGTCTTGGGGCAGTTGCTGAATTGGATGTCAATTTAAATTTATCATATTTTGTAATATGTTCCTGTTTATATAGATCCATTATTATTTTGTTGTTCATTCTTTGTAATTTTTGTGTCGGATCTACTCGTATTGTTTTATATGTGGTTTTGTTCTTTAATAACTTTTCCATTTTCCTCTTATATTCTTCCTTATACATAACTACCGTTTTATTTCCCTTGTCAGATTTTGTAATTACTATTTCCTCCTTGTACCTTTTTAAAAACCGTTTTGTTTCTTCATAAAGGTTAAGTATGAATTTATCTTTTTGGTTGTTTTTTTACTGTTCTCTTATGAGTCAAAATCCTGTTTGAAATTTTTGATCTGATGACCTCTTTTTCTCTGTCGTCCGTCTGGCTTTGGACCAATTCTTCCAAATCTGCGATCAACTTTATTGTTGAAAAATTTACGTTGTTTACCGGAAGTGCAAATTTAGATCCAAGGGATAGTAGCCATTTGCTCTCATCCGGAAAATTTATATTTGTGTTGTTTATGCACCAATTTGGGTTAAATGTCAAATTGTATGTTTGTAATTGTTTTCTTTTTAAGTTCTGAATCTTTGCCGCGTGTGTTAATCTATCTGTGGATATAGTATTTACATATCTGGTCTTCTGTCTTTGACATCAGTTCCCGTTCTATATTTATTATATTTTTTCTTATCTCTCTTATATTAAAATTAGTTTCCTTAATCTCCAAGTTTATTATCTTAGTATGAAATTTTTGTTCTTTTTGAATTCATTCACAGGAATTCATTCTTAGTATTTTTTTGTTAAAGAATTCATTCATTGAATAGAAAAATTTTAATTTAATTTTATGGAATTCATTCCCAAATTTAATGAATTCGTCAAAGCACTTCCTGTAAGTGAGGAGTAACATGTTACCAAGGTAAGTAGTTACCTTAGGGTTGCCAGATTCAAATTTCCAAAATTCTTGACATTCACAAAAAAATCTTGATTTTGAAATAAAAAAATTTGACAATTAAAAATACTACTCGTACGTTAGCAGTTGTGCTTCAATTTAATTTATTTCGGTGAATTTATCGTTGAAGACAATTTGTGCAAATTGGGAAACACTGGAGAAATATACACAAATACCAAAAGATATGTTTATGGAAATTGCAACGTGTTGCGTTAAAGATTCTAGATACTTTAAGTTTGACAACAAGATTTATGAGCAGACTAAAGGGGTTTCCTGCATCTTCGGTCATAGCGGATATTTTCATATAAGAATTACGACGTGACAATGGATAGGATGATAACTAGGGCGAAAATATTGACCAAATATGTAGATGATTTATTTGGAATTATTTGGATTAATGAAATTGATGATATCTTCAAATTACTGAACTCATTTAAAATTACTGAACTCAATAATTGAGAACAAAATACCTAACTTAGATGCAATGGTACAACGACAAGGCAATATGTATACTGAAGTTCGACTGGTATCATAAACCAATGGCGTCAGACAGATTCATTAATTTATACTCAAAGCACCCCAGGAGGATTATAATGAACACGGCGATGAATTTTATGAAAATAGTTTTAGATAGTTTGTCATAAAATTAACTTATACAAAACTGAACACATTTTGAACACGCATGATTTCCCGGGAATAACCATTAATAGTTTAATAAAACACACAAGGACCACTAGACATGTCTAGAACATTCAGGAAGAAAAACCAAATAACATATACAAATCCATTAACTACATTCCGGGTTTTTCGGAGAGATTAAAGAACTCTGATATTTATAACAAAGAGAAATATGAACTGACCCTTAAATCGAATGTCACTTTTAATAAATTGTTCAGTAAACCGAAGTCAAAATTAACTACAGAAGAAAAATCCAATTTAGTTTATAAGATTAACTGTAAGGGTGACTAGTCCAGCATATGTCCGAAGACAGACACAACAAAATCAAAATTAAAAACCTGACTTGCTTCGCATAAATCAGATTTAAATGCGATCAACAAACCACTTGAACTAAAACAGCACTGGCGGCCCATTGTGCTTTGACTGGCAACACACCAAACTTTGATAATGTAGAAGTGTTAGGGAAAGAAAATAATTACAACAGGAGATATACACTTGAAATGCTACACATTATTAACGAATCTACAGAGAGAAGATTAAACTACAAGAGCAATACAGATAAATGTGCTAAATTTTATAGACACACAATAAAAAAAAACATAGGCTTAAAACAAATTAGAAAATAAAGGCAAGAACAGTAGCGAACAAGATATTAATCAGTGCAGTACAAACAATTTATGTAAATGCAGTACAACAATTTATGTTTTTATGTAAAAATGTAATTATTATTTTATTGTTGCTTTATATTTTCTGTAATTTAAGAGAATTAATTAATTTTAAATCATTTACTAAATAATTTGTACTTATTTTTGTTGTTTGGCCAAGTATTCAGTATTTTAATTGATTGATTTTGTTAAGCTAATAAGGCCTAAAATGTTTAATGTAAATAAAACAAAGTCTCTTTACATATTTTTCCGACGTTTCGTCTATATTTGTAGACTTTATCAAGGAAGTCGTCTATTTAGTGGAAAACAATACATTAATTTAATAAAATACACCAAAATACAATTAAACTTACAATATGAAACTATTTTACTTCACATTAGAACCGCATTGTACATAAAACAAAAAACATAAAACATGGATTTAAATTAATACACAAAACTTAAACTAATATCACAGAAAATGTTTACTTTATAGCAACTCTATAACTAGCGCTTATATTGTTTGTGTCTTCTTTTGTAAATCGTGTGAATCGTTTTTCTCTAAGTTTTCTTTATCTAGTATGCGAACCCTGTCAAAATCAGCTGTGTGACGTGTTGTTATTATGTGTTGTGCTAATGCAGTTGTTTCCTTGTTTTTAATTATGTCCATTCTATGTTCTCCTATTCTTGTTTCAAAAACATATGTTTTCTGATTGTATATTTGTTCGTAGGTTTTTGTTGTCTGTTAATCCTGGAATATATTTTACACCGTAAAATTTTTTGTGTTGTTGATCATTTGGTTTATTTATTGTTAGTGGTTTATTTTTTTTAACTTTTCTTGTTCGCCTTTAATTAATGTGTTAATGATTTTTTATTGTATTTAAATTTTTTCCGTGAAATTGTTTATCGCTTATATTTAATATTCTTGAAATGAAATTTTTCGCAGTATTTAAGATTTGACTTTTGGGTTGGGAAGAATTGAAATTCATTAATCTCCCTGATGATGTTTCTTTGGAGTACCAGTCAAAAGTAATCTTGTTGTTGAACCTTTGTAGTTTAGTATCCAAATAAGCTATTGTTTTATCGGTTTCAATTACAATTGAATTTTTGGGTGTTGTTGGTTAAAAATTTTAAGGATCTATTCCTTGTCGTCTATTTTGATGATTGCAAAAATATCATCTACATACTTGACTATATATTTGGAAAGTATGTTTTTACGTCTTAAATCTGCGATCACTCCTTCTAATAGGGAATCAAGGACTATGTCTGCAATAGTGGGTTACCCATTGGCATACCGAATATTTGATTAAAGACGTTTTTATCGTTGATAAAATAATTGTTGTCTGTTAGACAAAATTGTAGAATTTTTGAAACTTCGCGCTAGGAATTTTTGTGAAATTCCGTATAATGTTCCATTTTCCCATAATATTCCTAATTGCAGTGTGAACGGGTATATTGGTGAATAAAGAAATAACGTCAAATGAGACTAAAATTTCATTGTTCTCAAGATCAATATCAATCAATATCAATATTTGTAATTTTTTGTTTTTTTTTTTATATAAAATTATGTGTATTTTAAACCGATCTCTACTGATGATGAACAATGGATCGTTGTTCGAAATATCGAGATTTAAATAAAATAAATGAATTGATTAAATTAAAAATAAAATCTAATTGTTTTAAATGCCAATTTTATGACCCCAATCAATTTATAACAACGACATAAAAGGTCAACAATACATACTTTCCAAACAAAAATATATTTTTTATAAAACGTATAAAAAGCGTTATAAAAAATAATGATTCAGTGAAAATAAGTTAAAAAAAAAAACATCAAACATGACACTAAAAATTCAACGGTTTCAATCTTTTTACATCTGCCAAGGAATGATTCTAATCGAGCATTTTCATCGATGAATTTAACATTGGCTTGTCATAGGAACTAATCATTCTTTCAATGCTTCAAAACAACTTCCTAGGAATATTTTATGGCTAAATAAGTTCCAAGAAGTTGTTCAGTCAGAAAAAACTACCAAAGAATCATAATTGGAATGACGCCCTTCTATGACAAACCAATGTTAAATCCATCAATGAAAATGCCAAATTAGAAGAGCAATTTTTTTTTTTGGTGGTATAAGTTACCACATATATTTATTAGGCTGGCCCTTCATTATATGGGGGAAAAAGTCTACAAATTTGAGGCCGAACCCCCTAGAAATATTTGAATAGCTAAAAACTGAGAAGTGCAAAGTTTTGGGCAAATCAAAAGATACGGGGGCGGATAAATAAGTTCGTGACTTTTTGAATGAAACACAATTTTTTTTTTCCAAAAAAAAAAAAATTATTTTTCAACATAATCTCCTTTTAGCTCAATACACTTACGCCCTGTTTCTAGAACACGTTTTGCTACACGTTCGTCTAAAAACAATAACAAAATACATGAAATGCAAAAACAAAACACATGTAGTCACCCGTTCGTGTAGAGGCGAACGTGTTGTAGAAACCAGGGGTTAGTCTTTTTTTTTATCTTTATAAAATTTTTTTTTTTTTTTATTTTTATTAATTAATAATCATATAATTACAAATTATATACTATTACCCTAACCGAGCACTAGCTACTATGGCTTTCGGCGCGTTGTAGCGAAAACAGACCAGTGCCTCTGGTGGGAATCGAACCCACGACCCCCGCACTGATAAGCAGCACGCTACCAACTAGCCTACCGGGACACAGTCCAACGTTTCTCTAAATTTTGTATCCCTTCTAAAAAATAGGATTTTTCGAGTTCCATAAAATAGGCATTGTTTGATCAATAATTTCATCGTTGGAGCTAAATCTCTTTCCACTGAGCCATTTCTTTAGGTTTGGAAATAGGAAATAGTCACTGGTGGCTAAATTGGGAGAATATGGCGGATGAGGTACCAATTCGTAGCCCAATTCATGGAATTTTACCATTGAGACTGCACACGTGTGCACCCGTGCATTTTCTTGATGAAAAATAACTTTTTTATTGGCCATATGGGGTCGTTTTTTTTTAATCCTCTTTAAACTGGCCCAATAAATTGGCATAATATTCGCCGTTTATTGTTTTTCCCTTTTGAAGGTAATCGATGTGGATTATCCTCCGTGCATCCCAAACTGTTGCCATCACCTTATTGGCCGACAAACTTACCTTGGCCTTCTTCGGAGCCGGTCCACCCGGAGAAACCCATTGTTTAGACTGCTGCTTGGTCTCCGGGGTGTTGTAATGGATCCATGTTTCATCCACAGTTATGAAACGCCGCAAAAATTCATTCGAATTGCGGTTAAACAACTCCAAGCAGTCCTTTAAAGTTCACACGATTACGTTTATGGTAAATTGAGAGGAAACGCGGCACCCATCTTGCAGACAGCTTTCTTAAGCCCAACTGATCATTTTAAATCGAAACCACACTGCCATATGAAATGCCTATGGCATCAACAATTTCACACACTTTCACTCTTCGATTCAGAACGTTCAGCGTAATTTGTACTTGTGCGACCACAATGAAAGTCAGTAAACCACTTTCTTACCATTGAAAGCGATAGTGCAGAATTTCCATAGTATTTATCAAGCTTTTCCTTGGTTTGATTGACGGTTTTTTTTCGCAAAAAATAATGTTTAATGAGCCCTCGAAATTAACTTTTTTCCATTTTTAAAAAAATCCACGAGGTTGTATGTTTTGAACAGCTGTTAAACGCAAAGTAAATGACGGAACTTGCTCCTAATATGACAGTAGTCTATTAACAGGTGGTACTTGATGGAGCAGTGTTGCATTTCATATAACTACGAGGGAAGTTCGAAAAGTCACGGACTTATTGATCCGCCCTCGTATTTAGAGTTGGCTCAAAGCGATTGAAAATTCAAATTGTGTTTATATGAAAAAAAAAATACTTTTTTTTTCCTGTTTTTCCTGAATTTTTTAAATATTGTAATAATTTGTATGGTAGAGGATAAAAATCCAAAATCGGTTAAGAACCAGCCCAATAATAAATACTGCCCAGACCACTATTTTGAAATTGATTACTGCAATATAATTTTTTTATCCAGAAGCCTCAAAATTGTGAGATATGGAAGAAGTTTTTTTTTGGGATATCGTTAACGGATGTTAAAAACGGATGTTTTTCAAACCTACAATTTTACATTTAAAAAATTTTTCTTTAACAAAATAGAAAAAAATTGTGATTCGAACTTCATAAAATTCTTAAATACATCTTAGAGAATGAATATAAAAAATTTTAAAAATTATCATTCTTAGAACGTTTCTAGAACCTATTATTGTATCAGTTATTTTTGTTTGAATTGTCACGCTGGAAACTGGTTCTATGGAACGATTCTGTTCTTACATCACCTATTCACACACCTGTTGTGCATCAATTTTAGCTTGCTAATATTTACTAATTTGAATAAACATTGTAGTATTCAAAATTTGGAAGAATAATAATTAAAACTAATGAATAAATTTTTTTTTTATTAAATTAAATATTTAATGCAATTTTTTTTTTTGGAAACTAAAGGCATTCATAGTAATTAAATGTGCTAAAGTCCCAAAACTTATTTAACAAATTGTGAAAAACAATCTGATGTAGGCGTGTCCCTATCCGGATTTCATTCCTGCCCAAGGAAATCTTCAGGGGACTTTGTTATTATAATTTCTAGAGATATTTGTTATGTTAAATCACAAACTCAATGAGAATTTCTTGTCCTCGTCTAGGAGCGAGATTCAAAATTTAAAATATCAAAGAAAAAACAAAAACAACAACAACAACAAAATATTGTCACAATTGTCTTTGTCATCTTCCAAATACTACTCTGTTTTTTGACAGACCTAGCAATGTAGTGACGTTTATTCAAGTAAATCAACAATAGAAAATCATATGTTTTCTATTAGTGTCAGTTACATTTAAATTTGCACAAGCACCTGCATATTTGTTATTTTAAATTTATTTTCATCGGGATAAACATTAATTGAATTTATAGTAATTAAATGTGCTAAAGTCCATTTTATACCATTTTTGTGCTTAATTTCAGCACCGTTTTTGCTCATAAAAAGTTTAAAATGTTTTACCCCTCTAAAATTTAATTTTTGAATCTTCTTTCATTTGAGAACCCACACTTGTCTGTTAATACACGTTCTCGTTTTTTGAATCCAGGATGCCTATTGGACCCGGAAGCATATTTTTTTGTTTTCAGGAGGTGGCAATGTATTATGTTTTTTTTTTATTTCCCCTATTAGCTTATCCCTGTATTGTTTTATTTTGTTAATGTAACCCTTTTTTTGCAAACTAATGGTGTTTTCTTTTCTGCCAAAAAATTTAACATTTTTGCCCTTAACGAGGGATATTATGTTCCTTTCCAAAAAAGGTAGCTTTGTGAAAGGGTAACGTGTTTGTTACTTTTTTTGCCCTGAAAAAAATCACATTGTGAGATATTGCCCTAAAAAACAGCTGATATTTTAAGCTTTTGTTTTGTTTTAAAAAAACAAAAAAAATATTGTTTGTCCTTTTATAACATTTGTTAAAAAAAATTGTTAAAATGGAAGCATCTACGGCATTTTTTTGTGCTACAAAGGTTGAGGATTTAATGGATGAATCCATGAATCCATCCGATGATGAAATTTCATCTGTATTGCTGGAATGAAATAATCGACATCGATTCAAAAACTTTGTGGAAAACGTAATCAATTTCTACTCTGAAAGCGAGGTAAGTGTGACATATTTGTGTTCTATTCTGGGCATAAAAAACAAAAAAAAAAATAGTAGTTCGCGGTGTAATTGAGATATTGATATGTGTTGTGGTGATCCTACGATTTGTCTCAATACTTTGGACTGAAATCTCTGCAATATTTCTAGGTTTGAGTTTGCAGCAGTACCCCAAAGCTGTATATAGTGCACTTGTATATAGTGAGTTTGTTTTCGAGGGATAATTTGGATTTACTATTTAGCATCCAATTCAAAGACCTTAGCTTAATTCCAAGGGCTAATCTCTTTGTAAATATATGTTTTCTCCAAGTTAGTTTGTCGTCTAAGTATATTCCTAGATACTTTGCTTCTTTGCTTTGAGGAATTTGAATATTGTTTATTTTTACGGGTTGACAGTAGCTTTTTCGCAAAGTAAACGTAACAAAGTAAACGTAACAGTTGTCGGTAAATCTGAAGTATACAGGATATATAGCAACGGCCCCAAGAAAAATATGAAAAATATGTTTTTATAAAAACATATTTTTCTTTACTTATTTGTCACGTTAATTCTCTTCACACCTCTGAATCTAAAAATATTTGCTGAACAATTTTGATTGACACCGCTACCGCAGTGCTCTGAATTATCATCGCATTCTTTTTCCAAGGCTTCATCAACGTCGTCGTCTTCCTCGCTGTTTATGTTTTTCTCATATTTTTCTTTCTCCTCCTTAAATGCTATAATTGCGTTCGCCATTTTACGTTTGGTGCCGCAGGGAACATTTTTATCAAATAATGCGAGGGAAACAGCTTCACCACTTAGATACCAAAGATGTCCAGAGAACCTCTTCCACAATCTCTGCGCCACATCCTCATCAATTAAAGCGTAATCAGAAATCGCTACCAAAAATTAAAATCGTTATATGGAGCTTCGATTGCACTGGTGGCTGTAAACCAAGCTTTGACGTAAATAGTTACAATAAAAATGGTAATATTGCGAAGTCCACTTAGTTCGTCTGTATTAAAGCCGAAATGTTTTCGGAATAAAAACATTTTTGAGCAGTATATGGCTTTCGCAATCCATCGAGCATGACTGACGGCTCCTGGTGGTCTAAAATTATAATTTGGAATATTTTCACCAAGAAACAATAAAATAATTTGAAGTAACTCTTTATAGTCATCTCTTGGTTGCTTTTCCTTCAGTTGCGCTAAACAAAAAGACTTGATCTCGTCTTGAACTTTGATTGGTATTTTTTCTGCAACCGTAGCATCTTCTATGCCAGAACAATAAAGTTTATCTTTAATGTCTTCCCATTGCCCTTTGAAACGGGAAAAAATCGGCACTCCTGCCCCATACATTTTATCGAATTCAGCTTCAAACACTTCTTTTAATACCAATTCATAAATGTGTTGTCTGCATGGTAGATAGAAAAGATTTCTTTCTAATATTTGCTCCAAAAAGATTGCCGCACCTTGAAATTGGCCAGTGTTTGTTGACGTGGTATCGAATGAAATTGCTTGAACACGGTCAGTGATTTTCCACTCATGCAAAAGCTCGTAAACGGCATCCGCAATACGCCTACCTTTACCTTGACCCGACGGTATCTTTGGTACGCCAAGTAGCTGTTCCTTTCCATCGTATGTGACGATGACAGGAAGACGATCAACTTTTTATCGGTGCGTTGCAAGTCCGGCAACATTTTGCCATCCCAGTGCACATTGAAAAACTTTGTTTCGGCCATCTGTAAAATTGTGCTAAGTTTTACAGAAATATAATTTTTATTTAATATGGCATACCTGTGGATTTTCCTTTAAAAATTCAGCAATCTGCTGTCTATTTTTTGTACGGGCTTGTCGAAGGGACTTTCGATTGATTACATACATTTTTGGATCAAGTTGAAAAGCTCGTGCAGCAGCAATCAATATCCGAACTGCTGCTACGTCTGATGTCTTACATCTATCGAAAATAGGCACAAGATCCGGAGTAATGCATTTGATTGCGCCTCTTCTTTCTTTTGGTATTCTCTTACAGGAAACCATTGCATCATCGACAGTTTCGAGCTCATTTTCTGATTCACTAGATTCAGTGGATGAAATCTTGCCAACTGAAATTACACAGTACACATTTGTAAATATCATAATTACACTGTAAAATTATATTTCTATTGTAATAATCATAGTTACCCGCTACTGCAGATTCGTTTTGAATTTTTGCGCGTTTTCTCTGCTTATCTTCTATCCCTTTTCGTTCCGCTTGTCTTTTCTGTTTTTTACCTAAAATCTTGTCAACACCCGCCATGCATCCTTGACGCCCCTCGACAAACTCAGCCTCCTTTTTTCTTTGTGTTTCGCCACCTCTTAAAGTATTCTTTTGTAAGGCTAACCATTCTGCTACCAAAGAATTCATCTTTATTTTCACATTTTTCCTTTGTTTAGTCGGCAACTTTGCTCCCGCTATATTCGAGCATGGTTGTCCGATCAAAAAGAGATCCGTATGTGATCTCAAACTACTCGCAATGCCCGTCGATGTTAATGCCATTTTTTACTTTGAAAAATTTATAATACCTTGCAATCAAACACAATCGGTTAGCTTTTAATTATTTTTATTTTTATAATCTTTAGCCTTTTATAATCTTTAGTAACTTTTTCCGAGCTTATTCTTTTCGCGTCACTTATTTTAATGTTCTTCTTCTGCTTCCTATTCACCCGCGATGATAACCAAATCAGTGTTGCCACATCCCTTCCACCTTGAATAGAAATATTGAGTAAATTACATGCTGTGAATGACGCTATTATATTAGTAATAAAATTTTTTTTTAGAAATTAAAAATTTTTGTATGGGGACCACCCTAATGATTAAAGATGGAGGCTAGGTATGTTCTTAAAAACTGCTGGGGTAACAAAAATATTGGGGGTCGGTCATATATTTGACTCCTCTAGGGGCACTCTGGGGCTAGTTAGGGCGGTGGCGGGTAATTTTATAAAAAATAATATTTAGTATGGGAGCCACCCTAAGGAGCGCAGATAGAGGGTTAGTATGTTCATAAAAATTGTAGGAGGGGGAAAAATAATGGTGGTCGGGCTTACATTTTACCCCTCTAGGAGCGACCCGGCGAGAGTTGTGAAGCGTTTCGTGTATTTTGTCTCGTTTTTCCCCACCTTTGACCCCGATGAGGAGCCATTTACCCCCACCCCACCTCCCCCATTTTTTGGCTCATGCATTTTTTTTATAAACCTCACAAAAATAGGGGTTTCCGCGTATCCAAATCTTGTTACTAAGGATCTCCATACAACACTAGTCCATACCTAATCCTCAGTAATGATAAAATCAGAAACAATATTAAAAACATTAAGATTGAACGGGTAAATAGTTGTTGATACAGGAACAGCAGAATAAGTATTCTGAAAAAATTTTGCAAATAAATCAGATATTTCAACAACATTTGAAGACTCCTTGCCATCAAAATTCATAGATGCGGGAAAACCACTAATCTTCCTTTTGGAATTTACAAAACTATAAAAACTCTTTGGATCGGTCCGAAACCTAGCCTTCATTTTAACCAAATAATCCGAATAACATCTCTGATTTAATGCATTATATCTATTCCTAGCAATTGAATAATTCATGTAACTAATGGAATAACCCTTCTCCTTATGTTTTTAAACAGTCTACTCTTAACATTCCTTAATCTTCTCAACTCACTCGTAAACCAAACAGGACCAGTTGTAACAAATTTATTATTACGGATAGGGACTGAACTCGAAAACCCAGAAAACAAAATATCATAAAATGTGGATATGCAATTATCCAGTCCATTATTCAAACAAGGACATGATTTTTCTCTTAAAAAGCATTTTAGTAAATCAATTTAAACTGTTTAAGGAAAACAACTTCAGAACAGGGAGCCCTAGAAAAATCAATAATATCAACCACAATGAAGAGTGTTGGATGATAATTATCCTCAGGACAAACAAACGGTAACGATCTAGAAAGAGAAATGTCAGGACAATTCGAGAAAACAAGATCCAGAAACTTCTCACCTATATAGTAGTAGTAGTAGTATTTTTCTTTATTTTCAATATTTAGCAATATGTATAATACAAAGTTTAAAAAAATATTATTTTAACATTAGACCATGACATAGTGTCGTCGGTCGGCTATATTAAATTATATAATGTTGTGCAAAAATATTATATTTTATTATAAATTTTTAATAATTAAATTCTTGTACAAGCATTGTTCTATAATTTATACAATATTTTATAAAATTGGCTAATGCCCTCCATCCTATTATTTTACCATCAAGTAAAACTTTTCCGAAATAAAACATTCTAAATTCCCTAAATGCTGTACAGCGGCCCAAAAAATGTAATAAGTTTTCGTCTTCACCCATGTTGCATATTGAACATAAAATCGACACATTATTTTGATTACTTTGATATCTGGTGGCATTCAACTTGATTAAATCACACCTAAGCTTAAAGATCCTGAAAAAAATCACAGGGTGAGATATTGCCCTAAAAAACAGCTGATATTTTAAGCTTTTGTTTTGTTTTAAAAAAACAAAAAAAATATTGTTTGTCCTTTTATAACATTTGTTAAAAAAAATTGTTAAAATGGAAGCATCTACGGCATTTTTTTGTGCTACAAAGGTTGAGGATTTAATGGATGAATCCATGAATCCATCCGATGATGAAATTTCATCTGTATTGCTGGAATGAAATAATCGACATCGATTCAAAAACTTTGTGGAAAATGTAATCAATTTCTACTCTGAAAGCGAGGTAAGTGTGACATATTTGTGTTCTATTCTGGGCATAAAAAACAAAAAAAAAAATAGTAGTTCGCGGTGTAATTGAGATATTGATATGTGTTGTGGTGATCCTACGATTTGTCTCAATACTTTGGACTGAAATCTCTGCAATATTTCTAGGTTTGAGTTTGCAGCAGTACCCCAAAGCTGTATATAGTGCACTTGTATATAGTGAGTTTGTTTTCGAGGGATAATTTGGATTTACTATTTAGCATCCAATTCAAAGACCTTAGCTTAATTCCAAGGGCTAATCTCTTTGTAAATATATGTTTTCTCCAAGTTAGTTTGTCGTCTAAGTATATTCCTAGATACTTTGCTTCTTTGCTTTGAGGAATTTGAATATTGTTTATTTTTACGGGTTGACAGTAGCTTTTTCGCAAAGTAAACGTAACAAAGTAAACGTAACAGTTGTCGGTAACAGTTGGGGCAACGGCCCCAAGAAAAATATGAAAAATATGTTTTTATAAAAACATATTTTTCTTTACTTATTTGTCACGTTAATTCTCTTCACACCTCTGAATCTAAAAATATTTGCTGAACAATTTTGATTGACACCGCTACCGCAGTGCTCTGAATTATCATCGCATTCTTTTTCCAAGGCTTCATCAACGTCGTCGTCTTCCTCGCTGTTTATGTTTTTCTCATATTTTTCTTTCTCCTCCTTAAATGCTATAATTGCGTTCGCCATTTTACGTTTGGTGCCGCAGGGAACATTTTTATCAAATAATGCGAGGGAAACAGCTTCACCACTTAGATACCAAAGATGTCCAGAGAACCTCTTCCACAATCTCTGCGCCACATCCTCATCAATTAAAGCGTAATCAGAAATCGCTACCAAAAAATTAAAATCGTTATATGGAGCTTCGATTGCACTGGTGGCTGTAAACCAAGCTTTGACGTAAATAGTTACAATAAAAATGGTAATATTGCGAAGTCCACTTAGTTCGTCTGTATTAAAGCCGAAATGTTTTCGGAATAAAAACATTTTTGAGCAGTATATGGCTTTCGCAATCCATCGAGCATGACTGACGGCTCCTGGTGGTCTAAAATTATAATTTGGAATATTTTCACCAAGAAACAATAAAATAATTTGAAGTAACTCTTTATAGTCATCTCTTGGTTGCTTTTCCTTCAGTTGCGCTAAACAAAAAGACTTGATCTCGTCTTGAACTTTGATTGGTATTTTTTCTGCAACCGTAGCATCTTCTATGCCAGAACAATAAAGTTTATCTTTAATGTCTTCCCATTGCCCTTTGAAACGGGAAAAAATCGGCACTCCTGCCCCATACATTTTATCGAATTCAGCTTCAAACACTTCTTTTAATACCAATTCATAAATGTGTTGTCTGCATGGTAGATAGAAAAGATTTCTTTCTAATATTTGCTCCAAAAAGATTGCCGCACCTTGAAATTGGCCAGTGTTTGTTGACGTGGTATCGAATGAAATTGCTTGAACACGGTCAGTGATTTTCCACTCATGCAAAAGCTCGTAAACGGCATCCGCAATACGCCTACCTTTACCTTGACCCGACGGTATCTTTGGTACGCCAAGTAGCTGTTCCTTTCCATCGTATGTGACGATGACAGGAAGACGATCAACTTTTTTATCGGTGCGTTGCAAGTCCGGCAACATTTTGCCATCCCAGTGCACATTGAAAAACTTTGTTTCGGCCATCTGTAAAATTGTGCTAAGTTTTACAGAAATATAATTTTTATTTAATATGGCATACCTGTGGATTTTCCTTTAAAAATTCAGCAATCTGCTGTCTATTTTTTGTACGGGCTTGTCGAAGGGACTTTCGATTGATTACATACATTTTTGGATCAAGTTGAAAAGCTCGTGCAGCAGCAATCAATATCCGAACTGCTGCTACGTCTGATGTCTTACATCTATCGAAAATAGGCACAAGATCCGGAGTAATGCATTTGATTGCGCCTCTTCTTTCTTTTGGTATTCTCTTACAGGAAACCATTGCATCATCGACAGTTTCGAGCTCATTTTCTGATTCACTAGATTCAGTGGATGAAATCTTGCCAACTGAAATTACACAGTACACATTTGTAAATATCATAATTACACTGTAAAATTATATTTCTATTGTAATAATCATAGTTACCCGCTACTGCAGATTCGTTTTGAATTTTTGCGCGTTTTCTCTGCTTATCTTCTATCCCTTTTCGTTCCGCTTGTCTTTTCTGTTTTTTACCTAAAATCTTGTCAACACCCGCCATGCATCCTTGACGCCCCTCGACAAACTCAGCCTCCTTTTTTCTTTGTGTTTCGCCACCTCTTAAAGTATTCTTTTGTAAGGCTAACCATTCTGCTACCAAAGAATTCATCTTTATTTTCACATTTTTCCTTTGTTTAGTCGGCAACTTTGCTCCCGATCAAAAAGAGATCCGTATGTGATCTCAAACTACTCGCAATGCCCGTCGATGTTAATGCCATTTTTACTTTGAAAAATTTATAATACCTTGCAATCAAACACAATCGGTTAGCTTTTAATTATTTTTATTTTTATAATCTTTAGCCTTTTATAATCTTTAGTAACTTTTTCCGAGCTTATTCTTTTCGCGTCACTTATTTTAATGTTCTTCTTCTGCTTCCTATTCACCCGCGATGATAACCAAATCAGTGTTGCCACATCCCTTCCACCTTGAATAGAAATATTGAGTAAATTACATGCTGTGAATGACGCTATTATATTAGTAATAAAATTTTTTTTTAGAAATTAAAAATTTTTGTATGGGGACCACCCTAATGATTAAAGATGGAGGCTAGGTATGTTCTTAAAAACTGCTGGGGTAACAAAAATATTGGGGGTCGGTCATATATTTGACTCCTCTAGGGGCACTCTGGGGCTAGTTAGGGCGGTGGCGGGTAATTTTATAAAAAATAATATTTAGTATGGGAGCCACCCTAAGGAGCGCAGATAGAGGGTTAGTATGTTCATAAAAATTGTAGGAGGGGGAAAAATAATGGTGGTCGGGCTTACATTTTACCCCTCTAGGAGCGACCCGGCGAGAGTTGTGAAGCGTTTCGTGTATTTTGTCTCGTTTTTCCCCACCTTTGACCCCGATGAGGAGCCATTTACCCCCACCCCACCTCCCCCATTTTTTGGCTCATGCATTTTTTTTATAAACCTCACAAAAATAGGGGTTTCCGCGTATCCAAATCTTGTTACTAAGGATCTCCATACAACACTAGTCCATACCTAATCCTCAGTAATGATAAAATCAGAAACAATATTAAAAACATTAAGATTGAACGGGTAAATAGTTGTTGATACAGGAACAGCAGAATAAGTATTCTGAAAAAATTTTGCAAATAAATCAGATATTTCAACAACATTTGAAGACTCTTTGCCATCAAAATTCATAGATGCGGGAAAACCACTAATCTTCCTTTTGGAATTTACAAAACTATAAAAACTCTTTGGATCGGTCCGAAACCTAGCCTTCATTTTAACCAAATAATCCGAATAACATCTCTGATTTAATGCATTATATCTATTCCTAGCAATTGAATAATTCATGTAACTAATGGAATAACCCTTCTCCTTATGTTTTTAAACAGTCTACTCTTAACATTCCTTAATCTTCTCAACTCACTCGTAAACCAAACAGGACCAGTTGTAACAAATTTATTATTACGGATAGGGACTGAACTCGAAAACCCAGAAAACAAAATATCATAAAATGTGGATATGCAATTATCCAGTCCATTATTCAAACAAGGACATGATTTTTCTCTTAAAAAGCATTTTAGTAAATCAATTTAAACTGTTTAAGGAAAACAACTTCAGAACAGGGAGCCCTAGAAAAATCAATAATATCAACCACAATGAAGAGTGTTGGATGATAATTATCCTCAGGACAAACAAACGGTAACGATCTAGAAAGAGAAATGTCAGGACAATTCGAGAAAACAAGATCCAGAAACTTCTCACCTATATAGTAGTAGTAGTAGTATTTTTCTTTATTTTCAATATTTAGCAATATGTATAATACAAAGTTTAAAAAAATATTATTTTAACATTAGACCATGACATAGTGTCGTCGGTCGGCTATATTAAATTATATAATGTTGTGCAAAAATATTATATTTTATTATAAATTTTAATAATTAAATTCTTGTACAAGCATTGTTCTATAATTTATACAATATTTTATAAAATTGGCTAATGCCCTCCATCCTATTATTTTACCATCAAGTAAAACTTTTCCGAAATAAAACATTCTAAATTCCCTAAATGCTGTACAGCGGCCCAAAAAATGTAATAAGTTTTCGTCTTCACCCATGTTGCATATTGAACATAAAATCGACACATTATTTTGATTACTTTGATATCTGGTGGCATTCAACTTGATTAAATCACACCTAAGCTTAAAGATCCACATTATTTCTTCTCTATTTCTGACCTCAGTCAAGTAATTTTGACCGACTGTTGGGTCCAAATTTTTATAAATTCTATTGGTTTGCAATTTCCTTATTAAAAGTTGTACGTAATATTTATTTTTCAAAGCTTGTAAAAGATTGTTTCTATTCTCATTCCATTGGGCTTTAGTGGCAAGATTTTCTGTCCAATTAATATTATACTTTGCTCCTAGTGTGTTGAGTGTATTTACCCATAAAAGATTATGATGTAGCAGTTTCCTAGTTAGCTTATGTGGCAGGCGTTCTTCATTGTAATTAAATAGTGTTCTGATGACATATCTTAGATGTAAATCAAGAGTAAAAAGATGTCCATGTTCAATTCCAAATTCTAACATTATTGCGTATGTTGGTGTAAAGCTCGGAAGTCGAAGTAATTTTTTAATAAAATATACTTGTAGCTTATCTACTTCTTCAAAAAGCGAGAAACCCCATACTTGCGCTCCGTATGTTTGGATTGATCTACATACTGCCAAAAACAATTTCCATTTAGATTTAAGAGACACATTTGATTTGCTTAGAAAATTATTCCATGTAATATTAATACTATTTTTTGCTAATACGTTTCTCTTTTCCACATGCTTTCTAAAAATCATTGTTGGTGTTAGTGTTACCCCCAGGTAACAGTATTCGGACGTTACTTTTATTTCATTCCCATTAAAAAGCCATTTTTCGTTATTCGCTAATCTGAATCCTTTTCTAAACACCATGATTTCGGACTTGTTTAAATTCACCTCAACATTCCACATTTTGCAATATTCTTCGAGCCTGTAAATCATTTTCTGCAACACCTGAACATCGTCCGCAAGAATCACTATATCGTCTGCATATAGGAGTAAACGTATATTTAGGTTGTCCAATTGTATTCCACCTCCCAAATGATCATGCAAATCATTAAGATAGATAGCAAATAAAATTGGCGAAAGTAAACATCCCTGTTTTACACCTGACTCTGTGTTAAAACTTTCAGAGAGATCGTTACCAGTCCATACCACAGACTCTGTATTGCTGTATACATTTTCGATAAACTTAACCAGCTTCGATGATACACCTATTGTGTGCAGTTTATAAACTAATGCTTTACGAGACACTTTATCGAAAGCTGCCTTAAAGTCCACGAAGAATGCATACGTTTTCTTATCTTTTGCGAAGTTTATGTGCACAATGGAAGACAAGTTGTAGATATTATCGGCAGTGGAGTAATTTTTACGAAATCCTGCTTGATATTCGTTTAAAAACATTATTTCTTTCCGTCCACCTCGTTAGCCTATCCGTAATCAGGCCCATCATTACCTTTGGTAGGCAATTCATAAGGATATGCCACGATAGTTACTTGGGTCTGTGTTGTCACCTTTTTTGTGTATAGGAAATATTACGCTTCGTATAAAAGAGGCATCTATTTTACCACTATCATATAGAACATTGCTGCAGTTTACCACTTCATCTAATAACTCATCTGGGGCATTTTTTAGAAATTCATATGGAACACGATCTTCTCCTGGTGCCTTATTCAATTTAGTTTTAGCTAACGTATTTTTTATCTCGCTCAGTGTGATAACTTTATCCAAATCTTCATCACATCTATAAAGAAAAGCATATTGTATGTCTAGTGACGTTTGTGGTGGGTTCAATAGATCTTGGAAATATGTTTTAAGCTCCACAGCAGAAATTAATATCCTGGGTAGAGCATCTTCGTTGCGAATTTCCTTTGCAATTTTCCACCAATCCTTACTATTTTTAACCTTCTCTATTCTCATATCAAGTTGTTGGTAATAATAAATTTTAGCTTTACGACATATTTCTTTGTAACTACTATTTGCCTTTAGATATTTTTGTTTGTTGTCATTGTTGCTATTATTCCTAAATTTTTCCAGAAGATTAAATGATAACGTTCTTGCATTAGAGCATTGCCTATTAAACCATTTTTGTTTCCGTTTAAAACTGGGTTCTTCTTTATGCATTTTATTATATGCTTCATTAATTATATTAGTAATGTCACCAAATACAAAACTATCCATTTGTAGTTTCTTATTTTGAATTGCTTCTTTCACATTTGATTGATACTCCTGCAGTTTATATTGTTTCCATTGTAATTTTGGCAGTAAGTTTATGCTTTTCTCGGTAACTTGTGTGTCGTTAGTTTTTAACGAAAGGACTATTGGTAGATGATCAGACCATATCTTATTGCCTACAGTAAACTTCTCAACATTTATAAGTAAGTCCTGTGAAACTGCACATATATCAATGACAGATGTTCCAGTACCACTAATAAAGGTTAATTCGCCATATTCATCACCTAGTGTCATTCCATTCATAACAACTAAACCATTATCATGACAGAACTGTATTACGTTTCTCCCTCTAGCATTTTCGGTAATATCTTTGGACTTTCTTTTTCCTGTGCCTGCTATAAACCTATCTACAACCATATCATCTACATTTGTTTGTAGGCCACCTATCCTCGAATTTAGATCACCAATTACTATAGGGTTTGGCAGATTATTTTCTTTAAAAAGCAGATCTAGTCTATGAAAGTCATCATTCCATGTAGCAGCTCTCATATATAGTGGGATTAACGTTAAATGCATGTTTTTAATAGTGACTTTTATAACATCAAATTCTTCAACGATTTCAAACGAATAAATGTAGCCAGATTTTCTTAATTCTTTTTTAACTCCTAATAGACATCCTCCAATACCTCTTCCATGAATACTATTTCTTGTTGCTGGTCTCCATACTAAGTCAAAGCCACCAAAGAATTTATTAAAATTTTCTTTTTTCTCCAAACAAACGTGAGTTTCAAGTAATGCAAAAATGTCGAACGATTTTATATAGGAAAAGAAATCAATATATAGTAACTTATTTTCTAGGCCGTGTATGTTATATGACAAAATTTTTAAATATTTTATTTCATCTAAAGTTTTACTTTTACATATATTGCTTACATTTAGTTTTTTTGAGTAATTTTCTGATGTATTTTTTCGAACAAAGTTTCATAATTAAGACTTACTTTATTAATGTTATCGCCATAAAGTTGAGTCAAAACTTCTGCTGCATTTTGCTGACCACACATCAACTGACGATTTCTATCCCAATACAACCAGCTAGTTCCAACTTTAATGGAGTCGTTTTTTACGAGAACCTTATGAGTTTTGCTAATTTCCAAAATATCCGATTTAAGCTGAAACATCACCTTTCTATTCTGTTGTTTTTCTTCAGTGAGATCTTTTTCGACCTTAATTGTTGACCCCGCTAGTTCTTTTAAATTTTTAAAGATTGAATTCGCCATTTCCACAGTTTCCAACTCAGCCACAACGCTGATTTTGCTAGTACTGACTCAAACTTGTTATCAACATCAATAATTTGGTGTTTTATTTCATCAATATCAGACTTGGTAGAAACGTTTTTCAACTTCGCTTCCATTACCGTCTCCATCATTTTCATCAAATCTTTAACAGCGATATTACCCACTAAATCCGTACGTTCACTCATATCTTCAGGTAACATTTCATTGCATTTCCTCTTTGGTTTGTTATTTGGTGTATTATTTAATGAATCACTTGATTTTGTTGGCGATACCATCATAAACGCACAGAAAAATATATCTTTTATAATATTATGGGTACGTACTGTTGTTTTTAAATTTAACGGTCGATCTTGATCACAAAGTTAATGTCGATAACACAGTACTCGTAAAATCCAAATTGGGTAACACTTGATGTTAACTGTCACTTGCTACGTACATATGGTAACTACAATTCAGCACACCAGGTTTTTGCGAAAGCAAAACTGGTGTGCTGAATTGTTAAACTGAGTAAGACACGAATCAAACAAGATATCGAAAATTTATCCATATCGTTGGAAGAACACAACGGTACTAATCGACAAAGATCAGGACACAATGACCAAGACACCTTAGGCAAATTAAAATCACCCAAAACGATGATAATATCGTTTTCACCAAGTCTGCTAACAACTTCGCGTATCAAATTAGCATGATCCAGATAAACTTGCAAACTAGATCTAGGTGGAATATATGAACAGATAATATAAACATATTTATTGTCAAAAGTCAAACGAACACATAAAAATTCAACATCTCTAACACTGGGAAAATCAACGCGATCCGAAGATATTTTTTGGCAGAACAGCGGGTCTGTCCATTCTCGGTTTATCTCTATGGATAAATTCACGGACAAGCACACCCTGCGGCCAAAACGATTTATCATTGAGAACATCAAACAGATTCAACGGCACAATTATCCTAAAGGAAGAAATATCTCTAGGCTGCGAAAATTTAAACTTAATAACATTAAAATCGGACCCATTTATACCTGAACAATTTTTCCCTATAAAATTGCTTAAGTCATCAACAGTTGTATCCGGAGCGAATCTTGACACAAAAACAGTCCTACGAGGTGGAACAACAACTAATCCACACATTTCAACAGGACCATTATCACCGGACGTCTCCTTACTCACCACCGGTGAAACAGATGAACTGGATGATGGCCCGACATTGTCCCCATCCACAGGAGCAGCATTATTCCCAAAACCATCTACCTCAAAACCCCCACCTACTACTCCTACTCCCTTAGCAGCTTGATCCCCAGCCGCCGTTACAGAAATAAGCGGTGGATCCACGATGGTTCCACTGGACGGTCCCAAAGTCCTGGTACCAAGCGAATTAGACGAAAAAAGTTGGGAAACACCGGGCGAAGTTGGTGAAATATTTGAGGGAATATCCACAACCTCTAACCTTCCCGAGGACTTTTTTCGTTTCGGTGAAGCACCCAATCCGCTTGAGAGCTCAAAATCAATAAACAGATTCTCAAATTTTCTAAATTTCACAGTTAGATTATGCAACTCGTTGCCAATCTCAGTAAACCCTACTTTACCATCCTTAAAAAGTTTATAAAAATTTATGTCCAATGACCTAAAGTTTACACAAGACCACCGAAGACCTTTGGACGAATCAGTTATTTTATCAAAATCCCTACCATTAAACCCAGCGCACTGGTAGTGAGCAAGGTTATAAAACGATGTTCATTTTTAACCTTACAGTCAGCAAATAAGCACGACATTTTCTGAGTGTAAGTAAATATATAAATGAATAAGCCCAAAGGTATGCTATAAAAAATCTAATAATTAAAAATAAACTCAAACCAGTTTTAAAATAAACACCAATAAATAAAAAATGTACCAACAACAACAGTTGAGCAAAGGGTTTTTAAAGAAAACAGAAAGCAAATCACAATCAATAAAACAAATAAAGATCAATTATTTTAAATAAATTTCAAACCAAAGAAATCATAAAACAATATGAACATTAATACATTTTATAAATCTCACTTCACGGAAGTTATGAAAACAAATTAAAACAATAAATACGGGATAAAATCCAATTAAAATAATATTAAAATAAAAATTATCAAGAGCACAAATTATTTCACGACTGACACTATTGATTTATTAAAATATTTTGTTGCTTTCCATAACGAGTAATCAGTGGCCTTCGTGGTATCTAAGTTTAATAGATACGTATTAATTTTTTTATTTCTATCGAAATTTAAAAGTGATTTGAGTTTTTTGTAGCTTTATTTAGAGCAGCTTTGTCTGAGGGGTGTCTTGTTTGCTGCCAGCATTTTCTCAATCTACGTTTTTCTGCTAATTTTGCTCGTATAGTTAAAGGGACAAATTTATTGGACACTTCGTTTTTTAGAACCGGGGTGGAGTTCCAAGCAGCTTGTTGGATACTTCTGTTTAATAGTTCCACTGCTTCTGTAATATCCTCCTCTGTTTTGAGTGGAATTTTTAAATCAAGTGTTGTTGAAATTTGATGTTTAAATTGAGCCCAATCCGTACGATTATTATGAAGGACACATGATGGCAGGTTTTCTACAATCTTCCTGCTCAGCGTTACCCTGACAGGAGAGTGATCTGATGATAGGTCCCAACATGATTCACATTTAATGCTTTCTTTTTTAATGCCCCTTACCACACAAAAGTCAATTAAATCGGGAATTTTATCGGGATCAGTGGGCCAGTATGTTGGCTGACCACTAGAGTATGCTTTTAAGTTCATAGTATCTAGAGTATATCGTAATTTGCGACTCTTAGTATTTGATAATCTGGATCCCCACGAAGTATGTTTGGCATTGAAGTCGCCCGCCAGCAATAAATGTATGGCCAAGGGTTTCAAAGAATGAGGAATATTGCAGATATCGTTATTGGATTACTCCAATCCTGAACAACAATACTTGTGGCTTGAATCTCCTCTTTGTAATAGGGGTTTATAACAAAGTGTCTGATATTTTTCCTTATCAATATAACAGAACCGCCATGGGCAGTGCCATCCGGGTGCATTGTATGATAAAAATTATAATTTGGCATGGTAAAATAACTTTTGGTGGTAAAATGAGTTTCCGATATGAGTAGTATATCGACTTTTTGGGTTTGAAGAAATAATCTGAGTTCTAGATTATGTTTTGACAGGCCATTTGCATTCCATAAGAAAATATTTATGGAATCACACATTTTGACAAAAATTGGGATGTTAAATTGACCAACATTGTAGTCATTGCGGACATTTGTTGCATCATTTCACGCATGATACTCATCATTTCCCTTAATTCACTAGCAAAGCTAGTTTCTTGTGGGATAAATGTTTCTGGCATAGCATTATTACGGGTTGTGTTTTCTGGGTGCTTGGTTTTTGCCTACCTCCTAAAACACTTGCATAAGACTGTCCCTGATTAGAGGACTGTGTATTTGGTACAGCTGGTTCTGACGAAGAGGTCCGAGAGGACTGTTTTTGTTGTCTTACTGGCGCAGTTGAGGAAGCTCCAGAAGCAACCTTTATAGTTTGCAGGATGATTTCCCTTACATAATGCACATTGTACATCATTTGATCTGGTTTTACGTGAACATAAAGCCGATGTATGTTCTCCAGCACATTTAATGCATGTTGGTTTTCTATGGCAACATGATTTGGTATATCCATAACGTTGGCAGTTCGAACATTGGGGGATTTCCTTTTTAGCTCGGGGTGGTTCAAAGGTTACTCTAGAGTGAAAGAGTCCTTTGATGTCATAGATTTCCCTGTTATTTGCTTTGGGCTCCAATTCTATGACAAAAAGAGGAAGTGGGTTTTTATTTTTTCTGTGCTTCATATTCCAGATATTAACCGCATTATGGCCGAAGGATTTTAGTTCTTCTTTTATGTCTTCTGGGTTAACCGAGTAGTGCATGTTTCTTAGAAAGACTCTAAAATTGCGCTCATTTTTCAGCCTGTACGTGAAAAATTCTGTGTTTCGCTCTTCAAGCATTTTTAAAATTTTGGAGTATGCTTCTGGCAATTTTGGCTGGATTTTAACCCTGTCGTGATTAAGGACTTTAATCTCGTATTTTTCGGGAACGTTTTCATTTAAAAATGTAAGCAAAGGCTGAATATTGTACACATTATCAACAAATATGGGGGGTGGCTTGTGGATAATTTCCTTGGGGGTAGCGGGGAGCATCCACCTCAAGACCTGCGAATCTATTTTGATCAGTTCGCATTGGATTTCCAATCCAGTTTTCTAGTTTGGTCTGTTTGTTTATCCATGATCAAGTTGGCAGCACTGTTAGTTAAATATCCCCAACAGCTGTTCTTCCAGTCAGATGCATAAAGAATATAAAATAAAAAAGACTAAATAACACAAACAACAGCTTGTTGTTTGTGTTTTTTTTTTTTGTTCATAAATTATTTTTTCAACTAATTTTTGACTAGTTCTATAAAAACAAATGTTTAAACGAGGTATTAACACTCGCGATTATCAGTCCTTTCTGATTTGTTTATTTTAATTTAATTGTCTTTAATTTAAAGTGATGATATACTATATTTATTAATTATTTATATTAAGATAGCGAATCGCAGAAAAAAACACGTCCGATCTCAAAGGGTTGCCAACTCCACCTTTTGAAATTTAATTGACGGCATTAAACCGATTTTATAACAAATTTAAATAACTTACTTTTAGATTAACTATCCGACCAAAAAGTATATATTATCATTTTTCATTTTTGGTTTTAAAAACTGTTTTCTTAAGATTTTTGAGCTTGAAAATTGCCTTTTTAGACATTCCTTGCTTTAAATGCTTTTTTCCTTTTTACAATACTTTATTTTTTGTCATAAACACCTCAGATTTTCCATTTTTTTTTGTCTTATTTGTATGTTATACATATTTTCTGACATGAGATCAGTAAAAAATTTAAAAAATTTTAAATATGGGACGAATTTTATAAAACACAGCGAGATGAAGGGGAATTTTTCCTACAAAAATATCGAAAGATTATGAAACATATTAAAATATTGCAAATTTTTATGAATGCAAAACTAATTTAAACTAGTTTTAAAATATATAAGCTCTCTGATTCTAAGCACTTTTATTCGAATTCATCTTTTCAGGTTTCAAGAAATTTTTTACAGCTTCCATCAGATTACACCAAGGATGGCAACCGAAACGAATAACGATTACGGTTTTCGTACCGGTATAATTTTGAACTTTATTTCGGTTAAGGTTAAGGTTACGTTTACGGTTTTTTTACCGGTATAAAACCGAAATAAAAAACCGTTACCCAACAAATGTATTGACGTCATTGATAAGTACACACAAAAACTTTCCAGAGGGAATGCGATGAAAGCATACTTAATCAATTTGTTTGCATTAAAATTCTGTGAATTTTATCAGGGTTTGTTTCAATTATATATCCCATTGTGCCCATTTTATCTATGCATTAACAAGTGACAAGTTATTTCATATATTATAAAAAACTGCTTAACATGTTTATCTATTTATACAACTGTTCCTATTATGCTAAATCTTTACAAAATGTCAAACTTATGTATATTGTATAGCTCTAACATTTTGTGAACATATTTTAATCAAGCATTACTTAGTAAACTGTAACAAAATAAATATGGACGAACATATTTATTTTGTTACAGTTTACTAAGTATTAGTATACTATAAGTATTTTAATAAACTGTTGATACTACATATATTTTCCAAATAATTGTAGTGAATTTTGTATTTAAAAATGATCAATAGTGAAATTAAATAAAAAAATGTGTCTAATGTACACAAACAACTCTAAAATTTGAAAAAATCGCTTAAATTTAACAAATTTTCTAAAAATGAAAAATATTGCTAAAACTTAAAAATAAAACCGCCAAAATTTAAGAAAATTGTCTTCTGCTTCTACTGAGTACAAGTAGAAAACATGTCAGTCCGCAATAAGGCTTAGTTATCCAGATCAGGGTTGTCATATTTATTGTGCCTTTTTCCGCGAATCAAAATAATAAAAATCGTCAACAATATTTTTTGGTTAATTTTTGCAAAAAAAATGCGTTTTGACGAGTTAATAACGAAAAACAAACATTGACGATTTTGGAGACTAATTTTTATACCTTAACCAATAATTTTATTCACAACCCAGCAAAAAATAACCTCGATTCGGTAAGCAGTAACTACAATTATATGCTTCAAAAATAGCGCTTAACCGCCTTGCATACAATAAAGAGATTCGGGAAGGCATTCTCTTGTGCTTCCCTAAATGCATCCGGAGCTGCTTCTGAGTAACCACTCTTTTTTGCTGGGAACTGTCTTTAAAATTTGTAAAAAAAGAAGTAGTTGCAACAAAACAACACAAATTTAATGAACAATTTTATAACATAACAAAGTGCATAGTCAATTTAAATTTTATACATCAAACAATTTCTCAAAAAAATCGCCAAATTATTTACACATACAAAATCGTTGCCAAAAAAACTTTTTAAAATATCAACTTATAAAGATATTTGCAAAAAAAAATATTTGGAAAATTAGCAATATAAATTTATATTCTGGTAAAATGTATCAAGTTTTTGAATAATTTATGTGAAAAATCAATTTGAGTTTTTGGTAAGGAGAAATCACCCCAAATCGACAAACGAGGTGGAAAATTGCCACGTTTTCGAGAAATTACCATATATGACAACCTGTAGCATATAACCAAATTTTAAATGAACCAAATTAGCAAGTTTTTCGATCGAGTACAAATATCAGTAGCACGTATGATTTTCCGGCCTCTATCTCGTCGGCAATTGGGGGGATTCTAGTGACTATCATAGCTCAAAAATTAAGATATTTTATGCAAAGAGAATTATTTTATTTGTACGTGCAGGATTGCGGATTATAAAATGTAGAAATGAAAAAGGTAAATGGGAAAATAGAGACAGAAAATGGAAGTCATTTAAAAGAAGTTGAAGACACCATGTTGACCGATTGTGTATAGTTGTTAACACATAATATTTTCCCTCCAACCATGCCCATATAGTGGAAAGCATGTATTTTATATATGGTCCCAATCATGTTTCGCTATCGTACCATCAAGTGAGAAATCATAATCTAAAGTTATTAAAAACTAATTAAAACTAGCTATATCGATAGCTAATATGAAGTGAGATGTATACAATTTTTTATTTAACATAATTCCAAAAAAAAAAAAATTAAAATCAAAAAATCGAATCAAAAAAAATGTTTAACAAAAAAAAAAAGTCAATCATCAAAAATATATTTTTGTGCAAAAACAAAAAGCTGAAAAGAATTTAAAGCTCTTTATTCAGTTCGGACATCAGGGTAATATATAAAATATTAATAAAAATATTCGAATTAAAATGCGATTAAATTCGTGAAATACAAGGCATCAATCATAAAATCATTAACCGAAATAAAAGCAGAAATATACAAAATAGAAAAAAAATTATAACCCGAAAATATAATTTTGAAATGTTTTTGAAATGGATTTTATTATCTATTTGAACAACGTATTGCATAAAATTTGACCGAAACAAAATGGGTTGAAATTAGATTTCATTTATGAATAAAATAAATTTTACCGAAGAATTCACTCTTTCAGATATTTGAAAAATATTTTTTTTTTCTTTTAAATTTATTTTCATCGGGATAAACATTAATTGCATTTATAGTAATTAAATGTGCTAAAGTCCCAAAACTTATTTAACAAATTGTGAAAAGCAATCTGATGTAGGCGTGTCCCTATCCGGATTTCATTCCTGCCTAAGGAAATCTTCAGGGGACTTTGTTATTAGAATTCTAGAGATATTTGTTATGTTAAATCACAAACTCAATGAGAATTTCTTGTCCTCGTCTAGGAGCGAGATTCAAAATTTAAAATATCAAAGAAAAAACTCAAACAACAACAAAAAAATTTTTTTTTCTTTTATTTCCACGATCTATTTTTTTATTTAAAATTTTCTTGAACAATTTATTTCTTGTAAATACGTACAAGAATAAATATTTAAACTTTTTTCTGTAGAATAAAAATTTTCAACTATGATTTTACTCTTAAATAAATCAAAACTTTTAACCTTTGAAAATTGAAACAACAAAAAAATATTTATAAAATTAAAAAAAAAAAAAACAATTCCCGAATATCGAATAAAAAGAAATAAAAAATAACACTTTTTAATCTGGGTGATCATTAAAACAAATTTAGCGGTATTAAGAATGCATTCTCTGACAAAAAAAAAAACATAAAATAATTTAAGAACGCATGCCTTTAAATACAGGCACAATAAAAATTCAAATTTGTTTAGGATTTGTTAAAAAGGATTGTTTTTAATTGGACAAGAATTTAATCTTTATGTGCAAAAAAAAAAAAATAAAAAAATATTTGTCCATATTTAAAATTTATATAAAATTAAAAAAAAAATTAAGAATTCATTCTTTTAAATGAATGAAGAAAAATTCCTTTTATTAAATGAGAGACGAAATTGTTCTGTTATGGGAAGGCGAAAAAAATAATCAAATAAAAATGTAAGAAAACGAGTTTTATTTGCACTTCAGAACAGAACTAAACTTTTATTGGTAATCATTTCATTTTATACAATATTTTTTCTTTCTATAAATACAATTTTGCTTACTATTTAGATTTATTGAATATTTAGTATTGCAATATTTTGTCTTTCTTATAAATACAATTTTGCTTACTATTTAGATTTATTGAATATTTAGTATTAATAAAAAATATGCTTATCCGATAACTTAACTATGTTGTAATTGAATTCTTTTATTTGTATCTAAATTGGGTTTGAAGAATTTATTGTGTTTGTTGTTAAGCGTGTCGGATGTGTTTTTGGGTTATTGCATTCGTTGTTGAGTGTGCAGAAAATATTTGGGTTATTGAATTTGTGTGAACCGTATAGTATGTGTTAACTTGAGAAACATAATTGGGGTATTCAACATGTGTGTTAACTCCCCCCTTTTTAAGTATTAGCGTCTCGCTAATTATTAAAATTTTGTGGATAATCTATTTTTATCTCGGGAAAATTTGTCATAGGTTGAATTTGGAGAACTCCCCTGTTATTTTTGCATTTTGAGTAAAGTTGAAAAGAAATAATTATGAAAAAACCCTATGAAAATCATTAAAAGGTTAGAACTACACTCTAATTAATTTCTGTTGAAATTTACCCAACTTATAGTAGGAACTGTACTCCTACTATAAGTTGGGTAAATTTACTCTATGTGTGTAAATGAAAAAAATACGCACATTGAGAGTAAGTTTGGTGAACACAAAGTTGGTAAATTTACAATGGAAGTGCGTAAAATTTTGATAAAATTTATAAATAACTGAGTAATTTTACCAAATTTTCGTGTAAAAAAACATGATTTACGTGCAATTATACGTATAAAATGCGTAAAAAATACGTATTTATAAGCGTAAAATCCCCCAAAAAATGCGTATCTTTACCTTCCGGTAAAAAAGAATAAAACAAAAAATTAATTTTTAGAAAGAGTTTTATTAATGTGTTGTATAATAATAAATTTAAAAAAAAATGAAATCGGATTTTTTTAAATCGAATGATTTTTTTTCTTCAATCATTGCGAATTCAATAATTGGGAGTTCAATCTATTTTAACTTAATCGATTTAAAATTTGCCGAAATCGGCGAAACTGAAAAATACCGCCAGAATTGAAAAAAATCGCTAAAATCGAAAAAAATATCGTTAAAATGAAAAAAATCTCAAAAATTTAAAACAATCTCCAAAATTGAAAAAACGCCAAAAATGTAAAAATTACTTAAAATGAAAAAATCGACAAAATTTAAAAAAAAAAATCGCCAAAATTAAAAATAAATTACTAAAATTTGCCAAAATTAAAAATCGACAAAATTAAAAAAAAAAATCTCAAAAAAAAATATCGGCAAAAATTTCTTAAAGTAAAAACATTGCCAAAATGAAAAAACTTTAAAATTTTAAAACGGCAAAAGTAAAAAATCGCGAAAATTTAAAAAAAAAATCACCATAATGACAAAAAAATTGCTCAAATTGGAAAAAGTTGTCCGTGTCTTTTACTTATCTCTGTTAGTTTTTGAAACATAGGCGATGTTTCAAATAAATCTGCGATGCTTACTTTTCGAGAAAAAACGCGATTACGAATCCAGCCAATCAAATCGAAATTTAGGATCGTTGTAGGGGAAATTATGGTTGTTTAGTTTTCGTAATATATATCTTTTAAAAATTGACTAAATAAAAAACGTCCATAACTCAAAAATAAAAAAGCAACTGGAAAAATGTTTGCACAGGTGTTCCTAGATCGCGTTTTTCTCAAAAACAAAACATCGCAAAGCAAAAAGAGAATTTATTTGGAACATCGCCTGTGTTTCGAAAACTAATAAAGATACATTTACAGCTATTTTAAGTTTCTCGTCAATATTTTTCGTTTTTTCCCATTTAAGCTTTCTTTCCAATTTGAAAATTTGTTTCATTTTTGGCGATTTTTTTTTTTTGCAAATTTTTTATTTTTAATTTCGAAATTTTTTTCATTTATAGCTATTTTTCTAATTTTTGGCGATTTTTTTTAATTTTTACCGATTTTCTTTTAATTTTAGGGATTTTTCTAATTTTTTGCAATTTTTTTAAATTTTAGCGATTTTTTTTTTATTATTAATTTTAACGTTTTTTTTTCATTTTTGGTGATTTTTTTTTTATCTTAAAGATTTTCTCAATTTTAGCAATTTTTGGCGATTTTTTTCAATTTTGGCAATTTTTTTTCAATATTGGCGATATTTTTAAATCGATTGAGTTAAAACGACTGAATAAATCGAATGAAGAATTTTTTTCTTTAAAGCTCTGTACATATATTATATTTGAAAATATTTTCCACAATTAGGCTGCAAAACACTTGGAAATAAACTATAAACTGAACACTATCACAAATACTACAGTTATACATTTTTTTTTTCATTTAAATCCTCAATAAATTAAATTTTTTAGATTTTTTTGGCTTTTTTCAATTTGTTTAATTTTTTTTTCAATTTAAAAATGTCAAAATATTTATTACTATTATAAGTTAGTATATTTACAAACTTTGGGCGTAAAAATTTTATTTAACAAAATAATACTACTTTTAGGCATAATGTGTTTAATTGTAAACACATAATTGGTAAAAATACTGTAAGTGGGTATTATTGTATATAAAAGTGTGCGCAAAATAGTTTTACGCATTTTGATGTATAAATTTACCGAATTAGTAATAATACATGAAACTTTACTCGTTTTATAGTAGTAAATTTACAATAATTTTTTAGTGTAATAAAAATTAAGCCTTTATAAGAAATGTCCTTTATGTGTTTAATATTACCCAGATGAAGGTGATGGAGGTATTGCAGGTCTAACCTGACTTTATTTTCAGTCACATTATTTTTCATTATTGGTGGAAGTATCTGAAAAGATGTTGTCTGCCAATTCGAATAGCTGACGTTATTAACCATAATCGTTTCGTTAAAAAAGTTTATAATAAAGGTGCCATTAAGCTCCTGGGAGTTATTACTGTAAGTTAAATTTCCTATAAAATTAGTTACAAAAAGCGTTCCCTGTAGTACAAGTTCCACCACATGTTGTTTTTCAATCTGGTATTCGCATGATGCCGTTTTCGCCTTCGAGTATCCTCACAATACAGTTGTCATTACTTAATTTTTCTATTTGATTTTGTTTGCTATACTGTAACGTCGTCAATTTCCAAACATTTTCCGACTATGTCATACTTTTCCTTTTGGGAAATTAGTACGTTGTCAAATTTAAGAAAAATTCGTTTTTCATTTCTAATTGTTGAACGTAGAGCAACGTTATTAAAAAGGGTATCTTCAGTTTGCGGAATAGAAATAACGTATAACAAGAGTGAGTCCTTTATAACCATTGAGGGTTCTGCGAATTGCAAAGCTTCAAGCTCATTTTGTAAGGGAGTGTATTCGTTTGTGACAGGATATCAAGATGTCGCCTTTGTTGAGCAAATGTGAATGTACTATACCTTTTTTGGCCAACTGACTTGCCATTACTATCTGGGCTATTTCTTCCTTTATTAATCCGAGTTTGTTGAAAAGTGTTTGCGCGTGGCTTAATGTATTATCCTTATCGGATTCTGCAACTATTTTATTGTAATTATCTACAAGGTTATTTGTAGTTTTAATTAAGTATTTGTTTACGGAATACTGCTTATTGTTGTTTTCAATAATGTCACTAGTTTTCTCCAAAATTTTGTCCCAATCAGTAGCGTCAGGATTTCCTGCTACCCATTTCCACGCGGATCCTATCCAGTTAATTGAGCGTTTATATTTGGACAGGTTTTCATCCTGAGTTGATCCAGTAGATTTTTCTATTTGTTCGAGTTGGTGTTCCATTTGTAGTCCTAGTGATCCAGTTTTTTAGATTGAAGGTGAATTGTGGGCCTGATTTCTGCAACAGCCTGCTCGTACTCCTTTAAATCGATTGTATGGATTATTCTGTAGTTTTCCACTGCTTACTTTTCCAGTACCCTGTTTAATCGTAACAAGTGGACTATTGTATTCGTAAATGTTAACCGTGGCGTGTGTCCAGTCGATCAGAAGCCTGTAAAAAAAAGTTATTGGTTCTTTAGATGGGGATTTGTGGATTCTTTATTATCGGTTGTTGTAATTGTGACGGTATTATCCTTCCCACAATTTGTTTTATAAAAATAGACTTATCTCTGCCTTTTATTTGTTTATTCTTCTTAAAGATAATGTCTCCTTGGCTGTATGTTCTAGGCTTTTGCTTCTTTGCGTTTTCTCTAAATTTGAAGCGTCAGTAGTCAAAATGAAGGTCTTCTCAAAGTTAGGGTATGCTAAAATTTCTGATGACGTCAGTAGTTCTTTTAAATTCTTAAATGATTTCATGGCATTTTCGTCCAAACTAATGTTTACGCGTTTGGATTGGTTCGCCTTAATTTGAGCATTTGCCCCACGAGTTAGATTTGTCAAAGGTTTTGCTACGGCAGCAAAATCTTTTATAAATCGCCTGTAGTATGAGGCTAATCCCAAAAAGCTTTTTAAATCTTTTAGATTTTTTGGAGCTGGAATATTTTGAAATCGCCGTTATTTTACCTGCATCCGGTTTAATGCCATCTTGGGAAACTGTGTGTCCAAGAAACTCCACACTAGTCTGTAAGAATTTTGACTTTTCGAGGTTCACTTTTAAATTTGCTTTTTCCAATAAAACAAATACCTTTTTTAAATTTTCGATGTGTTCATTCCTATTGCTTCCAAAACGATAATATCGTCTATGTAGACGTAGCAGGCTTTTCCCAGTAGTGGATGTTGTACGTCGTTCATCATCCTTTGGAATATTGAAGGGGCATTCTTAAGGCCGAAAGGTAACCTTAAAAACTCGAACTTCCCATTATTTGTAGAAAATGCCGTTTTTTCTATGTCCTTGTCCTTCATGCTAATTTGGTGAAATCCAGAGGTCAAGTCTAGAGTAGTAAAAAATTTACATTCTGCGAGACTAGAAAGCGTGGTGTTAATGTCCGGTATCGGATAGGCGTCGACAATAGTTACTGCATTGAGTCGTTTTAAAATCGATTACAACTCTAAACTGTTTTTCGCCATTTGGTTTGGGTTTTTTGCGACGATCCAAAGGGGTGAATTATAGGGACTTTTGGAAGGCCTAATTATTCCATTTTCTAGCATTTGGTTTACCTGACTTTCCACTTCGGGCTTTAAATGACTTGGATAGGGATATGATTTTGTGTAGATTGGTTCCTCAGTTGATGTCCTGATTTCCGCACGAATGTTTGTTTCAATCACCCCCACTATCAGATACTGGACCAAATAGTGAGCGGTGTTCGTTTATTAAGTTCTCTATTTCCTTATCCTTATATTGTATAGTGTTTATATTGTTGACTTGTTTAGAAATTTTTGATTTAAGTTTAATAATAGAGCCATTGTAAAGCTTCAGCTTGTTGTTTTTCCTGTCTATTACTGCCTCTAATTGCCTTAGAGTATCATCGCCAATGATCCCATCGAAGGAATTTAATCCAGGAAGGACAAAGAAGACTAAATTTTTGTTTATGCCGAGTGTTTTAAAAAAGGTGCCATAAATTTTATGAGTAATTGGAGTTTGACCAGTTGCCGACTGTATATTAAAAATAGAATTTACAGGTTTGGAATTTTGTGAAAATGTTTCCGAAACAAAATTTTTGTTGGCTCCTGTGTCGATCAAAAATTTTAAAATTTTGTTGTTTTTAGAACGCACTTCTAGGTAAGGGAACGCTGGATAGGCGTCCATCGTAAAATTTAACTCATTTAGCCCAAATTCAGTGTCCTCTTCGTAGCAGTTATCTTCTGAAAGGTCTTCAGCGTCCTGTTGGTTTTCCTCGCATGAAGGGTATTGCTCCTGGTTGTCTGCGGTTTCAGTATTAAAAAATCGCTGTTGTTTTCGCGGTATATTTGATGAATTATTACTAGAATATGGCAATGGCGATTTTTTCGGGCCTATTCATATAATTTATTTGTCGAGACCTTATTGAAGTGTCTATTTCCATAGGTATTGGTGGTTTTGGTTGAGTAGGCCTAGGAGGGTGGTACGTTTGTAAATGAGTCTGCGTAGGCGTATTGTAGATTCGTACTTTTTCATGAACATTTAGTGGTCTTTGCGGTACTTGTGGCCTATTGAAATTTGTATTTCTAGACATTTGATTGATTGGCGTGGTGACGTTGTTAGAATATCGTGGGTGAATAGAGTTATTTCTAAAATTTAAATTTTGAAATTCAAGACAAGAGGTGTAGGCCTCAGGCAAGGTTCTAGGTTTCTGAATAATTAACATTCGAGAAACATCCCCGTTTATACCTCGTATAAAAACATCTAAGGCCCTGTTCCTATAACAAGATATTAAGGCTTCCACGGTTTCCACTGAGTAATTATCGGTTTTCAATTTATTTATAATGAGGGAGAGCTGGTGGTTTACTCTAGCATAAAATTCGTCTATAGAGTTATTCTTTTGACGCATAATACTGAGCTCATATTCTAATGTTTGAAGGTCCCTTTTGTCTGCATAGTGCAGAGACAAACAATTTTTATTTTGTCCCAACTCTCATCGAATATGTTGTAGGAAATGAGGGCTGTGTCGGCTGGTCCCCTGACCTTCTGCCTAATATGTTGTAATATTGCCCTGTATATTGGCTTCCCTCTTACAATCTCATAGTCCCTTAAGATAGATTCTATGCTATGGACCCAAGAGATGTATTGAACAGGGTTACCCTCGAAAATTTGTAAATCTTCCAAGTTCCCAACGGTTTTGGGTAAGACAAGATCTGATTCTTCAGTGGTAGGCTTAACTATCTTAGTTTCTAAGTTTGTTATCCTTCCTTCCCATTCAACCATCCTGTTACTTAACTGTTTGACCTGCTCTATTTGTGCGTTCATTGCACCCGTTAGTTGTGTAATTGCTTCTCTAATTTGTTCCATTATGTGTGTGTGTGTTTTTTTGTATCAAAGTGAGACTGTGTAGTGTAATTATTTTCCCAGAAAAAAAAAAATATAAAAATATTTGCAAGTTTCACAAAAATAGAAATATATTT
The DNA here is from genome assembly GCA_021234595.1 of Delia radicum. Lineage (NCBI taxonomy): Eukaryota > Metazoa > Arthropoda > Insecta > Diptera > Anthomyiidae > Delia > Delia radicum. The sequence continues at coordinate 169,752,740 of CM037854.1, read as the reverse complement.
CACAGTTCAAGAATAAATAATATGTTTGTAAAAAAAAAATTCGCTTTTTTGTTCTAAATAAATTTTTAAGGTAAAATTGATTGTTTATAGAAAAAATATAACTTTAATAAGATCTAAGTTCAATTCAGTTTAATTTTGAATAATCGATCAAAAATGATTTTTGGTTTCACAATAATTTGATATATTTTTTAATAAAAACTAAGGGTTTATAATTAACTTACAATAAAAAGATCAGCATGCTGCTTGTACGGTCCGTATTTATCCTGTTTGAAGTTGAAGATCTACTAGGGTACGGCTGACGTCACTAGTAACTGATTTTTTGAGTCTGTCTGATATGCCTTTTGGTTGATCCTTCCGCTTATTTTCTTGGTTTTTTTAAAACGATAGTTCAGCTCGTTGTTTGTTTAAGGGTTTTGTTCCCGCTTATTTTTGAATTTGTAAAACAATAGTTTTGTTCGTTGTTTGTTAAACGATTTTGTTCCCGCTTATTTTTGAATTTGTAAAACGGTAGATTTGTTTTGTTGTTTGTTAAACGATTTTGTTTTTGTTCCCGCTTATTTTTGAATTTGTAAAACGGTAGTTTTGTTCGTTGTTTGTTAAACGATTTTGTTTTTGTTCCCGCTTATTTTTGAATTTGTAAAACGGTAGTTTTGTTTGTTGTTTGTTAAACGATTTTGTTTTGTTCCCCGCTTATTTTTGAATTTGTAAAACGGTAGTTTTGTTTGTTGTTTGTTAAACAATTTTACTTTTTTTTGTTTAAAAGTGTCTGTACCCCAAACTTTTAATTAATCCGCTTGTATTCTCTTGGAATGTTTTTTTCCTTTTAAAACGGTTTTATAAAAGTTTTTCAACTAGCTTTTTTTAAGCACAAAAATTGTTAAATGTTAGTGCCAATTTATTTTTCGGCCACTTGTATTTACTTGGTTTTTGTTTTTTAGGAACAGTTAGTTACACAATATTATTTTGTTAGCACTAAGACACTTTAATATATCCGGGTATAACTTTATTTCGCTCGGGGCGCCAGAAAACGAGTTTATTTGCACTTCAGAACAGAACTAAACTTTTATTGGTAAATCATTTCATTTTATACAATATTTTTTCTTTTCTATAAATACAATTTTGCTTACTATTTAGATTTATTGAATATTTAGTATTGCAATATTTTGTCTTTCTTATAAATACAATTTTGCTTACTATTTAGATTTATTGAATATTTAGTATTAATAAAAAATATGCTTATCCGATAACTTAACTATGTTGTAATTGAATTCTTTTATTTGTATCTAAATTGGGTTTGAAGAATTTATTGTGTTTGTTGTTAAGCGTGTCGGATGTGTTTTTGGGTTATTGCATTCGTTGTTGAGTGTGCAGAAAATATTTGGGTTATTGAATTTGTGTGAACCGTATAGTATGTGTTAACTTGAGAAACATAATTGGGGTATTCAACATGTGTGTTAACTTATATTGTATTAAAAATTTATATAGAAAATGTACGAATGAAGAATTCCTTCTTTTATATATAAAGGAAGAATTTACTTTTATCTTTTATAAAAAGAATAGATTTGTTTTCTTAAATGTTTTAATTTAAATTGATTGAAGAATAATTTATTCTTTTAAATGTATAAAAAAAGTTGAATAAGATGAAATTCGCCACACTGGCTTTTATAGAAAACCACTCTTCTTCTTCCGTTTCGCTATATTATTTTATATTTATAAAATAATTAACTATGTTTTCATAGACTAATTAATTATTTTAAACAATTTACACCACATTCTTGGTATCAAAATTACGTTAGAAAATTTTCTATATTATGCTTTAATTATTTGTTTGTCAAATAATCACTTGATCTAAAAACAAACTTTTAACTCTGTTTTGGTTTACAGATGAACCTCAAAACTAACATTGGTACATTGTGTTAATAACAGAATGCAAAAATGTTACATTTTAATTAACAGTGGTACTGCTAATGGGATAACAGTGGTAAAAGCTTTATTTTTGGACAGATTAAACAGAATAGAAATAATAAAAGAAATAAAATGTACAAATTACAGCATTTTCACTCATTAACGATTTAAATTAATTTATAGAAATTAATTAAATAAAAAAAAAGATATGTTTGCTTGTATTAGCCGGATAAAAAATTATTTAACGCGATCTGGCATCGAGTAGCTATTTCTATTATTTTTTGTGCTTGTTTTGATTAACACTTCACTATATATTTTAGTAAATGTCAATTTGAAATGACTTTTGTTAAATTTTACTTTATATATTTTAGGGACACGTTTTGTTCGGTTTTGTGATTTGTAATTAATTTTTAATAAAATTTATTAATTTTAGTACAATTGATTGTACTAATAAAACTTAGAAACCCGAGTAAAAAAAATCACGTTTTCTTTCTGATTTATGCACAGGTTTGGTGACTAGTTCAAAAAATTAAATTAAATTAAAAATAAATTTAAAAATATTGTTCTTTTGTTTCAAATTATTGTATGTTTTTATTTTCTTTTTCAAATTAGATTTTAGAGTTTTTTTTCGTCAATGTAATAAAAAAATTAAATTATTCATATAAAAAAAATTTGTTTTCTTTAAAAAAAAATTATCTCTCCAGAAAATAAATTAAACTTTATTCTGTGATTAGGAATTCTGTGATATTATATTATATAGTAGTTTCTGTGTTTAGCGTTTTTAGGTTTGTCAGTTTTTAATATTCAACTTTTTAACTTTTAGATTTTTTTTAGTTTTAGCCAATTATATTATACACACCCAAATTTTTATGTTAGTTTTTTTGTGTTTTTATTTTTAGCCCACATTTGTTTACACTCGAAGTAAAATTTTCTTATTTTTCTTTCTTTGGTTATAAAATTTTTATAGCTTTTTCACAGACTTAAGGCTTTTGGTTTTCTTTATAAATTTCAATAGTTTTTCACATTGTTTTTCTCACAGAATTTTCACAAGAATTTTCCCTACACACTTGTTTTTCCTAACTACTTGTTTTTTTCACTACAACACTAGCACTTTCACTTGATTAGAGCTGTTTCAGAAGAAAATTGTAGAAAACGGTGTAGATTTCTCTTCAGAGTTGCTAGTTGGTAATGATGCAAAGTTTCGGGAAACGTTGCGCGTTTCTGTTGAGGGTTTCCCGTGCCCAAAAAAAATAAACCAATAAGTAGGGTTTAAGTTTAAGAGCATCATAATAAGATCGTATCAATCATATTATGATTCTAAATGACGAAAAATCGCCTTCGGTAATCATAATATGATCATCCAGTCATTTATATGATAACTAGAATCATAGTATCATAATTTTGTGTCCACAATCATGTTCAATCATACCTTTTCTCTGCGTGTAGGTATACTCCGGGCAAGCCCGGCTTTAGCCGGCATGTATAACATATGAGCGCGTGAGAATAGAAATACGACTGAGAGTCACTGTTGCCAGGTTTGACGATTTATCGTCATTTGACGATTTTTAGTACCTAAATTACTAAATGACGATTGGATGATTTTTTGCTCCCAAAATGACGATTTTTTGACAAACGTTTAATATGTCAGCAAAACATGTTTATTTGCTACTATTAAAAAATCACCGGATCTATTTTTGGATTTTTATTTTTTCGTTAAAATTAAAAACTATTTTTTATTGAAAGTTTAGCAAAAAAGTTATTTTATGGATTCATGTTAGGTTTATTTTAATGTATTTTCTGCACTTAATAAAGGTAAAGACCACTGCAAATGTAGCTAAAAACAAATGAAATTTCACTTGAAAAAGAACGACTTACATTATAGTAAATTCAACTAACATAGTCATTTGTTTTTTACTGTTCAAAAAATTAACTACAATTGTATTATTAATGAGTAGTTCAGTCAGTGCAGTAAAAAATAAACAAACATTAATTTGTTTTATTTTTTTAAATAAAAAAAAAAATACTGTATAAAATGAATGTAAAATCATAATACTGTAATTTAATGTGGTTTGTTTTTTAAAGGAACTACAATTGTAGTCAAAAATTAAATTTCTTCTACAAATGACTGTTTTTTCACTTAAAAATAAAGATACTGTATTACAACTGAAACAACGACAAATATTTACATCAGAAGTTCCCTGAGTATGTGCTTACTTTTTTCATGGTTGGCAAACACTACCTTTTCATTACAATGAAAGTTGCCTGCCACGGCACCACCATTTTTGGGTTTTGTTGGAATAATACACTGAAAAAAACAAAGTGGCAACAACAAAACTTGGAAGTAAGAAAATACTACTTCTAACATTTAGCTCGGCACAAATTGGGCTGAATATTATGGCTTGCCATGCAACACAGTTGTTAATGACATTAAAATCTAAAATTCTGCCGTGGTGCTTGGCGATCGCATTTTTCGTTTACAAGAAAATTAGGAAAATGTAAAAAAAAGGCGAAAAAAATGAAAAAAATTGGGTTTTTTGACCTTCATTCACTTATAACTTTTGAAGTAGGAATGTTATCTTCAAGCACCACGGCAGAATTTTAGATATTTTAGTCATCAACAACTATGTTGTCTCCCAAGGCATAATATTCAGCCGAATTTGTGCCGTATTACAAACAGTACAGCCTACTTTCGACAAATTTTATTAATTGATTTAAAAAAACAGGGTGAATTTTTAAAAAAAACGTAAATTTATGCTACTGAAATTAGTTATACATTAGTTATTAAGAACATAGACACTGTTTTCACTTTGGGAAACAAAATTCCTTTCCATGTGATAAGTAAATATACTTATATTTCATTTACTATTAATTACGGTGAAAAAGTTTGGCAAACAGCAAATTTGGATTTAGAGTCCCAACTCAAAGAAAAGCTAAAGAATTTGCACTCGTATGTAGATCTCTAAAAATTTAAATAATAAAATAACTTGATGTTTTTAAAAGTATAAATAATAAAGATTTCTGTTAAATACAATTCTAGTAAAATAACTAAAATTTTTTTCGTAAAACTAAAAATGTAAACTTTAATGATCAATTTAATAAAATTTACATACATATTTTAATATAAATTTGGTACTAGCTCATTATCTTATAGATCTTTTCTTTCTCATTCGGTTATTTTTCATCAGATTTTCAAGTTTTTTTTTTTGTTGGAAAGGTATTCAATTACCTTTCTAATTGTTGAATTTTGTTAGTACAAATTATTGCCGCTAGATGGCGTAAAATTCATTTCTTTTAAAAAATGCATCAAAACACCCTGTATTTGCAAATATTTTGAGTTCATATGTTCTGCAAAAGTACTCGCCATATGATTTTGTACAAAGTTGCCAAACAACATTTGGTCGAATTCTGGAAATTTAACGGTCAAAATTTTGATTTTCTTCAAGAACCTAAAAATAACGGTAATTTTGTAAATAGCGGAATTATAAAAAAGTCGCGGAACAAAAGTTGCTTCTGATACCCTAAAGAACCATTTTCAACAATAAAAAAGTTCTTTTTCGCAAAAAGTCGATTTTGGCATATTGCTAAATATAAATAAGTGTTCCAAAGTGAAACTTCAGATATTCACAATTTATATTTGAAAATGGAAAAACATGCAGTAATAAACAATATTTAAATAAAAATAAATAATAAATAAAATAATAAATAATTTTTAGCAATATTAAAAGCCAACCCAAAAATATGAAATAATCAAAAATTTCACAATTTATTGTATTAAACTATGTCATCACATGTAATGCAATTTGAAACTATAATTCGTTAATGGAAGTCCAAATTTAATAATTAAAGAAAATAACATTGTTAAAGAATTTCTAAACAATGTAAAAGAATTTAAGATTTAAAAAAGTGGTGTTTACAAAATTATGTAGAAGAAAATAACAGTTAAAGTGGTAAAGTGCTATCGTTATAAAATATAATGATTTTCGAAGTATAAATTACAGAAAAGTGTAAAAAATCGTATTATATTACACCGATAGTATATGAGCATTTGAAATGTGAATTACATTATCCCACTTGTAACAAATGTTTTTGTTTTGACGATTTTTTGACGTTTTTTGAAAATAAAATAACGATTTTTATTGGAAAATTTGACGATTTTATGCTCAACATACCTGGCAACACTGATACTAGATCAGGCATCACCAAAAAATTTTCTGTAGTGTATTAGTGAGTAAGAGAGAGGAAAAAATTGAGAGAATTACAGTCATAGAAAAATGTTAGTAGCAGAATCCATTCTGATATTAAGAAAAAAATAAGAAAATAATTAAGATAATCAAATACACCTGATTAACAATGGTTTAAATATAACAGTGTATGTTATTACATAATTAAATGTTATTTTGTATGGTTAAGGTGAGAGAAAAATATGTATGTTTTTATATATAGTTTCATCAACTTACATAAAATTATACAAATTACAAGGGAAGTATCTTTCTGCGGACCGTCAGATCCTAATGAAACTAAAATATATTATAGAGAACATACAACTTTGGAAACAATTTTTTTTTAGATATATCTAATGACACAAACATATTATTAAAAAGTTATCAAACAAAAAAAATTCAAACAAATTTTCGAAATATATCTTAAAAAAATGCATATAATTTTTACATTTCATTTATACATATTTCACTTTATTTCGATAGCACAAACAACTTGACCATAAAAAATATTTACCAAAAATTATTCTTGTTTTTTTTTTGAACGTATACTAGAGTGTCCATAATGTGGATTACATTTTGTAAATAATTACAAAATAATTGAGAATTTTGAATTACAATTACATGTAATGTGTAATTCAAAATCTTGAATTACAATTACATGTAATTGTAATTAAGAATTTTCATTTACAATTAGCTGTAACATTACATGTAATTGTAATTGTAATTGTAATTCAAAATTCTCAATTACAATTACATGTAATGGGTAATTGAGGACGTAATTAATTACAAAATGTAATTCAAATCCCCCAAGCCTGCTTAAAATAAGATTGCGCAACTATGTTTCTTAACAAAAGTTTTTAGTTTTATCCCCTTTCTTACATATCCAATTTTTATTACGATCTGAGGGTCCGCTCAAAGATACTTCCCTTGTTAGACTTTATAACTTCAGGGTATCTTATTATTAGGTCTTTACAAGAAGATAACCAATCTGTTGTTTTACGAAAATCGGTTAAAAAAAAATAAGGCGACTTTTCAAAAACTTCTTTTGAGTAAAAAAAACCCTTTTCAAATGTACAAAAATAATTATATAAGTAAATAAATAAATAAAGAAATAAATATATAAATAAGTAAATAAATAAATAACTAACCAACTAAATAAAAAAATAAATGAATAAGTAATAAATAACTAACTATTAAACTACTAACTAAATTATTTATATAGTATCAAAATAATCGCAATGTCTTTTAAAAACATATTCCGTACATTCCTTAAATGCTTTATAACATAAAAGGCATTGTATGTTACCACAAGCATTTTTGATCATACAATATTTTTTGAGTGTAAACATGAAAAAAAATGTTAAGGCATCCGCTGAATATGTACACTTGTCGCATTCTCATCGACGACTAAATGAAAGAGTACAAGAATGTGTGTGAGGTAGATAAATTTTCGTTTGCACAATTGTGCAATGAAATGGTGACCCCTGTACTAGATTTTTTAATTTATCTTTATTAATGCAATCTATCAAAAATTGATATTATTCATTACTTTTGGCTTTTACATTACAAATATAGGAGTGGTGAGAATTCAGTAATTCCCCCACATAAAGTACATAATAATTAATTTAATTTCTATTCATTATTTTCCTTCTTAAAAATAGTTTTGAGGTTTTTTTTTTTTTATCAAAATTGTATTTATTAATTTGTTTGTAATTATACACACATGCATATATACAAATGTATATATTATATATAATATTTACATATATAATTAACATATATATATAAGCACATATATACATACATATATTTTTTTTTTCTTTTTTCTTTTAAGTCTGACAAAAGTAGTCGGGTTTGACATCAGCACTGTTGCTAATGGGTTGGGGTGGTGTTCGATTCTGGATTTATAGGATAGTTATTGTTTTTTACATCTTCTTTTATTGTTGGGACTTTGAGTTCTCTGTGAAATTGGTTGTTTGTTATATACTGCGGAGCATTTGTGACTTTTCTGAGAATTTTTGATAGGAATCTCTGTAGTATTTCAAGATTTGAGTTTGAAGCTGTACCCCACAGCTGAATGCCATATGTCCAGATTGGTTTTAGAATGCATTTGTATATCAATAACTTATTTTCGAGAGAAAGTTTTGAGTGGAAACCAATTAAGGAATTCATTTTAGTGAGCTGTAAATCTAGCGCCGTTCTTTTACTTTTAATGTGTTTTTTCCAAGTGAGCCTTCTATCGAGATGAATCCCAAGGTATTTGGCTACATTTTCTTGAGGAATTTCATTGTTATTTAGCATAACAGGAGGGCATGTTTCCTTTCTTAGGGTAAATGTGACTTGTACTGATTTATTCTCGTTTGCCTTTATTCGCCAATCTTTTAGCCATTTAGAAATTTCATCTACGCAGTTTTGTAGTTTGTTAGAGGCTGATTTCGGGCTTGTGTCAACAGCAAGGGCCGCAGTATCATCAGCAAAAGTGCCTATTATAACACCATCTGATTGTGGGAGGTCAGAAGTATATAGGAGATAAAGAATTGGTCCCAAAACGCTACCTTGTGGGACACCACCGTTAATAATATTCAGGCAGCTCATTTCGTCCTCTTCTTTTACATAGAAAAAAGCGGGTTTCGAGGTATGACTTAATAAAGGTATAATAGTTTATTGGAAGCAGGTTTTTTATTTTGTAAATTAGGCCATCATGCCAGACTTTATCAAATGCTTGCGAAATATCGAGAAAAGCTGCTGTGCAGTATTTTTTGTTTTCAAATGTCTCTTGTATTGTTTCTACAAGTCTGTGAACTTGCTCAATTGTACCATGATGTTTTCTGAAACCAAACTGTTGGCTAGGAATGATAAAAGTAGATTCTATAATTGGCATTAATCATTTAGAAACAGAGTTTCAAAAATTTTAGATGGGATTGGGAGAAGGCTTATTGGTCTATACGACGTAGCATTTTGAGGGCTTTTACCTGGTTTGATTATCATACTCATCTGAGCTACTTTCCATTGCAATGGCATAAAATTTCGTGTTAAACAGGCATTAAAAACACTAGTGATAAAAACGAGTCCTTCTTTTGGTAGTTCCTTAAGAGTTTTTCCAGTAATTAGGTCGTAACCCGGGGCTTTGTTAGCCTTAAGCTTATTTATAACGTTGGCTACTTCACTTCTTCTGAATTTTTGTATAGGGAGATCAAGTTGGTAGATTTGGTTCAGAAAATGTACAATGTATTCCGGAGTATGTTCTGTGTTGTTTGGCGTGAACACATTTTTTAAATGTTCTGCAAACGTATTAGCCTTTTCACTGTTGGATTTAGTCCATGAGTCATTAGTTTTACGTAATGGGTGATAAATGGGTGAACAATTTTTGGTAAATATTTTTTATGGTCAAGTTGTTTGTGCTATCGAAATAAAGTGAAATAAGTGTAAATGAAATGTAAAAATTTTATGCATTTTTTAAGACATATTTCGAAAGTTTGTTCGAATTTTTTTGTTTGATAACTTTTTAATAATATGTTTGTGTCATTAGCTATATCTAAAAAAAATTGTTTCCAAAGTTGTATGTTCTCTATAATATATTTTAGTTTCATTAATGTGTATAATTTTATTTAAGTTGATGAAATTATATATAAAAACATACATATATTTGTGTGACCTTAACCGCACAAAATAACATATAATATCATACACTGTTATATTTAAACCATTTTTAATCAGGTGTATTTGATTATCTTATTTTGTATGAATGTCAGAATGGTGTCAGTTACTAACATTTTTCTATGACTGTAATTCTCTCAATTTTTTCCTCTCTCTTACTCACTAACACACTACAGAAATTTTTTTGGTAATGCCTGTACTAGATCCTGGGATTTCATAGATATACCAAGAGTGCCATTTCAAAACAGAATTTACAAACATTTTAAATCATATATCCAATACTGAGTAAAAGTAGATAACATATTACCCAGCAAAAAATTTCCAAAAAGGTAAGCGGGTTTGTAATCAAGCATTTTGGGCAGAACGCATTCCTTACTAGATTACCTACTCGATTCTTTTAACAGGGCGTGAGACTAAAATAATTGATTCCTTAGAATTGAGTATTTTTTTACCGAAGAACCATTTACTTTATATTTTTAAGAACTACATACATTTTTTAATAAAGAAATAGTTCCATTGTAAAACTACGAAGTACTTACACAAAAAAAAATAAATAAATAGTTCCCTAGAAAAAATAAGAAGTACTTACATTAAAAAAAGAAATAGTTCCATAAGTAAATTCAACTTTTACTCACACGTGATTCTCCTAAGTCACTCAAATATAACGATCAAAACTCATACAGAAATAAAATCCTAAAAAGTGAAACATCGAAGTGTTATTATAACATGGGTTTGTCATAATTTTGGAGCTATAAACCACGAAAATATAAATTTTTCAAAAAGAAGAACGATTCATAATTGAAAAACAAAAATATGACTCACGCACAATCACCCTCGAAAATTTTTTTTACACTCACTCACGGTAACGTCAGTAATTTCAACTTCCACTCACAATTTTCTGCTCACGTGCGCTTCCCTAATTTATACCTAACCACAGTTTAACAAAATTTAGGCAACATGCAATTTCTGTTTTTAGTATTATTTTACTGCAAATAAAAATTTGTTTGAAAAAATATATAAGATAAATTCTTTGAAATTGTATAACTTCTTTTTTCAAAATGAGGAACTACTTTCAATGACGTCCTTTTATTCAGAAAAAGTATATGATTAATCTTGATTACAAAAAGTTAAACATATAAGTTAATAACATTGTTATTTTCTTTTAAGTAAATAATTACTTTGTTATTGATTTCATGCTTTCTAGTTTAAATTTAAAGAATTGATTACAATACTACTTGCTTTTTTGACTCTATCGTTGGAATGAGTTTGGTATTGCAGTTACTAAATTTGGCAATGAGATATGTAAGCAAGTGTGGGCATCACCTTCTTTTTGGAATGTGTAATTTTTTCCTGGGTAGGGTTGTCAGATTTATTTTGCCAGTTTCCGCCAATCGCCAGCAACATTTTTGTTTAATTTTTTGCAAAAAATGCGTTTGGACGAATTATAAATGAAAAAACAAATACATATTACTGATTTTACAGAGTAATTTTTAGCAATCCTAGTATATATTGTAGATATTGTTAAATAAAATAGAATGTTTCGAAAGATTTTTCTTTTATTAAATTTTGCAAACTTGTTTGCTCTAAAAAATTTCTAAGAGTTTTTTATTCCGTCACTTCAAAAAACTTTGAAAATATCGACTTCAGATAAAAAATATTCGAAAATTTAGCAATTAATAGAAATTTATTTTCTGGTAAAATATATGAAGTTTTTGAATAATTTATGTGAAAAATCAATTTCAGCAAAGCTGTATTTACATTACCCTCGAAATCCGGTTTAAACTGGATTTCGAAATCTAGTTCGTGTACCATATGATAGAAATCTAGTTTGAACTAGATTTCGATGGTAAATGTAATGCAGATTAAGGATTGTTTGTGTGTAAAAATGGCAACCTCTTGAAAAAATCGCCATTTCAAAATTAAATCGGCAAATAAGTTTGAAAATCGCCACGTTTGGTGAGACATCGCCATATCTGACAACCCTGAGCTAGATGTAAACGTATCTCGGTATAGCAAATTTAATGAGTTAAAGAAGGTTAGAATATGTTGTGTTGTGTTTACATTAGAGTTGGGCACGTGAGCAGAATTTTGCGTCATTCCCGTGAATTACACGTGATTAAGCGTGATTGTGAGTAAAAACTTATTTTACTTACTTGAGCTTGAGTGAGTGTGAGTAGGAACAAATTCGTCGTGCGTGAGTGAACCACATTTTTACGTGGGTGAGTGTGCGTGAGTAGAATTTAATACAATTTTTTTTTTAAATAGAAAATAATTACATATTCAGAGCAATTTTGAGTTAAACACCCGATGAAAAAAGTTCCGATATGGGTATATACAGTGGTGTGAATTAAAAAAGAAACATGCAAACAACAGATTTGAAGTTAAAATTAACACATAAATCTTAGGGGAAAACTATAAATAACTTTTCATTTTACGTTAAATTTTAAAGCTTGTTGTACAACAACATTAAACATTAAAAAAATATAAAAATCTCGAATTCGAGTGTGAATTAAAATAGGGACATTAAGCAAATTGTAAAAAATAATTAAAATTTCTAGCATATTTTAGATATATTTATGTCTGTATCATAATTGTGCGAAGTTTTTAACCTAGGGTCAAACATGCCTAGAATATGGAAAATCGCGACAAATTCCGAATTAAAAAAAAAAAAAATTTGTATTTTTTTGTGCCAAGCTATTTTGTTGCAGTTGTTTATAAATTCTAAGATAAAGAAAAAAGTCATGACCCCTTCGAATCCTTTTAAAACTGATTTACTTCCAAAAATCTGAAGTTTTTTATTTTCAGTTGCTTGAATCTACGAATATTGTATCAAAGTACTAATATGTATAATTAGATATTACAATTAAAAATTAAAAATCGTGGAATTAAACTATTAACGTCATAATTTAATTTAGCATGTCTACTTTTAAGTACAATTAACAGAAATTAGGGATATTGATTATAAAATCCCAATAAACAAAATTAAACTAGGAATGATCTTAAAAATTTCTAAAATAAAATTTCGATTTTCGAAAGTAAGCCAGTTTTCTAAGAATTTAAAAGTGATCATGTCTTATTTTGTTTATCTTAGAATTGTTAACTATTCCAACAAAATAGCTTGGCACAAAAAATGCAAAACTCTTGACTCTATGTTCCAAACTTGGCTTAATTATTATACAGAAATAAATGTATCTATTATATACACAATGACCAATATAATATACCAACAAAAAATGGTTATTTTGTACAATTAGCTTGTCCCTATTTCAATTCACACTCAAATAAAAGATTTTATATAATTTTTTTAATGTTGTTTTTCTAAATCACAACAACTAAGTTTAAACTATAACGTAAAATTAAAAGTTGTTGTTATACAATAATATAAAAATATTATTATAATATTATATAATATTATTATTTTTCGCTAAGATTTATGTGTTAATTTTAATTTTAATTTTTTTGCATGCTAGTGTCCGTATTTCAATTTACACCACTGTATAAACTAGAATGTCCCTTAAAATAATGATTTGTCGATTTTCGTTCATTAAACCCCTCAGTTTTATTGCAAATGGTTCCAAATGGAAAAAATCGATTTTTTATTATTTTTTGGAAAACATTAACGGCAAGACCGCCGAAAATAGCCCATTTTGGGAAAAGTGTATTATTAGACTATAAAAATTTACTTTTATATAATTTATTCATTTAATATACTCAAAATTTCCAGATATGGAATTCTGATTTCATCGGATATCATTAACCCACTTTAGCCAGGAATCCAAAATGACCCACGAATTTAATAAAAATGCAAAATCGTCTTTTTTTAAATTAATTTTAAAGATTTTTAAAAATGCCTAATTTGCAGATGTCGATTGCTATTTTATAATAAAATAGTTGTTATTGAAGAAAAAAAAATTTAAAAAAAAATAATAATTCGAGTTTATATTTGGAGGGACTAATTTCCAGGACATTTTATGAAAATAGTTTATTTTGTCAAAAACTTAACAAAGTTTGACTGCTTTCGTCAAAGTTTGCATATTAATTATCTTTACTTTTATCTAAAAAATCTTTAACCCTTAGTGGTCTGGAAACAAGAAAGACCCATGAAACTTAATTTTCATTATGACTACGAGATTGTAAAGCTTATAAATTGACAAAAAAAATGTATAATGTATATAAAAATGATAAAGTAAAGTATTTATCTCCGGTCTGGCGAGTATAACTAAAATTTTATATGCAAATCATAATAATATTTTAAAACTTTCAATGATCTGATTTTTTTTCGCAATCGCTAAAATTTGGCAATAAAATTTTAAAAATTGTTATTGAAAAAAATTTAGATTTTTTCATTTTACAGTTACCACAGTTATAAGACGTACACAGAAATAAATTACAAAATTCTCTTTGTAATATTAAAGAGGTGCCATAGAACATTTTTGTAAATAAAAAAAAAAAGTTTTTTTAATTGGCACCAACAATGATGATTTGTTAATACAAACACCCTTTTGTAGATTTTTTTGTAATTTAAAATTTTCGTTTTTAAAGAAGTTTTATACGAAAAGCTACAATTTACAAGCATTTCAAAAAGAGAATTTGTTGGAAAAAAAATTTTAATTTAAAAATTAGGGTGTTTGAATATACAAATTCTATTGTTGGTGCCAACTGTACTTTTTTTCAGCTTAACTAATGAAAATTGTTATTATTAATTGTTTAATTATATTTTTATTTGCTTGAATTTCTTTTTCAAATTAATTTGTTATATTTTTGTTCTAAGAGGGCGGATCAATAGGTCCGTGACTTTTTGAATGTAACAGTTTTTTTTTTGCCAAAAAAAAATATTTTTCAACATAACCTCCTTTAAGCTCAATACACTTAGTCCAACGTTTCTCCAATTTTTGTATCCCTTCCAAAAAATAGGATTTTTCGAGGTCCATAAAATAGGCATTTGTTTGATCAATAATTTCATCGTTGGAACTAAATCTCTTTTCACAGAGACATTTCTTTAGGTTTGGAAATAGAAAACAGTCACTGGGGCTAAATCCGGAGAATATGGCGAATGAGGTAATAATTCATAGCCCAATTCATGGAATTTTGCCATTGAGACTGCACACGTGTGCACCCGTGCATTATCTTGATGAAAAAGAACTTTTTTCTTGGCCATATGGGGTCGTTTTTTTAAATCCTCGTTAAATCGGTCCAATAAGTTGGTATAATATGCGCCGTTTATTGTTTTTTCCCTTTTGAAGGTAATCGATGTTAATTATCCCGCGTGCATCCCAAAAAACTGTTGCCATCACCGTATTGGCCGACAAACTTACCTTGGCCGTTTTCGGAGCCGGTTCACCCGGAGAAACCCATTGTTTAGACTGCTGCTTGGTCTCCGGAATGTTGTAATAGATCCATGTTTCATCCACAGTTACAAAACCCCGCAAAAACTCATTCGAATTGCCGTTAAACAACTCCAAACAATCCTTTGAAGTTGTCACACGATTACGTTTATGGTAAATTGAGAGCAAACGCTGCACCCATCTTGCAGACAGCTTTCTTAAACCCAACTGATCATTTAAAATCGAAATCACACTGCCATATGAAATGCTTATGGCATCAACAATCTCACGCATTTTTACTCTTCGATCGGCCAACACCATATTGTGGATTTTTTTTGACATTTTCGGGTGTATTGGCCTCAATTGGCCGTACTTGTGCGACCACAACGAAAGTCAGTAAACCACTTTTTACCATTGAAATCGATGGTGCGGAGTCCCCATATTATTTATCAAGGTTTTCCTTGGATTGACGGGGATTTTCACAAAAAAAAATATTTAATGAGTAATCGAAATTCACTTTTCTCCATTTTTAAAAAAATCCACGAGGTTGTATGTTTTGAACAGCTGGTAAACGCAAAGTAAATGACGGAACTTGCTAAAAATTTGACAGTAGTCTATTAAGAGGTGGTACTTGATGGGAGCAGTGTTGCATTTCATATAACTGCGAGGGAAGTTCGAAAAGTCACGGACTTATTGATCCGCCCTCGTATAAACAGGGACTAAGTTTATGCTTTTTTGTCCCGATTTAATGAATTATGCATAAAAACTTTGGTGTTCGTTAAATCAATTACATATTCGTAAAACCGGAACTCCACTGTAAAGATATTAAACAACCAAATTTTAATAAAATTGCTAATTTAAACAACGTCGTAAATTTGCAGAAAACAGCACTGGCAATGCACTTTTTGAGTGGTACTGTTGTATTCAGAAAAACAGTGTTGTCGAAGTACTATTTTATTTGTACCGTTTGAATTTCTACCTGGGTAATTAATTAAAGTATATATGATCTCATATTAAGCTAGATCAAGTATATATGAAGAGATAAAATACATCAACTTATGTGTAACATAATATATAATGGTATATGACGATAGATAGCGCTATAGTAGACATTTTCGTTACACATGGCCCCATATAGGTACCCAGGAAGAAAAATACAATCGGCACAGTGTAGGCAAAGCTCACTGACCCATCTCTAGTTTAAAATCACAATGAAAATCTAATAAAAACTGTTTTTTGTTGTGCGTTTACGTTTTCAATATGGGCAATGGATATTAATGAAATTAGAAACAGTCTTTGCTATCTTTTTATTTGAGTTATTTTTTAAATTTTCTACGAAAAAATGTTTAACAAACCAATGCGTTCACACCTAAATGCAAAAGACTTGTTTTTCCAAAACTCGTATTTAAGCTCTTTATTCTATTCCAACAGTACCTTATTCTTTTTCACTCGATTGGGCAAAACATGTGTATTGCAATCAAGTGTGAATGCCGTATAAACGTGCTCTAATGCAAAATGTTACATCACTACCATTTAAAGCGCTCGTAATGTCAGAAATTATATATGAACACATTCTTGTTTTTTATGTTACTTATTAAATTGTATATTAAATGTCAGCATTAAAGTTTGGGGTATTAAGAATAAATACAGAACAAAGTTAATTTGGTGATCTGGTTGCAAATCTGTGAATGCTTTTGAAATAAGAATTGCATTTTAACTCTCATCAAGTCGTTACTTATTTGAAACCACATTTTATAGATTTTTCTCAGTAGCTGAAATATGTCATTCTCTTTAGTTGCTAACTTGTATGCTATTGATGATTTGATGTAATTCCGTTGTTAAAATCCTAATATTTTCTCCGAAAAAAATATATATTCAAAAATACTAACAGTATAAAATCGAAATTAACCGCTAAAAAACCGAAATGAATTGTTTTAACCGTTAAAAAAACAAAGGTTACGGCCATGGGTACGGTTTTTTAAAAAACCCGGCTACAGTATTTGATTCGGTTACGGTATTCATATTGAAGCAGTATTTTAGCGGTTGCAGTTTTTATCGGTTACGGTATTATTCCTTGGATTAAACATTTTTTAATGTAGAAAAACACCTGGTTCTATAAATGCTTTCCGTTATAAAAAAACTCAAGTTCTCACATATTTATTTTAAATTGATCAAAACTTTAGTTTTTCCATTGAAAAGAATATAATTTTTTTAATGTTAAAAATCAGTACAATCAGTACACATTTTAAAAAGTCAGTGCACAATTATTTTATCAGTACAAGTGGCCAAAAATCTACATGTACTGATTAAATCAGGGTATGAATTATGTATCGTCTTTAAGACACACTACCATAAAATTACGCCTAAATCATTGTCGTTTTAACAACGCGAATGTAACAATTCTCGTTATTTCCGTTTCATAATACATTTATAACTCACGAGCTTAAAAGCCCTATACTTTGTTACCGGTCATTAAAGGTGTAATTTATTTTTACAAAGATTTTATAAAAAATCAAAAGATACATTTAATAAATTAACCCATACTTCAAAAAAAAAAAAAAAAATTATTTTAAATTTCAGATTTTTTGTCTGAAAGACTTCCACTTTTTGTTCCTCCCTGTAAACATTTTTTAATACCCAGTTTTAGCGGATGCCTGAACCAAATTATACGTTCCTACATTCAACGATTTATTCTGTGAGCATTACTCTAGCGGCTTTTAGGAACAGACATTTCCCCAAATAAACCCGCATTTTACGCCGTTCTTTTCAAAAGTTCCAAAATATAACTTATCAGTGAATTAGACCATATAACAGTGAATAAAGATTTAAAATTTAGGTTGCTGACTAAAAGGGTATATTAATGCTCTCCTAGCAGACTTTCCAAATCTCCCGTCTAAGGGGATGGAAGAACAAACTTATCAAATTTTATTTTTTTCGCCTTTGTACCAACATTTTTATTACGTTCCTCGTGAAAATTCTAAAAGAACGTTAATATTAATTTAGGACATATTCCAAGGAAAATATGATTTAAATTTAAAACTTTTAGCCATTAAAGACCCATACACCAAATTTCAAGTACGTCGCTTAAGCGGGTTTGTCAGACCATCAAGGAGAAGACTATGCATACCCCTTCTTGGCCCTTCCCGTAGGAATTTCCAAAAATCTCTTCCAAGGGGATACGCGGGATCAGGAAACCACATACCATATTTCAATATCCTCCCTTAAGCGTTTAAAGAAGAAATTGATTTAGAAATAGAAAGCACAAAATTTCATGTGTTTTCCAAATTTATTCGTATTTAAAAATTTGAAAAAAAAACTTTAAAATCAATTTTTGAAATTTTTAAATACCCTAAAAATTTCAGAGTGGAAAGCTCCTTACATAGTGAGAAATCAGAAAAAATGTTTTTTTAAAATGTGTTTTTTTAAATTGTTGCTATTTGAAAAACTACTATTACTATTAAAAAAAAAAAATACATCAAAACCTTGCCGTTCTTATGCAAAAAAAAATTTGTCGATATTTTTTACACATCAAAAGTTATGACCTTTTAAGTGAAGTCCCTACCAAACAATTTGAAGTTATAGGGTTGCCAGAGTTTTCCAAAAAAAAAATTTTTTTTTTTTTTAATACTTGCGTTCACTACCACAGACACTCACAAAATTTTATCAAAATCGGAAAAGATCTATTAATTTCACGGTGATATTAAATGGAATTGCTCTATGTGCAAAAAATCTCGATATTTTGAAAGCTAAAATATTTTTTCTAACAAAAACACCAAAACGAGCGAATTCAAGAACACATTTTTCAATTTTACGAATTTGAAAAATTTTACGTTTTCAATCTCCAATTCCAGAACATAGACGATTGTAAATACAAAATCTTAATACAAATTTTACTTTTCTTACTCTTGTACACTATAGATACAAATTATAAAAATAAAATATTTTCTACATATTTTCTCTTTACGAAAGGTACAAGATTTCCGAATTCGAAATTTTTTTGGTACGCGGTAACCTCCCAGGTTCTGCAAAAAGTTAAAAATTGTTGAGTAGTTTTTATAATGGGGAAACTGTGGCAGTCTGATAATTCCCTTGTGTATGTTAAACGTTTCATTAAAAATATTTTCTTCTTCCTGTAAATATGCATTTCAAAAAAACCTCTTTAGTACTTAGTTCCAATATGACGGTTACAAACACTTTACTAAATTAATTTAATTTTTGGCTGAAAAATGAATGTTTGTCAAAATTATAATAAATAATTTATAAATTTTCTTCTTTTTTCAGTTTCCAAACCAAAAGTTCGTCGGGTTGAACGTACAGTTTCTACACATACACCGAAATGTTCAAAAGATGATATTTTGCGGTCACAAACATATCAGCAATTTATGCGCAATATGGAACAAATTATAGAGCTTCTTGATGATACAGAGTCACCTAACTTTGAGACCGGTAAGAGTGATATAACATTTTTTAATAGCACAGCGTTACCAAAATGACGCCTGAATTTGAAAATACCACTTAACCGACCAATGCACTAAGGGGAATTGCTGGCTACAAGTCAACTATTTATGTGTTTTAAAATCTGTTTTTTTTTAGTACCATTGTAAAGTAAACTATTTAAAAGTAGGCTGTCACATATTTTTTTCTTCCACCAAACCCTTTTACCGCTAGTACGTAAGCGTCGAAAACTAATTTTAATTTTTTTTTTTTTTAAATTTTTGAAGACAAAAGTTATTACAATATTACTATTGTAAGTTCTTTTAAAATTTATTTCAAATAGCAATAGAGCAAATAAATATATAATGTACACATCAAAAATCTAAAATGCAGATTTGCTGATTTTTTAATTATTTAATTAAATAAATTTAGAACAAGTGAGGTTGCAAAAATCAAAAATTTCATGTGCCCCTAAAAAATATTAAATAAACCTATTTTACAGGAAAACGATTTCAAATATGCTACTCTTATTAGAATCAGATTTTCGGTTCAGAAGATATAGCCCTTCAAAGTTGACAGATTTTCAGTGTTAAAAAATACAGACCATTTTTAGGTAATTTGGTTGCATGCATTTTTTGCAATTTATGACATATAACACCGAAAATGTGAGCAATATTTTTCAAAAAATTTAAAAATAATTTAAAATTTTTTTTTTTTTTTAAAATCTTTTTTGGAATAATTTTAAATCATAAAAGCCTTTAAAAAGATACATAAAATATCAAAAATTTTAAAAAATATTTTATTTTACTTCCCATAAAATGGATTTTTAAACAAAGAACCACTCATTTCATTGATTATCTCATTTGGTTCAAAAGTTATGATTTTTGCAACGAAAAATATCAAATGGCACCACTGTGTGTCGATGATTCCTATATCATGTAAATCTTTTCTAAATCTAAATCTACAACTAAAACTTTTAATTTTTTATTAGTTTATCATAAAACCATATTCATCATTTTAGAAAGGTTAAGGTTAAGAAGAATAATAAATGTTTTTCTCTAAAAATTATAAACACTAGTAATTTTTAAATCAGATTAGACTAGTTTCTGCCTTTTTATGGACAGTCGTCATTAGTGTTTTTCCATTTAAATTGTCTTATTATTTGTGTCTTATAATTGTCAGATTGTCTATATGATACATTTTTCAACAACCTGCCGGCTTTAAGAATCAAACCTGCGCTTCTTCTTACATTACAAACGTAACAATACCAAGTCATGCCCGATTAGCGATCACACCCAAGTATGACCTCGAATGTAATGCAGCTAATTTATTGTTTCTAGTTATTTATCTAACACGACGTGTTCACTTGAAGTGTCTATTTTATACTGCCACAATATGAAAAGATACAAAAATACTGAAACGCAAACATCGCATTACAACGCCATCTAACACGTCAGAATAATATTTTGATTGTCAGAATAATATTTTTAGATTTTTGTTAATTCAACAAAAAGAAAGTTAGTCAAAAATTTAGTATTTTGAAAAAGTTTTTAAATAAAATCTCAATTTGAACTTAAAATTAGTTCAAAATGTGCAAAGTTGTATTACTAACGGTTTTAGTATTTTTTTACTCATTTTTTTCTACGAGTGTAGAGTCCATAAACGGTTTGGAATTTATTTGTTGTATTGATGAGTTAAGCCCATTCATTTCTTTACCCTCCAGTTTGTCATTCCGTTTGTAACGCATCGAAATATAGGCCTAAGATCCCTTATGAAATTCTAAGCCGATCTGACGATAATTATGTTGTCGTCTTTTATACCATATAAAAATCTCATTGCAATCGGATAAACCAAAGAAAAAAAAAGTTAAAAACCTTCTCCTGTTAAATTATGATTTTGGCGTTATATCTTTTTGGCGGATAGGGCTCGATTTGAATGCCTCGCTCGAACAAGGGTATAAAATCCAAAGTGTCAGGAAAGGTAAAAAACGTGGGAAACAGTAAAAAATTGAGTTTTGATATTTTTTGTGGTATTCTACAAATATAGGCCACACAACTTGTTTTAAACATATTAAACAGAAGTAGCAAAAAATTTCACTTTTTGGAATAAGGGTATATGTTATAATTTTATTTGAATTTTCATAGGTTATCTAAGTAGCTTTTTTAAATAATGTTATTCTTCTTTTGGGATTTCGAACTAATTTACGTAAATTCTTACACTCATAAAAGTTGTACATGACAGTTATGTGTAGTTAGTAATGCGATTGTAGTCATTTTAACAGCAATTGCCTTTTTTAAGGTTTATTTTTTAAACAACCTACCAAAATTACTGCATTGCGGTAACAGCTATTTTATGCAGTTGTTTTGAATTTTTGACAAAGTGTGTGTATATCAAAAGATACAAAAACAAAACTAACAACTAAAATGGCGTCTGCAACAAGCGGCTAGTTTATACATGTTTTCTCTTCTATATTTAGTGTAGAAGAAAATTTTAAGAAAGATAGACAAATAAAATTAAAACATTGCAAATTTTATTAAATAAATAAAATATTAAGGTAAGATTTGGAAAATAAAATAAATTTATTTGCTTGACTATTATTAAATCTTGTATTTATTTTCTTTAAGTTCTTTAATATTTATATATTAATTCAATGTGACGAAAAGAAATCAAAGAAACAATATTATATCACTTGAAGATAGACATGTGGCAGAAATGATTTGTAAAAATAGTGTGAAACGTGAATATTTAGTGTGATATTATATGTAAATATGCCCAGCCAGAGCAATACTAACGGCAAAGCGTTTGCCCAGTGCTTTCAACGGTGGGGCTAGTATTGGCAGAGCGTTGAAATTTTGAAAATGTAAGTGCTTTGCCAACTCCAAAATGCTAACACGAGACATATATTACTTGGTGGCTTAAAAAGTAAATAAGTGATATAAATAACCTTTGGTTGTGCTAGTTTGCCTGCACTGGCAACGCTGGAAAATCAAAAAAAGTTGGTCTAACAAATTATTTTTTACAAACATAAAAAAAAAAACACAATTTTACCTTTTAAAATTTTTTTTTTTTTTTAAATCAATGTTTTATTTTAAATCTATGTTTTAAAAGCACTTTTTAGTAACGTTGGCAAACTGTTCATAATCAAGACTTTGCCAGTGCTTGTTAATTGTTTTACGGTTGTAAATTTTATAAAACATGTACTGGCAAAGCACATTTTGTCAACGTTGTTAAAGCGTTGTAAATAAGAGCTTTGCCAGTGCTTTATTTGAACTTCTGCTACTGGTACTAAAAATAAAGTTCTTTACCATTGCTTGATTTGTCTGACCATCGGCAATTTCTGCTGGGTAGTTTTACAATAGTGTGTTTATTAAATATTAAAATCAGATTAAGAATATTTACAAAAAAATTTTTTTATTAATATTTTTTTTAAATGCTGGTAATGTTGTTTTAACTGCATTTGTGGTTTGTTTTTACTACATTTGACAGTTAATTTTTAACAGTTAAAAATAACTACTCATTGCAGTTGATTTCAATGCAAATGTAGTGTACACCTGTTCAACAGCAAATGTAGTTATTTTAACTGGCACTGTCATAATTTTCTAAGTGTAAACGATAGATTGGGTACAAAAAAAAAATAAAACATGCATCCTTAAGTTTTTACTAACGATACTTATTTTGCTTCTACCCTTATTCGAGCGAGTCATTCATTTGTTTCAAAAAGTTTCTGCAGTACAATTATTTAGTTTAGACTCAAGTTTACATGATAAAGAAGAGAACATTTTTATTGAAAATTTTAACGGACACATGGGATGTACCAGACTGCAACAGTTTCGTACAATCCGAGGACTCGTCAGTGTTTGGATGGGACGAAACTGCGGCAGTCTGGTAGAGGGCGGACCCAAAATAAGCCGAACTAAGTAAAGATGGCGCCATTAGTTTGAAAAAAATTACTTTGGTGAAAAGTGGCAACCTTATAAAACAAATTATATTTTTCATACCACAAGTGTATTTTTATTATTATTATTATGATGATTATTTTTTAAAACTTTTTGCAGATGAAGTAGATGAAAATGTCGAATGTATCTCTGCCAAGATGTTAAACACTATGAGCAATGATGTGGCAAAACTTAAAGCTAAAAATGTATTAGATTTAATACCAAAAAATAAATTAACATTATTAATTAATTACGCAATGCGTAATGTTTATTTAGCAAAAAATTACTCTGCTGGTCCAGTAAGTAAATCTAAAGTATTTTTTTTTTTTTGTACTATTTTAAAAGACTATCTTTGACTAATTTTGTAATTGTTTTTCATATTCAGGATGATGAAGACGAAATTTTTGACGAAGAAGCTATGGAAAAGATATTGAACGCTATCGAAGCTTGTTTACTCGTTTGTAATATATATTCAACAGTTAATGATTTGAAATTTTTACAGGAGGACAATATATCGCTAATAATAAAATTTATTCAATTTCAATTGAGAGAGACGATTTTTCCCTCTTATGATGCAGTATACACTGTAAAGAGTATGAAAAAAAACGACAACAGAAAAAAGTCCAAAAATCATCAAAATCACAACAGAAATCTCCATCTACTGTATTCGAAAGTTGTTGAACTAATGAAGGTTTTTGTAATGTTATTCGATAAGTGTATTTTTGTCGATACTATTGTTCTGCCACTATCGACACTAGCAATAGAACCATTCTTCGTCGATAACATCGATACGTTACAATTTGTATGTCTGGAACTAGTAACGACGGTGGGTTAACATTAACTGTTCGGTGTATATACTCTTGTTTTGAAGTAATTTGCTTAATTTCTCTTTATTTGTTTAGATATTTCGAAAAGAACATTACGATAAAATTCGCAGCAGTATTCTCGGCGATATTCTATCGTCTATAGACCGTTTGCCATCATCGAAAAGAAATCTACGTCCATTCAAGTTGACCAATAGTGGTGGAAATATTCAAATGGTAACAGCTTTGGTGTTGCAACTAATACAGTGTGCTACTATTTTACCAGATTCACTATGTCCAAAAGATAGTTCAAAATCGGTAGACTGTGAAGCAGCCGATAACGCATCAAAATCAAAAAAACCCAATGCCGATGTTGTTGTGCTCAAAAAATACGATGTAGCAATAAGCATTGGAGGAAATTTTCTCACAACTTTCCTTAACAAATGTAAATCACGTTCCAATGAAACTGATTTTCGTCCACTTTTTGAAAATTTCATACACGATTTGCTATCGACAGTAAACAAACCCGAATGGCCAGCATCGGAGTTGTTGTTGTCCCTACTGGGGACTATGTTGGTACGATATGTTTCGGATAAATCAATAGAACAAAGTATTCGGTTGGTGTCGTTGGATTATTTGGGTATTGTAGCGTCACGTTTACGAAAGGACACTGTAGAGTCTCGGTGCAAGGTCCACATTATAGACTCGATGATTAAATCGATTAAAATCGAACAAGAAAGAGAGGGTGATCTACCTGTCATAAATGTATGTAAATCAATACCCAGGTGAATGTTAGACTTTTGAACAAATATGACTTTGTATTTTCAGAACAAAATAAAACTAGATCCTGAAGAAGAACGCACCGAGTTTCTCCAAAAAATTCTTTTGGATTTTTTGGCAGTAAATGCTCAAGAAGAGAATTTAATATGGGATTATGCACGGCACTTTTATTTAGCTCAGTGGTACCGAGATATTATCTATCAACGTCGTAGAGTGGCTGATGGTGATAAACGATTTGCGTCTCGGAAAAAAGGCAATAAGCGACAAAAAAATCGAAAAGGTACGTAAAAAAAAGTTATACATTCATTTATATATATATCTCGCTATAAAATTATATATGACCCCATATCTAAATGCACTGTTGGACAAAAAAGAAAGCATTAAACTGTAAAAAATTTATAAATCTTAGCAAAACTTAAAATACCCGTGCGATTAGTCCGAAACACACTAGAACTTTTTTTTGCAATTTTGAAAATATTTTTTACTTATGCTTTATTATTGACCTTAGTACATATAAACTGCAATCAGGACATTCAGAATGCCATGTTACCATATGGTAACTATGAGCAGGCTAGGGGACTGGTTTTTGTACATATGGGAAAATGTATTTTTTTGCAAGAAAACGTATAATACTATTATCAAATTATTATTTAAACAGGAATTTATTATGTTGTTGTAGTAGCGGATTATGGTTCGTTTAATCTAAACGCAATATTAAAAGAAATCTTCCAATAAAGCCGAAGTTGGCAATCCTTGGTAGGAAAAATCCGATCGTTCGTTAGCGTTAACAGGGGACACCAAGTCCAGGGTGGACAGTCGGTGAGGTTGACATCTGAAAAGAATTGGCTATGTTCACAAATAAATCCTTTTTATTATCTTCAGTTTCGCATAAGACCACCCGGAATTTATTCTGATATCGTATGTTGATATCGTAGGTGATCGTTACGCTATTATACTAGCAATATAATGAAATGTGTATAATAAAATATATGATTTTTATTAAAGAGGCAAAATTATCGAATGAACATACGAAAAATTTCAAAACATAAGACGAAATGTGAGAGTATAAATATCTCATGACACGATTAAAATCCAATATAAGCTTCTTCATAACATAACCCAAAGCTCCATAAGCAATATACAAATATTGGCATAACTAGCCCATGAACCACCTTAACCCTCAAACCGGCCTCAGCTTTTTTGCAATGAAATTAATACCACTTGTTCGGCATGCAAAATAAACAATATGTGCTTATACCAAAAATTTTATTGTTACCTATTTTAGGCGATATTGGCCTAAATAGGTTAAGAGCGAATCTCAAGAACTCACCCAAAAAATAAATAACTTTTGGAATAAATTATTCCTCTTACCAGTCCAAAAATTACCCTTTTTGTACTTTTAGTAAAGAATATACAGGTATCCCTCGATTTACGCGGGTACTTTATTTGCGCGGTTTCGATATAACGCGATTTAATAATAGTGACCATTTTTCTGTATAACGCGTTTTTTTTTACGCGTTTTTAGTATAACGCGATTTAAAAATAGTGGCAACCCTCTAATTGCGCGCATTACACCATTTTTTTAAACATTATCAGCTGTTTGCAAAAAAGAAGAGGTTAAATTTAATTTGCAGTGTAAAAAAACTTTAAAGGTAGTAAAAAATAAACAATTTGCTGTGGTTTTGGTTTTCCTAATGATAATGTTGTTACTCCGTTAACAGCGGAAGTTGCTCAAATACTACAAGTAATTGAAAAATCTGAATTATTTGAAAACATTGTGGATGAAGATATACTGGAGATGATAAATGATGTTCCAGAATTGACAGAACAAGATCTCATTGAATTAGCCACGGACCCCGATGAATCAACTTAAGACGAAAGTGATAGTGAGGATAATCCAGATTTTGATTCTTCTAAGTTAAAAACTTTTATACAAATGGCTCAGGATTTGATAAAATTTTTCACTGATAATGAACCTTGAACAAATCGATCAGATTTATTTCAGTGTTTAATAAAAAAAATCGTTGGCATCATACGAAGAACTTTTAAAACAACAGGAACAGCAAAAAAAGCAAAAGCGAATAACAGACTTCTTTACATTGGACGAAGACGTTAATTGTGACCAAAATTCTGAAGACGTTAACTATGACAAAGACTCTGAAAAAGTAGTCTTTGACGAAGATACTGAAGATTTTAACTATGACGAAATCTGTGAAGATTAGCAATATGTATAATATTTTATATTTTTTATGAATTTTTTGTTTTGTTTTTATTAATTTATGTTTTGTTGATTTAAAAAGCCGGAAAAAAGTTTTTTTTATAAATTTTTTCTTATTTTTTGTTAATTTATAAATTTTGAATTTTTTTTCAAAGCTAGTATAAATATACTATTTACAAATAATATTTTGTTATAACTATTGAAAAGTACAAATAAAATAAATTTAATTTAAATTATGTTAATAAGCTTTTCTTTTAACACGGATTTTCGGTCCCAAATTTGAATTTTGTATGAAGTTAGTGTTTCAATTTGCGCGGTTTATTATATTGCTGGCCCCAAAACAGAATTTTGTATTGATATAGAACCTTTATTTATGCGGTTTTGAATTACGCGGTTTTTTTTTCGGTCCCAACGTGCCGCGTAAATCGAGGGATACCTGTATGTCGATTTTCGTTTTTCTAAAAACGCGAAATTGAGCGAAAGCGCACCTGAACTTCAACATATATTGATTAAACTTAAAGGATTTGCTAACAATACTTAATATAATCTTTCTGCCGAATTTCATAAAAATCGTCTATACGTTTTAAAGTTAAGACGACGTCCTTTACAGGTATCCTTCACAGGTATCCTTTTGGAATCCTGTTTGTCCTTATACCAACATTTTTTTAAGTATAAGCTTCAATCTTACTTTGTGTGTAGTATCAACGGTTTCCCGTCAACTGAAATATGTTTTAAAGATTTTTGAAAATTGTGTTAATTTAAAAATATTTATTTTTTGAAATTTTACGAAATTTTAACTTTAAAGCTTTCTCGCTTCCAACCCGTGCCATGCACACAACAAATTACTGCACAAATTATTTTGTAAATTTGTTTTTTTTTTATCGAAATAGTTTAACTTCTTGTTATAAAGCATTCATTTGGCGCACTTATGGCCAATCGGTTCGCACTTTGTCAAAAACCAAAGTAGCTCGTTAGTCACCCAACGTGGCCAAAAGATGCTCAAGATCCGTCTTAGGCATCGGATTACAAACGTTTGAAGTTGCCTTTTATGTTGTTTGAGTAGTGCTCCAGGTAGTGCAACTATAAAGCAGTACTGATTTAACACTGCAGTTGAAGATCCTAAGTTTTGTGGTCTGGGAGATATTGTTGGCTCTCCAGACTTTATGTAACGCATGGAAGGCAACTCTTGCTTTGTTAATACGGTCAGCCGAGTTAGCAAAAATAATTCAATAAGATCTCCGTTCAGTGACATAGACGTTGTAAAACTTAGAGCATCAGTATCGTTTTTCGTCATTGATCTTAAGACCGACTTTTCTTGCATTACTGCCAAGACAGATAAGCTTCTGCTCGAAGCGGCGAGAAAACAAACACAAATCATCCGCATAGTCAATATCATTTAGACGTTCATGTAGTTTCCAGGGTAAACTATTTGGGGCATCGACGTTGGTTTGCTCCATTACTCCATCTAGTAGAATAAGGAATCGTGTAGGAGACAATACACAACCTGGCCTTTTACACCTGCGTTATGCAAAAATGCTGACTTTCCTGTCCGTTGAACCTTACTCTACATTCGGCACAATTGTATATTTGGTACACAATTGGTACACCTTCTAAACGCAACATACATATTGTTAGACAAAATATCGAAGAGATCATTAACCCTATCACTACCGACTTTTTGTTTGTTGATATATTTCTATTTGGACTTTAGATTCTTGTTTAGGGTCCTTAAATTTTAAAGAAAAAGGTTGACATGTATGCCCCCTCCCCATCCTACCCACCAGAAAATGGGTCCAAAAATCGATTTTTTTAAAACCATTTTTACCAATAAAACATTCGATGCTCAAAACTCTTGTCGGACCAATAAGCAACGATGTAGTACTACGATTACATCTAAATCTAAATTGACAATCATATAACAAGAGTTTATCATTGACTTGTTCCATCAATTGATCTTTTATGAGGTATTTAACCATTTTCGACAAAATAGGCAACATAGAGATTGTTCTTAAAATATCAGTATCACCAATTCCATTATTTTTTCCTATAGGAACAATCTTAGCAATTTTCCAAAACATGGAAAGGCCGATGTTGTTAATATAGTATTTACAAGATGTAAAATGTTAATAGCCTATCAACAGAATCAACAACTTAATGAACTTAAGCGCACCATAACCAACACCTTTTTACTTAATCATGTTTAAAGCTAAAACCATTTCAAACCTATCTACTAACCTAAAAGAAAAAATATTATTATCCGTATAAGGAATATCCTCAACACTAATGACATTCACAGTTTGATTTAAAGAAAGTAAATTTTTTAAGCTATCAATTTTAAATACATTTACTTTTGAATGTCCCCTTTTTTGCATTTGAAATCCAATATACAGTCGCTCCAAAAAGTGAGTGCTCACCACAAATTTACATTTTCAAATAATTTTAACTATCACTCATTTTAACTTTTATTAAAGTAAAAACCGCTTTTTAAATGTCATACTTATTATTATAGAATAAAAGGACCCGAAAGATTCGAAATTTTTTTAATACAACAACGAAAACAAAAAACAACAAACTCCAAAAATTGAGTGCTCACTAACGTTTCTTCTTAAAAATGAATCCTTTGGTACACGAATTTATGAAAAATTTGTATTCCGAAATTCCTTATAATCTCTAATTATATTATAGGAAGCGAATTAGACTATGTTTAGGTCACATTAATTGGACAATTTTACAATTCTTCATATATAGATCCTTTTTTAAGTTTTTTTTGCACTATCCAATATTTTTTTCTTCAAAATTTAACGAAAAATTTTTGGTTTATATTTATTAACGATAATTGGAGATCTATTTTAAAAATTTTTTTTTAAATAAAAGTTTAACCACTATTTTGTGCATACCAGATTTTGCATTGGGTCGGTGGCCTTGGTGACGAGGTTTTCGGCTAGAAAACAAATTTTTGGTGCTTTGGAGGTATGATTTAAAAATAGGAATATTTTAATTATAATAACACATTTTATCGATAATATGTAAGTTCCAACCACTTTTATCACTCCTACATGCACCTACAATAGGCTTTTCATACCTATAGAGGTAGAAATTATGGATGGTAATAAAAAACTAGCACTGGCGAAGCACAAGTATACCGTGGTCTTACAAAAAGAAGCACTAAATGCAAATGCTTTACCAAATTTTGAAACAGATTCTTATCCAGTACTTGTTTTATAAAAATTTCTGCGGATTTTGAAAAAAAAAAAACACTGGCAAAGCACCAAAATCCAACGCTTCGAAAACGTTTGAAATAGGCGCTTTACTGGTACTTGGTTTACAAAATTTTCCATAGTTTTTTTTTTTTTTTTTTAAATATACACTGATAGAGTAACAAAATCGGACGCTTCGCCAACGTTTGAAATAGGTGATTTTCCAGTAGTACTTGGTTTAAACGGTTTAAAAAAAAACACTGGCATTTGAAATAGATGTTTTTTTTGGGACTCGTTTTATTTTTAATTTACTTTAATTTAAAAAGTCAATAAAATTTAAATATGTAATATGTTTTCTTATTTGCTTCAGTTTAGTGAATGAAATGCACTTTTAGTTGAACTTCATAAATTATACATAAAAATAAAATACAATACTGTGAATTATTTAAAATTCAGTATAAGTATTTTTTTTTTTGTTATAAAAACATTCAATTTAGCTTTTAACAACTTTAGTAAGGGAAGGTATCCTAATGTGGCCCTACACTTGTTTTTTTTTTTGCTATGTAAGTGTTATATTCAAAATCGAAATACATCAGCTTATAGGCCAAATCATTGGACATTTTTCGGCTATAGATCATTTTATTGTGGGAACTTATTCAAACAAGTTATATAACAATTTTCAAAACAACTTAGTAGGTCAACATTAGGAAACATCTACCCTAAAGTGGACCTAAATTAAAAAAACTCCAAAATCATCTAAAATTATTATAAAAAGAAATAGAATACACAAAAATTTGCATTTAAATTAAAATTTATTTTAATTTTGTTTATTAAAGTGTTTTATGTATCGTTTAAAGCTGCTTCAGGGATTACCATATGTAATGCAAACTTTTTTAATTGCGGTAAACTAACTTCTTTTTGTTGTTGTGAAACATGTTGCAAATTTTTCCAAAATAGACAAGAACAATTGAAAAAATACCAAAACTTGGAAAAAAATTAAAAAATAAGAAAATATATTACAAAAGTCCACTTTGGGACCATTATGAAAATTTCATTTTTTACATTTTTGTTTTATTTATTATATTTGTTTATGGAACCAATTGCTTTATAAACATAGGCAATAAAATTAATACCGGTTACAAAAATCCGATATTGAAAATTTTTTAAATCTTGATTTTATTCGCTTTTTATGTTTTGCTAAAAATTACAATTTATATTGCGTTGTTTTTAATTGACAAAGTAAAACCAAGTAAAAGATGTGATGCTTCAAGCCGAAACTTTTTTAAAATAGTGATAGCGGAAGTTAAACTCGATACCAGTTAACAGTTTTGACACATTCTTGCCACAACACGAAAAAATGCGAAAGATCCACTTTAGGGAACAGGCCACAAATGGGTACATTCTCTTACTTTATTTCTTGAATGAATCAAATGAATCTATTGATGCGTTGAAATTATAATTCAATGGACTATTATATTTCGAAATTAGATTCGAACTATTATAATTCGAAATTAGATTCGAACTATTATAATTCGAAATTAGATTCGAACATATGTTTCACATCGAAAATCAGGGATGACAGGTATACCGCAAAAATACCGTTATCGTTTCAAAACCCTTTCAACTGACTATCGTTATCCCTAAAATACCGTTACCGAAATGTTTGAAATATGGGGCTAAATATATCGTTGTGCATTGACATTACCAGAATAACTAAAATAACGTTAGCCTTGGAATACCGTCACCGAAATAACTGAAAACCGTTATTCTTAAAATAACGTTACCGAAAAAACTGAAATACCGTTGACGCTAAAACCCGTTACCAAATTAACGATATTTCGGTACCCCTAAAATACCGTTACCGAAATAAAAGTAAATAGCGTTACCCTTACCAATACTCGCATCGAATCGGTTAACATTCATGTTGAAAATAATGTGACGAAAAGTAATTTTTAATGGGTAAAAATGTTAAAAACGTGTAGGCAGGCAATGCTATAGAAATGCGAAAAGTCAGAAATATTTGGAATGTTAGGAAAGGATATATTTTACAAAAGTTTTAAAATTTCGGAATTTTAAAAAGAGCTTTCGAACCTGCTTAATAAATAACATCCTGATATAAAAAATCGAATTATGTTTGTTTAATGTCTGATTAGAACTTACAAATTGTAACTGTTATTATTACAAAATTTTCCACGCTTTCACCAGCGTGGAAAAGTGTTACCATTTGGGCATTGGCAAAGCACTTAAATTTTATTTATTTTGGCGTTGGGAGGGTACTTGATTTTTTTTATTTAAGCAGCAAGGTACTTTCCCAACGCTTCGTAAAGCATTGACACCATCGTGGATCTTTGTTATCATTTGGTCGTTGGGAAAACACTGGTAGCAAGTACTCATACCACTGATTTTAGTGCTGGCCCCTTGTATTTTTCGACCTGGGTAGTATTCATAAGCTGGTTGGTTTTAGTGTTTCTTCATCAAAATCGCAATTTTATAAAATATTATTTTTAGTAGAAAAATCGAGTTAAAAACGCTAGGAAACAATAATGTAAAGCTTTGTAAAAGTACTTCGAAAAAGAAAATACGAATTTCACGAAAATAACTCAATATTCATCCTTAGAAGACTAGGTGGGAAAGGAAGTGGTGAGGGTATGCAAGAGTGACACAAGTGCCTAAAACTTACATATTATCAAAGGGCTGTGTTCTTGAATACGTAGTTTTAAAGTTTTTAAAACATATTTTCAGTATAGACCATCAGCAATTTGTTCTCCAGTCCAAAATCCCATCGACTGGGTAACGCCCCAGAGTAAAATGTAGTCGATATATAGTTGTGGTTTCATTTTTATTTTTAAGAATGTGGTAAAACAGCTCCCTAAACATCTTTTTTAAATCTTAATCAAACATTTTTGTTAAAAAAAATTTTTTTTTTTTTTTAGAAATTGAAAATAACTAAAAAAAGAATCTGATTAGAACTATAGTAAAGGGTAGCACGAATGTCTTGCAAAACATTTTTTATACAACAACAAGTTTTTTACCCTAAACATTATAAAAATATGGATAAAATTAAAGTATCCGATGAAAAAAAATATAAACTTTTTAAGTGAATTAGTCTGTTTTTGGCTATTTTAAGTATAAAAATTGTCAAAACTGGCATTGCAGCACGCAAGAGAATATTCATGCTACCCTTTGGGAAATAGTTCAATTAATGTCACCCAAACATTATCTGATTCCCTTCCTAAAATATTATTAATAAATGCTATGTTTAGGGTTACACATGTTTTCTTTTGGTAATTTTTAACTAAAACTTAATTTAAATGTTTACAAAATTTGCAAAAATATGCAATTTAATTGAAAATAATCAACAAAAAATTCCAAAATACCAGAGAATAAAATATGCAAAATTATTCATTTATAACAAAATATGCAAAAATATGCAACACCAAATTGATGTTTTTTGGTTGCAAACTCTTTGATTCGGAAAAGTATTTGGTCAAATAAACCATGAATCGAACAACGCTTGCAGATTATTGAATTTTATTATCAAAATTCATGCTCGGTTAAGAAAGTCCACGATGCACTTCTTCCAATTTATGGTCAGTTTGGGCACTTTCTGAGGCGGCTATTCGGAATCTTGTGACTAAAATTAGCACCAAATTTTACATTATTGGACATTAAAACACCAAGACCACCAACAAGTCGCAGCTATATCGGCCAGTGTTGTTGATGACCGTGAATTGTCGATTCGGCGCTGTTCGCAGCAATTGGGTCTCTGTTACTCCACTACTTGGAAAATTTTGCGGAAGGATTTGGGTGTAAAATCTTTTAAAATACAGCTGGTGCAAGAATTGAAGCCACACAACCTTCCACAACGGCAAACTTTTGGTGAATGAGCGCTGGCAAAGTTGGATGAAGATCCACTTTTTATCGAAAAATTGTGTTCAGCGACGAAGCTCATTTATGGTTGAATGGATACGTGAACAAGCAAAATTGCCGTATTTGGTGTGAAGAGCAGCCAAAAGCATTTCAAGAACTGCCAATGCATCCCGAAAAATGCACTGTTTTGTGTGGATTATGGGCGGGTGGCATTACTGGACCGTACTTTTTCAAAGACCGTGCGGTGATTACAAATTTTTGTTGCCCAGAATGGAAGAGCTGGAATTGGGTGACATGTGGATTCAACAAGACGGTGCCACATGCCTCACAGCACGCGAAACAATGGCCCAATTGAGAGGCGAGTTCGGTGAACAGTTTATTTCACGTTTGGGCCGGTCATTATTCCGCCTAGATCGTGCGATTTAACGCCTTTAGACTATTTTTGTGGGGCTATGTTAATGCTCATGTCTATAGGGACAGACCAGCAACGGTTGACGCAGTGGAAGCCAATATTGAAGAATTTATCCTTGAGATATGTTGGAGAGTGTAAATCAGCTTTAAACATTGACTTATATAGTTCTTTCTATCGACTCAAAGATTTCAAACATATTTCTAAAGCTCTTTAAAAATCACTCTTTAACACTTTTAAGTCTTTTCTCTAGTCTTCTATCACCTGTTGCACATATACTCAGTAAAAGAGTTTGAATTTCACTTTTTACGCGATCATAATCACAATATAATCGTGCATCTTTTATTAAAACTTCAGATTGAACTTCAATTTCTATCCCCCATGACAAAAGGCTATGGTCTGAAAGTCTTTTTTCCACTGAGCCAATAAGAAAAGAACTTAATACACATGGTCGATAGAAGTTCCACTATCTGGACGAGTAACTAATGTGTGATAATTTATTAAATCATAAATTGCTAGTAAATTTTTTTTTATTAAAAAGAGAAGCAACACTCAGGAAATTCTTCCTATTAATTAATGTGTTGTTATTTTTTGGAAAGGGGATAGTGGAGAGATGAAAGGTGGTGAAAGATGAAGGGCTTGAAACATTTCAACACTGAAACTGCGCTAGGTGATAAGTCTTAAAACAGTTGTTGCTCGCCACCTGATGTAGAGTTAGCGAATTTATTGAAGCTTTTTTGTGCCATAGCCCTGATTCATTATTTTACTTCGGTGTGGTTAAGTCCTATGGGAACACCGAAATCTACTTTTATCGCATTTTGGCTATCTATAAAACGATATAAATTTGATACGTTTGCAATTAAATTTTTTGCTGTTTAGTGTCAGAACAATTGATTCAACAAAGTCCCTACTTTCACATGATTCTACTTCGTATTTCTGATCTACACCAATGAACCGCATTGTAGCCAGCTATGTTATAAATTTGAGCCAAATCTTTACGAATCCAGGTCTCCTGTACAGCAATAATATTGGATAGCCGGGTTAGGTTGTCAACTAGATTTTTAAATTATTAAACTTTTCAATTGAAGAAAAACTTCTGCTATTGATTGATATTATGTTAAAAAATAAACTTGTGTTATTATTTACAAAATTTAAAAATTTTTTTAAACTACAAAAATATTGATTATTAATCATAAAAATAAGAAATATTTTCATATACAATTTATTTATAAATCTCAAATCTTCATCAGGAGCTAAATGCTGC
This sequence comes from Delia radicum, assembly GCA_021234595.1. Lineage (NCBI taxonomy): Eukaryota > Metazoa > Arthropoda > Insecta > Diptera > Anthomyiidae > Delia > Delia radicum. Next base: position 169,716,724 of record CM037854.1, on the reverse strand, counting down.
GATCTACGTTTTTGTTGTTAGTGGCTGCCTCGTAATATTCGAACTCGATGTTTGTTTCGCAAAAACTTGGATGTTTTTTTTTTTAATTTAAAAAATATTTTATTTTTATCTCAATCTTACACTAATTAAATTTTATAAAAATATAAATATTAAAAAGAGCAGGGTTGGCATTCAATAACTTTTCATAATAACGATTGGCTATCACAGTAACACTAATAGCGGAATGGAAATTTTAAAAAAGCGATTCCATTAAAGACTTTCTTTGGTCTGTACGGACGTGTATTTTAAATCTTCTGTCGATTAAATAGATTTTCTATTAAAAAAGTGCCTAATATTAATAAAAAAATTAATATACCAATAAGCGAAAAGACGCTAATAACAATATAATAAATGTTGTTATTCATTGAAAATAAAAATAAACAAAAAAAAGAAAAATTTAACATTTAATTTCAAACATAAGAAGAAAAAAAATAAAAAACCAGAGCATAAAATAAAAAAATAACAAAAAAAAAAAATTATAATGCCGCTCTCCCCCTACTCTTAATTCAGTGTTAACCGAACAAACAAACTAATTATCTCCCGCGCAAATTTCGTCTCCTTCAAATGTTAATTTACATCTCTCACATCCCCCCACTACACAGTCTACCACACTATCATGGAGTTCAGAGTGTACAACTCCTATTTTACCTTCTGATCAAATAAACAAAAATAATGTTTTAAATATTACTCTACCCTCATTCTCATACCCAATGGTAAATACAACTACATACTCGACTGTAAGTACCCAATATAACACAGTTACAACATCAACTGAGTTTTCTCTTAAGCCAGTAATGTCTACATGTACAGCGAACACACAAACATACACTAGTACAAATACTCTTAATAATCAAACTGAGCTTGAAACACAAGCAGCAACAAGTTTTAGTAATATACATTTACAACAGCCGGTAATAGTCGCACCAAATGGTGCTATACCCAAAACTACACTTACTGAGAAAAATGTACAGAAAAACGTTGTTACCCCTAAACAGACACAAAAGGGAGTAGATAGATATTTTACGGTACTTAAACGGAAACGTAGTCCACGATCGGCTAATATTGCTTCATCCTCTAAACAATCAAGGGATAATGAAGAGGTTTCCGTAACCCAAAATCGGTACGCCTTTTTGGAAAGTGAAACCGAAGAAGCTCCCAACAGTCGGTTAGTCACCAAAACCCCCACCAGTATATCTAAGAGAACAAAATTCTAATAAAATTGTTCAATTATTAATTAAAATTATTGGAGAAAATTCTTTTTACGTAACCACGATTAAAAAGGGAAAAATATGTGAAACCAAAATCCAGGTTAACACTGAAAATGACTTCCGTAAATTGGTATCTGACTTTGAAGTTCGTAATAAAAATTTTTACACCTACCAGCTGAAGAGTAGTAGAGGTATTAAAGTTGACCTATCAGAAATACACAAGGCTTTAGAGATTGAGGGCTTTAAGATAAAATATGTCTCAAATATCAGAAATCGTGACAATATTCCCCAACCCTTATTCCGAGTTGAGTTTGAACCCGGCGATGTTAGATTAAAAAATGGTGAACCACATCCAATCTATCGTCTTAGATTTCTGCTCCATCACAGAGTTACAGTAGAAGAACCCCACAAACGTAAGGGATGTAGCGTTCAATCCGAAAAAGATGAACGTGGGATGACAAGAAAATTTCAAAGTCAAAGATGTTAAACAATTGTATACGTGTTGGTACAAAAATAAAAATCAAAAATTTTACAGAGATAATAGTGAAGACTAAAGGGAGCCATTTATACTGCTAGCATTCAGTCGGATGGGGGAGTCGTGTCCTACTATGTTCCCTAAGCCGTATACAATATCCCTACACAAAACTTATTATAGACTCCCTATGGTTTTTTAATAATATAATAAAAAAAAACAAAAAAAATTTACGTTATAATATGGACCAAACCAGACCATAGTGCAATTCTAATTGCCCCCTACTATGGCTGAAAAAAAAAACTGTATAAAATTACGTTAAAAAAATGCATTCAAAGTCAATACGCCAAATGTTTGGGTCTCTTAGATGTCGTTAGAGACCAACGTATCGTAACCCACCCTACCATTGGTTTTAGCTACGCAAATTTTACGCTAAAACCCCACAAACGTTCATATAACCCTACCTACATCACATCTTGTAAGAAAAACCAAAAAAAGTCTAAAATTCCATATTCAAAATTTTGTATATATTCAAGAAACTTTTAGATTTAACATCGTATCTTAAAGATAAAGTTAATTTAGAATTTTGACAAATGTTTTAGAAAAATTACAATTTCATTATCAAATGGGTAATGATCTTTGTAAAATACTGGCTAAAATTACTTCATTTATGAATTCAAAATTTACTACAAAGATAAAGACTATTTATCTAACTAGACTTATTAATTATTATGTTGAAATTTTAAACATTATGATTTTTCAATTCATGAAACTACAAATAGAAATATTAAATGTGTAAATTCTTTTAACAAAAAGAAATACTTAAATATCTAACTTTAATAACCCTATTAATCTATATTTATTTAAATTATATTATTTTATCTAGCACGTTGTAGGGTTAAAGTTAAAAAAAAAAAAGTAATAACTATTCGAAAGATGATTACGATTAAAAAAAAATTTAATATTATTTAAGTACACTGATGTCTATATTTTGTTTTTGTTGCACACAAAAAAAATAATGATTTTATTTGATTTTTTACGAACAAACAAAAACACAAAAACAAAATTCAGACCTTATGCGTAAACTCTTTCCCTAGTTGTTACTTCTTTGACGATCAAAGAATAATAAACTTACAATATAAAACAACTAATTGTTAGCAAATATCAAAAAAATATGAAAGTGTTATAAAAATGCACTCATTGTACACTCACCAAAATTTTTCACCCGCAACCGTCGATGAGGCCTCCCGATATGGTTGATGATGTTTGCAAAAATACGGGTAATTTCTGATATTTGCGTTAGTGCTCAAAATTAATTTAGGATATTAAAATGATTATAGAAAAAGATACATTATATAGGTAGTTCTATGAGTATTAAGGGTTTGTGTTGAAAGTTCAAATTGGCTTAAAGAAAATTTATGTGATGACTGAATTTAAATTAATTTTTAAACCGATTCGATTTTAATAATAAAACAAGATTTTAGATATATTTGATTATTTTAAGAGGATTTTTACACTGCGCGAAAATACGCGTTCTAATAAAAAAATGAAAAATTAAATTTAGTCCATGTATGTTAGATCGTAAAAATCTAACAAGTAGAAAACAAAATTTGACTTTCAACACAAAGCACTTGTAAAATTAAATTAAAATATACTTATTGATGTAAATCCGGTATGCTGAAGATTTTAGTTGTTTGAGGATATGGTTACGGCTTTTGTAGAGTTAATTTATCTCGGCAAAGTAGTTGTCACTGTAGATACGTGTTATTTTTTTTTTTCTCTTGAAATTTGTCTATTCTTAAAAATTGTTTTTTTTTTTTTTTTTTAATAATTCTGGTTTTTAACTCTCGATATCGTTCCCAATTAAATAGGTAGACAGAATAGAAAAAATGATGTAAAAAAAAATTCCAATGTATACAGCAATGTATATCGACGTCATTAATCGGAAGGTATAGATTTATTTTTTTTTCTGCCTTTAAAACGGATCAATTCAAGAGAGTTAGATGAAAATAAAAAAAAAACACAGTACAGTGGAGCCTTGAAGGAGGAAATTGATGATGAATATTTTCCTTTTTTTTTCTGTAAATTTTCAACACAGGAAAATTTATAAGCCAATATCAGCTTTTCTTTTCAGGTGTCCCAAAAAAAAATTAAAGGTGGTGGCTCAAACTAATAAACAAAATTTTTGACCACCACGAAATTCACAGGTTATGAGGTATATATCAAACTTAGTTGAGCGCTGCCTGCTTCTTAGTAGCAAAACTCGTACAGGGGTCACAAAAGGAGTGACAATCAAAATTATTTCTCGTTGATTAAATTTTTTAACATATATTATTTTCGTATTGTACATACATTTTACCCAGGAGGAATACAATTAAAATGTTGGGCCGTAGGGCCCTTAAACACGTGGAAATCCGGGTATAAAAGATGGTGGCTTCAATGCAAAATTTTATGATGAAATCAAATTTGATTTGCAGTCACGTGGATATAAAAATTTTATAATTTTATCATTATCGGCGGTACTTTGCAATGTTCAATTTATTTTTATTCAAAAAATATGCCGGAATTGTTAAAATTTAACAAAAAAAATATATACCGACAATGGATGTATAAAGATTTCTTTTTTTTTTTTTCACTTTTTTTATTTTACTTTATGATTTATTAAAAACGGTATTTAAATTGGTTTATTCCTCTTAATAGAAATGACGTCTTAACACTTTAGATTCTCGTTGAAAAAGGAAGTATGAAAAAATATGTATCTTCCAAGAGAACTCTGAAAAGTATAGAGTGTTGCCACCGATTTTAGACATATTTGATAAAAAGGTAGTAAAATAAAATGTTTCTTTAATTTTACTGAAAAATTATTACATTATGAAATATTTGCCCATTTATTAATTTTATACTATTCCAAAACGATTTATATTCATTTATTTAATATTATTGGTATTCTTTCTACACTACTATTGTCGAAGGGTTAAGCACAGACACAAACCGACTTGTATACCGTAAAAGTAATATGAAATTTGGTTTCAAAGAGTATGCCATTCACACTACCAAATTTTACTCCATAAAATCCTTAATAAAAATTATATTAATATTTGTAAAAAAATTTGCAAAAAATAAAAAATTTATAATTATAACAATTTATCCTATTTTAATCAGCTTTTCACCGATAAAATTTGCGCTGAGTTAAAGAAAATTGCAAAAATAATATTCGACCATTATACAACAGTGTTAGCTGGAAAACGTTTATGGTCGAATGTCCTTGCCATGAAAAGTACCTATGGTTTTCCCATCTAAATCCTGTAAAACGTAGTAATGGCTTCCGACCTTCTCCTTGACCTTTGCCTTTAAAAATACTGGGGAAAGTTTTGCGCTAAATTTTCGCTCTAAATTACTCTGAGCGAAATTACGACGATATACCTCCTGGCCCACATTAAAACTAATGGGTCGGGTGCGTAAATTATATTGATTTCGATTTGTATCGTATGCGTCAGAAATATGTTTCCTTAGGTCTTTTCGCAGGAGAGACAAATTATCATCGCGGGACAAAGTAAACGAGGGTTCGTCAAGAAGGTTTAGATTTTTTTAAAAGATTATAGGAACTGCCATGAGTTATCATGTCGAAACCAAAGACTGCATGATAAGGGCTACAGTTAATTGACTGATGGGTAGAGTTTCGCAACGCGCAACTTATAAAGCTTAAGTTCTGGTCCCAAAGAGTGTGATCACGTTTCAAGAAGGCCCTTATACCTGCTATTAAGGATCTGTTAACCCTCTCTGACGCGTTGGCTTGAGGGGAGTAGAGAGCGGTATAAATATGGGTTATCCCGAGTGAAGTAAAAAACGCATTGAGGTCATTCGACTTGAATTGTGAGCCGTTGTCGCTAACAATATATTCGGGTACACCGTAAATATGAAAAATGTGTTTTAATAAAAATTCTTGGATGGCCGAGGATACAAATTTTTTTAGGGGACACAGCCAGTGAAACTTTGTGAGGTGATCTAAAACTATGAGCAACCCAATATTGCCATGCTTGCTACGGGGGTAGGGACCTAAAATGTCTATATACAACCTCTGAAAAGGTCGTAGAGAAATAGTTGCCTTACCCATTTCCGGTTTCATAATGAAATTAGGAGATTTCGTGGTTTTGCAGATTTCGCAATTACGAATGTAATTACGAACGTCTCTCACTAAGCCGGGCCAAAAGAAATGCCGGCGAACTAACTCTAGGGTTTTATATACACCACCGTGTGACGTCACCAGAGAATCGTGAAACCGGGTAAGTATAGACTTTCGCAAATTATAGGGCACCCAAAGTTTCCAGGATTTTTGGTCCTCTTCATCATTGCCACAACTATGTTGTGTTCTTATATAGACATATTTTTCAACAATTTTAATATCAGGATATTTAACAGGATTTTCCGAAATTTTTTCCTTTAAGGTTATGTAATCCTCGTCGTCGAAGTGACCCGATTCAAGATTAATCTCCGGTTCCGAAATTTCAAGGCCAGAAATTTCGTCATCGCAAACCCTAGAAAGAGCATCGGGGACGATGTTGTCCTTCCCTTTGCGATGACTTATAGAAAATTTATAGCCCTGAAGCTTAAAAACCCAGCGGGCCAACCTACCGTTTAGATCAGGTTGCCTCATCAACCAAACCAACGAGGAATGGTCAGTTATGACCTCAAATTCTTGCATTTCTATATAGCAACGAAATTTCCTAATAGCCTCCAGAGCAGCGAGGCATTCACGCTCTGTGACACTGTAGTTGCGTTGGGCAGAGTTGAGCTTTTTGGACATGAAAGCTATCGGCTTCTCGGCCCCATTTTCGTCCAGCTGCACCAACACAGCTCCAATGCCATAGTCGCTGGCGTCACAATGAATATAGAATTTTTTCGAAAAATCAGGGTTGATTAAAATCGGGGCAGAGGTGAGAAGGAGCTTAATTCTCTCGAAAGCAGCTTGGGCCTCAGGTGTCCAACAAAACTTTCGTTTTGTGGATAACACCTCGGTAATCGGAAACACGACCGACGAAAAATTATCAATAAATCTTCTATACCAACCAGCCAGACCAAGAAAACCGCGAACTTGTTTCAGGGTTTTTGGTACTGGCCAATTGGATATAGAGATAACTTTTTCGGGGTCGGTCTTTATACCACCACGTCCAATAATATATCCAAGATAGTTTACTTCGGTTACAAGAAAATGAGATTTAGAAATGTTGAGTGTAATATTGGCCTTTCTGAACTGTTCCGCAATTCTAACTAAAACAGAGAGATGAGTATTGAAGTCTTCGGATACGATGACGAGGTCATCAAGGTATCCAAAAACACAATGACGTAAATCGGCCGGGATAATGTCGTCCATCAGACGACACATCGTCTGTGGCGCATTACATAGCCCAAAGGGCATGACGACAAATTGATAAAGGGGCCTCCCCGGGACAGTGAAAGCAGTTAGGGCCTTTGACTCATCGGCTAAGCCGATTTGCCAAAAGGCATCTTTTAAGTCCAGTTTTGATATTAGGTTAGCCTTTGGAAGCCGAGCAAAAATACCCTCTATACTGGGTAGCGGATATGCATCCTTCTTGGTCACAGAATTGACCTTACGCGCATCTAAACAAAGACGGACCTTGTTTGGTTTAACCACTAAGCGCATCGGGGAACTCCAGGGTGACGAAGAGGTTTCTATCACCCCTAAAGCCAACATGCGGTCGATCTCTTGGAACATCAGCTTCTCCACCGCAGGAGAAACTGGGTAGAACCTTTGCTTGATTGGTTTGGCATCGCCGACGTCAATCTCGTGTTTTATCAAGCTGGTTCGCCCGAGACCCTGTTTCTCGAAATTTGGAAACAAATCAATGATAGCAGAAAGCTGCTGACGTTGGCTCGGAGTCAAGGGATATTCTTCTGGATTCGAATCTAAAGATTCTTCTATTTTATCAGGTTTATCGGACGTTATACAAAAAGCAGACAAATCAGACGGAACTTCGGACAAATCTGAACAGACGGACGTTAAAACTACGGATCCAAAAACTTCGGGCGCTAAATTAAAAGACTTCCAAAAATCTACTCCTAATATCAAACGTTGCTTAATGGAGGGTACAATAAAAAATTTAATTTGTCTATGAACATTTTTAAAGTAAACATCTACAATTAAATGACCCAAGACACGCTGTAAATTACCATCTGCAGTTGAAACAAATGATTTTCGAGAGCAAAAACAATCAAAATTAGTAAAATTTTCCTTAGCTAAATCAGCACCAATACAGCTGACATTAGCACCAGTGTCTAAGAGGCCAAATTCGCAAAAATTTAAAAATTTAACCTGAGCATAATATCTCTTGTCGTTCAGATTATTATAAATGGATGAAATCACATATTTAGAGGCATGCTTTCGCATTTTAAAATATTCTCGAAGGCGTGCAGTTGATCTTTTCGTCTTTTTAGGCATAAAGTCTGATAAAACAGACACGTTAAAAATTTGGTTACGCTTGGCGATATAATTTTGCCATCGTAAATGATATGGTAATTTAGGATAGATGATTTTATTTAAATTTTCATCAGCATCGAGAGGATTTTGATAAAAATTTCTTTTCAATATTGTTATTTTATTGGGAGGTTTTTGTGTTACTATGGGTAAATTATTTTCATAAAAGTGGGTTGTGTTTATGGAGCTGGGCGGAAATAATTCTGTCGCGTCTCGTTTTTTGAATTAGATAATTTTTTTGCAGAACATTTAGGACATTGGGGCTTATACGTTTCCTTAGCCCCGCAGCCATAGCAGAAAACTGTCTTATTTTGCAAACAATCTTCCCAGTGGTGGCCTGCAGAGTCACAGTTCCAGCACTTGGAAGCCATTGCTGTTTGTTGAACAGCTTCAACAGAAGGGTTAATAAAACCTGAAGCATTACATGAGTCATCCTCTAGGGAAAAATCTAGTTCTGCTACAGTTCTGCGCGGAGCAAAATTTTGATTAAATTTTGGTGGAATATCTCGACGTAAAGCATCGCCACCAAATAAGTTTTCCCTCATTTGCACAAGTTTGCGTAAATGTGCAATTGTGTAAACCGGAACATACAAGAGTTCGCGTCTCAAATCAGGGCTTAAGTTACGTTTTAAAATTTCAATAATATCAGCCTCTGGCATTGGCGGATCTAGGCGAGAAAGAAAAGAAGACACATCTTCGAAAAATACCTCAAAAGATTCACCTGGCTTCATTTTTCGATTCCGAACTTCCTCCATGAAATCAAAATTTGTCCTAAAATCTTTGTACTCGTAACGCAAAGCGATACAAAATTCGTCCCATCTAATGGTTTGGACTTGCTTGTGATAATTCCAATACCACTCACGCGCTTTACCGGTTAATAAAATATGCAAATTTCTGCAAATTATTTCAAAATCATTATTGAAAGTATCTGAAGTTAATGACCTGAGTCTATACAGAAAATCGTCAACCCTTATGCCATTCGTGGAACCATCAAATTTCAAGTTCCAATTTTGTATAATTGAGGTGATTTTGTCGCTTCTACGGGCAAAATTCTCATCAACTCTAGCCGCATTATAAATTTGGCTGTTTTGACCATTTTGTGATTGATTAGAAAATACTGAATTTTGCGGTTGTGGATTATAATAATCGACATTTGGTTCAAAAGTTTGATTAAAATTATTTGATGTTCTGTTAGAGGGTCTATATTCTGAAGGTTGTGAAAACCCTTGGTGTGAATAACTATCACGGGTTTGCCTTTGTGAATTTGACATATTATTAGGGGGTAAAGAATAATTTTGTTGTATTTCAGATTGTGGCCGACTTTGATCTGAAGAATTATGTTGAGTATTTGCTTGTAATGGAACTTGTGAAAAATTGGACCCCGAAGATTGAATATTTGTGGGTGTAATATTTAAATTTCCTAAAATTCTCACAAGGCTGTTTTCAATTACCCGATCAATTTCCGAAGCAGTAACATAATTTTCATTATTATCAGACATGTTAATATTATGCCTTACTGGTCTATGGGAAACCCTACGTGAATATAATTCTTGAAAGTTCTGGGGAATTGTTAGCGGTAATTGCTTAGTAGGAGTAACTTTTGATGAATGAGAAATATTATGTAATAATGCATTCTGATTATCCCTTGGCAAGGATAATGAAGAATTTATATTTGAATTTTGATCATCCTGTGGGGCGCCAGGATTCTGTGGCGAAGTTGTGGTAGTTTGTTTATTAAAATTCTGACTATTCTGTGGTAATGTTATAGTCGATTGTTTATTAGAGTTCTTAGTCGGAGTTTGATTAAATTGCGGTAAAATGGACGAAGCAGTTTCTAAATTGCTAAACTCTAAGAAGTTTTGAGATTGTTCTAATTCCTCCACTATTATTTTGCCACTGCGAGTTTTAGTCTGTTTGGATATAGCCCCGCGACCCCTGCCTCTGAAGTTTGAGGTTTGTTTAGGGTTTGATGGTTTTACACTTTGAAAATCAAATCTTTTTAAATTACCAAGCTCGCAAGGGTTTTGGCATGTTGGACAAATTGACTTGTCAGATAAAAAGTTCTCAATACAAGGGCGGTGAAATACATGATTGCATTTCGAAATTATAACACAATGCTTATTACCAATCATCAAATCTTTGCATATGCCACAAACAATATCATTTTCTGTTGCGGTTTCACCAGTAGAACCAGAAGCCTGATCCTCAATTGGAGATTGTTGTTCACTGTTTGAACCCATTGTTAAAATTATATTAAAAAAATCAAAAATATCAAAAGAAATATGGTTTGAATTTTTCGGTTATAAAACGTGTATGTTTCAGGCAATTAAATCATGGAAAGATTGTATTATTTTAAAAATAATATTAAGCTTTAAATTTTACAATAATTGGGGAACAAATACTTTTTCCCGAAAGAGATTATATTTAAATTTTTAATATATAAAAAAAATATAGGAAATTTTTAAACAAAAAATAAAGGAAATTCTCCTATGATGGTAATTAGACTTAAGAACAATGTCTCAATTTAATTGAATACTATTAGTTGAAACAGATTCTGTAATTGCTAAAAAGGTAATTAAGTTTAAGTTAAATTTCGATCGTACCTATGAGCAAAATGTTCTCATAGAGAGACTACTCAATGTAATTATTTCTTTAAAAATGTTATGAAAATTAGACGAAGATAAATAGGAATAAGTACATAATCTAGTGAAAAATCCATAAAAATCCTATAGCAATAGAAAAAGCAGCGTTTTTTTTTTTTTTTTTTTTTTTTTTTTAATAGTAAATGGTTTTCAAAATCTCAACTATTAATATTCTATACACGACAAATAAAATTTAAAACTGTTGCATAAAACAGACTCTCAAACGAATAATTTCTTTAAAAGTAGATTGCAACCAATTTGCAGTAATATATAAATAAAGTGTTTTAACAAACAATCAAAATACGGTTTTCTTACGTTTTAGATGTGAGAGGTAGATAGAGTTTTTAAATAGACGTGACAGTGAATGAAATGGAAAAAAAAATAGGGTTATTGAGTTCAATAAATTATCAAACATTATTATAATTTGACAAACCAGCATGCATGTTGGCCAATAACTAAAAAAAATTGGACATTACAGTGCAATTAGCATAATAACGTTATTCCTAATATTTCTAGGATACTGATAACTCAGTCCAACTATAATATCAATTTGAAAATTTAAAAAACTTACACAGATTAAGAAGTTTCCCAAATGTCCTCATATTAAAGATAAAAGCGGAATTAGGGAGCAATCCGGTCAACTTATTCGAACCCTTAGTCCTCAAATAATTGAATTTCCAGGAAGCTATAAAACCTATTTATCCCAAATAATCCGATATATGAGAATTATTCAAACTCTATGAGTTAATGAGCTCTAAAACTAATTCAAAATGAAGGTGAGCAGAAAAATCAAAAGATCTTCCCTGCCCCACGTTGGGCGCCAAAATTTTATGTAGCGTTCAATCCGAAAAAGATGAACGTGGGATGACAAGAAAATTTCAAAGTCAAAGATGTTAAACAATTGTATACGTGTTGGTACAAAAATAAAAATCAAAAATTTTACAGAGATAATAGTGAAGACTAAAGGGAGCCATTTATACTGCTAGCATTCAGTCGGATGGGGGGGTCGTGTCCTACTATGTTCCCTAAGCCGTATACAATATCCCTACACAAAACTTATTATAGACTCCCTATGGTTTTTTAATAATATAATAAAAAAAAACAAAAAAAATTTACGTTATAATATGGACCAAACCAGACCATAGTGCAATTCTAATTGCCCCCTACTATGGCTGAAAAAAAAAACTGTATAAAATTACGTTAAAAAAATGCATTCAAAGTCAATACGCCAAATGTTTGGGTCTCTTAGATGTCGTTAGAGACCAACGTATCGTAACCCACCCTACCATTGGTTTTAGCTACGCAAATTTTACGCTAAAACCCCACAAACGTTCATATAACCCTACCTACATCACATCTTGTAAGAAAAACCAAAAAAAGTCTAAAATTCCATATTCAAAATTTTGTATATATTCAAGAAACTTTTAGATTTAACATCGTATCTTAAAGATAAAGTTAATTTAGAATTTTGACAAATGTTTTAGAAAAATTACAATTTCATTATCAAATGGGTAATGATCTTTGTAAAATACTGGCTAAAATTACTTCATTTATGAATTCAAAATTTACTACAAAGATAAAGACTATTTATCTAACTAGACTTATTAATTATTATGTTGAAATTTTAAACATTATGATTTTTCAATTCATGAAACTACAAATAGAAATATTAAATGTGTAAATTCTTTTAACAAAAAGAAATACTTAAATATCTAACTTTAATAACCCTATTAATCTATATTTATTTAAATTATATTATTTTATCTAGCACGTTGTAGGGTTAAAGTTAAAAAAAAAAAAAGTAATAACTATTCGAAAGATGATTACGATTAAAAAAAAATTTAATATTATTTAAGTACACTGATGTCTATATTTTGTTTTTGTTGCACACAAAAAAAATAATGATTTTATTTGATTTTTTACGAACAAACAAAAACACAAAAACAAAATTCAGACCTTATGCGTAAACTCTTTCCCTAGTTGTTACTTCTTTGACGATCAAAGAATAATAAACTTACAATATAAAACAACTAATTGTTAGCAAATATCAAAAAAATATGAAAGTGTTATAAAAATGCACTCATTGTACACTCACCAAAATTTTTCACCCGCAACCGTCGATGAGGCCTCCCGATATGGTTGATGATGTTTGCAAAAATACGGGTAATTTCTGATATTTGCGTTAGTGCTCAAAATTAATTTAGGATATTAAAATGATTATAGAAAAAGATACATTATATAGGTAGTTCTATGAGTATTAAGGGTTTGTGTTGAAAGTTCAAATTGGCTTAAAGAAAATTTAATGTGATGACTGAATTTAAATTAATTTTTAAACCGATTCGATTTTAATAATAAAACAAGATTTTAGATATATTTGATTATTTTAAGAGGATTTTTACACTGCGCGAAAATACGCGTTCTAATAAAAAAATGAAAAATTAAATTTAGTCCATGTATGTTAGATCGTAAAAATCTAACAAGTAGAAAAAAAAATTTGACTTTCAACACAAAGCACTTGTAAAATTAAATTAAAATATACTTATTGATGTAAATCCGGTATGCTGAAGATTTTAGTTGTTTGAGGATATGGTTACGGCTTTTGTAGAGTTAATTTATCTCGGCAAAGTAGTTGTCACTGTAGATACGTGTTATTTTTTTTTTCTCTTGAAATTTGTCTATTCTTAAAAATTGTTTTTTTTTCAATAATTCTGGTTTTTAACTCTCGATATCGTTCCCAATTAAATAGGTAGACAGAATAGAAAAAATGATGTAAAAAAAATTCCAATGTATACAGCAATGTATATCGACGTCATTAATCGGAAGGTATAGATTTATTTTTTTTCTGCCTTTAAAACGGATCAATTCAAGAGAGTTAGATGAAAATAAAAAAAACACAGTACAGTGGAGCCTTGAAGGAGGAAATTGATGATGAATATTTTCCTTTTTTTTTTTCTGTAAATTTTCAACACAGGAAAATTTATAAGCCAATATCAGCTTTTCTTTTCAGGTGTCCCAAAAAAAAATTAAAGGTGGTGGCTCAAACTAATAAACAAAATTTTTGACCACCACGAAATTCACAGGTTATGAGGTATATATCAAACTTAGTTGAGCGCTGCCTGCTTCTTAGTAGCAAAACTCGTACAGGGGTCACAAAAGGAGTGACAATCAAAATTATTTCTCGTTGATTAAATTTTTTAACATATATTATTTTCGTATTGTACATACATTTTACCCAGGAGGAATACAATTAAAATGTTGGGCCGTAGGGCCCTTAAACACGTGGAAATCCGGGTATAAAAGATGGTGGCTTCAATGCAAAATTTTATGATGAAATCAAATTTGATTTGCAGTCACGTGGATATAAAAATTTTATAATTTTATCATTATCGGCGGTACTTTGCAATGTTCAATTTATTTTTATTCAAAAAATATGCCGGAATTGTTAAAATTTAACAAAAAAAATATATACCGACAATGGATGTATAAAGATTTCTTTTTTTTTCACTTTTTTTATTTTACTTTATGATTTATTAAAAACGGTATTTAAATTGGTTTATTCCTCTTAATAGAAATGACGTCTTAACACTTTAGATTCTCGTTGAAAAAGGAAGTATGAAAAAATATGTATCTTCCAAGAGAACTCTGAAAAGTATAGAGTGTTGCCACCGATTTTAGACATATTTGATAAAAAGGTAGTAAAATAAAATGTTTTTTTTAATTTTACTGAAAAATTATTACATTATGAAATATTTGCCCATTTATTAATTTTATACTATTCCAAAACGATTTATATTCATTTATTTAATATTATTGGTATTCTTTCTACACTACTATTGTCGAAGGGTTAAGCACAGACACAAACCGACTTGTATACCGTAAAAGTAATATGAAATTTGGTTTCAAAGAGTATGCCATTCACACTACCAAATTTTACTCCATAAAATCCTTAATAAAAATTATATTAATATTTGTAAAAAAATTTGCAAAAATAAAAATTTATAATTATAACAATTTATCCTATTTTAATCAGCTTTTCACCGATAAAATTTGCGCTGAGTTAAAGAAAATTGCAAAAATAATATTCGACCATTACAGGGACCACCTCAATGCTTAAACTGCCAAGAATGGACACACAAAGGCTTATTGCCATCTTAAATCCGTTTGTGTAATGTGTGGTGAGTTTAACCAATCAAGCAAATGCGATAAATCGCGGAATGACCCATCCGTAAAAAAAATGCAGTAATTGTAATGAGAATCACACTGCAAATTATAGGGGTTTCCCAGTATATTCTGCGGTATTGCGTTCTGTTCCTTACAGAGGACAAGCCTCTCGAACCCATACCACACTAACCCAATACCCTATTTTATCGCAAAACGATCAGGGCAATAATAATGCTCGCTCATATTCAAATGTTTTGAGATCCAAATCAAACCCTTACAAAAACCCCACACAAAAACCCAAGATACTCCAGATATTGTGCACCCCAATTTGAGCCACCAGTACAACGTTTTTGTAAACTTGAGTCAACTCTAGATACTCTAGTTAAAACAATAAATAATTTAACTAGCTATATAAACAATATGATGCAAGAGTTGATGAGAATGCAGTCTATGTTATTACATGCTTTATTAAATAAACCATGAATAGCTTAAAAATATGTTTTTGGAACGCAAACGGCATACGCCAACATAAACACGAGCTTGAATACTTTCTCAGAAACAAACAAATAGATTTAATGCTTGTTTCTGAGACTCATTTAACGCCAAGAAGTTTATTCGTAATACACGGATACACTTTGTATGATACAAAAGACCCGAGTGTTTCGATGAAATTTGGAGGAGTGAGGGATGGATGGCTGGAAGTCTGGAGGATGAAGGAAACTGAGTAAAATAAAATCACCAATTGATTTTATTACTCAGTGTAAATAAAAATATCCCAAAATGGAAGAAAAGAAATAAAAACGAAAACGAATTAGGATTTGGAATAAGATTTATTTACAGAATTAATGGGGTACGTCTTACCAGTATGACAATCGGATTAACAAGAGAAGGTTGTTTTTTAAGATTTGACGGAAATAGTATCCACGACGTTTTAGGACTTTTGACGTTTAACTTTCGGACAAATATTAGAACGAGATAGATATTTTGTATCTTTTATACAATTTAGTACCGAGTTAAAATATTGTTTTAAGGAATTTAGGGTTTCTTACTCAGGTTTAATGTCAGCAAGGTTTATTTGACATTAACACCGAGGAACAGAGCATGTGGGGGCTCGGCGATTCTCATTAAATCTCGACTGAGACATTTTGTAATGCCAGAACTCCGTGAAAACTATCTGCAAGCGACATCAGTGTGTCTTGAAGATTTTGGCAAAGACCTAGTCATCTCATAATTTATTCACCACCGAGATTCACAATAACAGAGGAAAAATACACACATTTCTTTAAATCACTGGTCCACGTTTTCTGGCAGCTGGCGACTATAATGCCAAGCACCCTTTCTGGGGATCAAGGCTGATTAACCCAAAAGGCCGTGTTTTATTTGAAACTATTTCAAAATTGAGATCTCCGGATCCCACTTACTGGCCGACTGATCGGCAGAAAATATCAGATCTTATAGATTTCGGTTTAACAAAGGGGGTATCCAGTCAATTAATTCAAGTAGAATCATCACTGGAACTCTCCTCTGATCACACTCCCACAATTATTACCGTTTTTAACCCTAACAATGTTGTTCGCCCAAGTGGCAAAACAATAAACTGGCTAAAATATAAAAAATTTATTAGTACGCATTGCACAGAAAATATTCCGCTAAGAACACCAAACGATATCGACCTCTCCATTAAAAATCTTGAATTGAATCTTAAAACAGACCATTTACAATTTCATCTGCAAATGTCCAGCGATTATTGAATGAAAAGCGAAGAATCCGAAGAGAGTGGCAACGACATATATCTCCGCAACTAAAAGCTCAGTTAAGGGAATCAACAAGAAATCTACAGAAACTGCTAAAGTCAAAGAAAGTCGCATCACTAAATGTATATCTAGAAAGTTTGGACTCTACCCCTAGTACTGACTACTCATTACGGCGTGCTACAAAAGGTCTAAATAGACCAGCCATAAGTAATCCTCCTTTGCGAAATCCAAATGGAGAATGGGCTAGAAAGGACTCTGAAAAAGGAGAATTGTTCGTAGAACACTTAAAAAATGTATTCACCCCAAATAGTTCACAGAATATAACAGAGTTGCCAACGGTTATACCCCAGATTGAATCACCCAACCCAATCAGATTTCAAATGCAAGAGGTCGAAAAGGCAATTGTTGACTTAAACCCAAAAAATGCATCAGGGATCGATAAAAATTAGTAATAATATGCTTTTAGAGTTACCCCGTGTAGCTTTGAAAATAATTCTTTATTTTTTCAATGCTATTTTACGTCTTAAATACTATAACCCAGAATGGAAAGTTTCTCTTGTTACAATGATACCCAAGCCAGGCAAAGATAATACAAAAGTCGACTCGTATAGACCAATCAGTCTTTTGTCGAATATGTCAAAGCTGTTTGAAAAATTGTTTGTGAACAAATTAACCCTAGCCGTTTAACGAAACAATTTAATCCCAGATCACCAGTTCGGGTTTAGAAAACAACACAGCACCATTGAGCAAGTACACAGGCTAGTTACTGTTATCAGAATGGCTTTTGAAGAAAAGAAATACTGCTCTGCTCTTTTTATTGATGTTTCACAAGCATTTGACAAAGTTTGGCATGAGGGTTTACTCTTTAAAATTAAGCACTTGCTACCACCCAACACACACAAGCTATTAGAATGCTATATCACAGGCCGACAGTTTACAGTTAAAGAAAACAGTTTTATAAGTACCCCACAAAATATAAATGCCGGAGTTCCACAAGGCAGTATTTTGGGGCCATTATTATACTTACTCTACACTTCAGATTTACCAACAAATCTTTATACCCACACCTCAACTTTTGCTGATGACACGGCAATCATAAGTGTAAATGAGAACCCAACAGTAGCGTCTCAAAGATTACAAACCCACATCTCTCAGTTAGAAGCTTGGTTAGAGAGATGGAGAATTAGAGTAAATGAACAAAAATGCATTCACATTACGTTTACCTTACGAAGAGAATCTTGTCCACTAGTTCGTATTAATAATCATAATATACCCCAGAACACACATGTTAAATATCTGGGCATTCATCTTGACCGTCGACTTACATGGAAAGCTCATATAGATGCTAAAATTACCCAAATAAAATTAAAAACTGTACAACTATTATAGGTAGAAACTCTAAACTCAGCTTAGACTGTAAATTATTGATTTACAACTCGATTATAAAACCCATATGGTGCTATGGGGAACTGCCAGTGAAAGATATATGAAAAGATTGGAAACACACCCTAATACACTAGCTCGAAATTTATTAAATAATCGTGGACATCTACGCCTTAGAAGATTGGACACACCAGACTTGGTGCAATAAAAGTGTTACAAATGCTCCTGAACATATTTAGTCGCTGAGCCCTTGAAGTTTTGTCTGGCACTGGGTGGATTTAACGTCAATAATTAGTTTTACGATTTGAATAATTATTGTTAGTTCACTAAAATCTTGTGAAGATCCAATAAATAGAAATGAGAACAAAAAAAAAAATTAAAGACATGTTTCTTCCGATGTAAACGGTTTTAGTTTTCTATTTTACCTGTTTGATTTTGAAATATCTTGAACTAGTTAAAGTAAAAACAACGCTAAAATACCGAAACGACGATTTATAACGTTATTTTGTTGATGTAACAAAATTTAATGGGTAGAATTTTGAAATAAACCCTGTAAAGACACATGCCACTATTGTAATCGTAGCTTTAAAACCTTCATAACGGCATTGGTGTGGCCGTGGTAGGCAACTTTCATTGTAATGAAGAGGTAGTGTTTGCCAACCATGAAAAAAGTAAGCACATACTCAGGGAACTTCTGCTGTAAATATTTGTCGTTGTTTCAGTTGTAATACAGTATCTTTATTTTTAAGTGAAAAAACAGTCATTTGTAGAAGAAATTTAATTTTTGACTACAATTGTAGTTCCTTTAAAAAACAAACCACATTAAATTACAGTATTATGATTTTACATTCATTTTATACAGTATTTTTTTTTTATTTAAAAAAATAAAACAAATTAATGTTTGTTTATTTTTTACTGCACTGACTGAACTACTCATTAATAATACAATTGTAGTTAATTTTTTGAACAGTAAAAAACAAATGACTATGTTAGTTGAATTTACTATAATGTAAGTCGTTCTTTTTTCAAGTGAAATTTCATTTGTTTTTAGCTACATTTGCAGTGGTCTTTACCTTTATTAAGTGCAGAAAATACATTAAAATAAACCTAACATGAATCCATAAAATAACTTTTTTGCTAAACTTTCAATAAAAAATAGTTTTTAATTTTAACGAAAAAATAAAAATCCAAAAATAGATCCGGTGATTTTTTAATAGTAGCAAATAAACATGTTTTGCTGACATATTAAACGTTTGTCAAAAAATCGTCATTTTGGGAGCAAAAATCATCCAATCGTCATTTAGTAATTTAGGTACTAAAAATCGTCAAAATGACGATAAATCGTCAAACCTGGCAACAGTGACTCTCAGTCGTATTTCTATTCTCACGCGCTCATATGTTATACATGCCGGCTAAAGCCGGGCTTGCCCGGAGTATACCTACACGCAGAGAAAAGGTATGATTGAACATGATTGTGGACACAAAATTATGATACTATGATTCTAGTTATCATATAAATGACTGGATGATCATATTATGATTACCGAAGGCGATTTTTCGTCATTTAGAATCATAATATGATTGCTACGATCTTATTATGATGCTCTTAAACTATCATAAAACGATGCTCTATTTCCTGCGTGTAGTTCTGCCTAAAAATTTTTATTCATTGTAAGTTTTGTGAATATTTAAGGAGTTTTTTTTTATATAATGACCAATATGTGGAATATTATACAGAATTCATGTGATGTTGGTGGAGGTCAAGCTTCATAACAATGTAGTTTGTGTTTGGATTTTATTTACCTATAATTAATAATTTTAATTAGTTTTTGTTTGTATGAAAACATTTATATTCATGATTAGTAACATTTGATAATTAATGAAATTGTGATTAATCCACATTCTAACGATGTCCAATAAAGATGTGTAGATCGTAAGTCATTGGACATACTTTCTTATAATGAGGTAGTATCACATGTGCAAAATACCACATGATACGTGCACACTATGGTCCGAACCATAGCTGCTTGATGTGTTTTTATTACTAATTAAAAAATTTCTAAACATTTTTTTACGGACGGTTACCCATGCTAACCGACCGAGAGGGCTCATCAATATGACGTTGGGATACGTACTCACTATGGTTCGAAAAATAGCGGATTAAGATGTATTTTTAGTAATAATAGGGGGTATTCCCGCTGCATTGTTAGCGTGGGGACGACATTGTTTTGCCTTCAAGTTTAAAATGTAATTGATTTTGGATAAGAATTTAATCATTTAAGTAAAATAAAACACAATGTGATATCCAAACATTTAGGCAGGTATGGCCTGGCATTATTACCATTTACAATTTGGGGATTAGGAATGAAAATACGTTTTTCTTAACCCCCAAATCAAAATGGGAGCTATGTCTTGCATAGTTATTAGATCGTTTTTCAAAAGAACATTGTGTGAATATTACAGTATTTCTGTGTAGACGGACTGCGGCCAGGTTTACGATTTTTCTATTCTGTGGTATGTCCAAAGCCGGCGTCCCTGAGTAAAACATTTATGAAAGGCTGTAAATAAAAAAGTTAATACTTCATTCCGTTGTCCTATAAAAATTACATTTTAAACTTTAAGGCAAAACAACGTGTTATCTATGATAACAGTGGGATTGCCCGTTACCATAACTTATGTGTTCATTGGTATATGGTCTAATTTAATGAAAAGATAATTTCTAAAATATGCAATAAAATATAGTAAAAATGGAACTAATCTCTATACTATAATAGTACTATTACTACTATATTAGCCAATAATCTATGGGCTAAAGCACTTTAAATATACCTTTAGGAATCTTAAACAAAACTTGATAAAAAGGGCAAATATGTTCCCTTAATCACTCAGCCCAAAACGCTTGATTTTTAAATACGGCATGTAAGTTTCTCCTCCACTCACAAAGATGGAATTATAGTAAAAAAGGGGTTTAAATAAGAAAAATTGGGATTAATCACAATGCTTAAACCGCTAGAGTAAGGAACTTGAAATTTGACTTGAAGGTTCCTCGTCCGGAGCAGACATTATCTAATAAGAAATTTATATGGTGAAATTTCTTACGGTGAGGGGCAAAATCTACCTTTTAATATTTTGCCATATAACATTTGGCTACAAATCTGACTTTTAAAATATGTGTTTCTTTGAACTTACAATTAAAACGTTGTATAAATGGGGTTAAAAAGGAAAAGTGTCCGTTAATAGCCCGGCTCCAATCGTAGGAGGTAGGAACTTGAGATTTGACATGTAAGCGTAGACATCAACCAAGAGAGGGGCAAAAACGGACAATCTCTCCTTAACCTTAACGTCATAACCAAAACCATTAGGTAATAATATCGTAATTCACTTAAGATATACTTTTTGCGTTTTTATTCAAAACTTGTCATAAATAAAGGGGAAAAGTGTCCTCTTAATGACATGTACAATTGCTTTATGCTTAATATTTAAAACATCTTCTCGAAATGGTTAAACAAAATAATTAAAACAGGAAACCATTTTCTTTTTAATGTATTCCGAAATTAAAAACTATTGGTAACGATATATCGGACATTTAAGCTAGTCGAGTAATAATAAAAATTAAATTATAAAATATTTTGGATATTTAGAAGTTAACTGTATAAAAAGGGGTAAAAGTTGGTAATAATTCATAACTTTTAAATACATTTATATATATTAAAAAACTGAAATTTTTAGATTCCAAGTGCTGCAAAATTATATACTCTTTTTGACTAATGAACACAAAAGCACAAATTTTTGTAAAAAAAAAATATTTAGTTCTGTACGATTTTTATAAGAAGTTAATCATTTGAAGATCTACATTTTTAGGCAGGAATGACATGACATTATCCCAATTTCCGATTTGGGGACTATGAATTGAAATGTTTCTACCATAGCCCCCAAACCAACAGGGGAACTATGCCTAACATGATTATGCTAATAATCACCAGTAAAAAATAGACATATTCTTCATAGACAAATTTTATTACGTTTTTAACTTTAACGCAAAAATAGGTTTTATCTACGCTAACAACCTTGTTCGCTTTGTCCGCTAGTATAAAATATGTATTCCCTGATGTATAGGCTAATTAACTAAAGAAATACTTTTTGAAATTTGAAATAAAAACATAGTAAAAATTGGATTCAAAGGTTAATAAGTGCCGCCAGCTTTAACCGTACGAGCTTGAAACTACAAATTTGATATGAAGGTTCCGCCTCCGTCGCAGACACAATTTTCGGAAACATAATTTTTGAAAATAATCAAAAGGTTGCACAAAAAAAATAAAAAGTGTTTTGCTTAACGTTCTTCTTAGACCTCCTCGCGAGAAATCTGAAATTTCAAATACATAAAGAAAATAGATTTGGTCGTAGTAACCGTATTTGGGTAGTAGCTATCGAATTGGTAGTTATCACCAAATTTCTGTTGAAGCAATCGAAATTTTATTGTCGTGTCAGAATGACTGTTGCTTCAGCCGAAAGGTTTTCATCACAATCGAACGATTCAGTTGTCGCAACCGAATCTTTCGATTGTGTTAAAAATTATTCGATTGAAGCAACGGACATTCTGATACGACATTAGAATTTCGATTGCCCCAACTACAACGGTAGCCACGACCGAGAATGTTTTCTGCGTGTAGAGTATAGGATAATGAACTTTTTGGAATTTGAAACAAAAACTTAATAAAAATGTCTTACAAAGAAAAAAGTGGAGTCACTTAATCACCCAGTCGAAACCCTGAAGCTAGGAACATGAAATTTGGCATGTTGGTTCCTCCTTCATCGTAGACGATTTTTAGAAATTGTTAGGATAAAAAATATTCATATTTTATTTCTGCTTAAAGCCCTTCTGCTAGAAATCTGTAATTTCAAATAGAATAATGGCTAATGTACTTAAAATATACTTTTAAGAAAATTTGGCCTGTACACTCAGGGAACTTCTGCTTTAAAAATATGTAGTTATTTGAGTTGTAATACATTTTCTTTATTTTTAATGCAACTGTCAGTCATTTGTAGAACAAATGAAATTTTTACTAACCTTGTAGTTCATTTAGAAAAACAAACCACATCAAATGACTGTTTTATGATTTTACATTAATTTTTTACAGTTGTTATTTAAAAAAAATAAAAAAATTAATGTTTGTTTATTTTTTACTAACATGTGGTTCATTTTTACTACAATTGTTAGTAATTTTTTGAACATTAAAAAACAAATGACAATGTTAGTTGAATTTAATGAAATGTAAGTCGTCCTTTCTTTAAGTGAAATTTCATTTGTTTTTAACTACATTTACAGTGGTATTTACCTACATAATATTGTAAGTGAAGGTTCATCGCCTCCCATAAACATCCACTTAGATGGGATATTTGGAAATGTTTATGGGGAAAAGTCTCCTTATGTCCAAAACCCTTCAGGTTATTCAATAAGGAAAAACTTTTTGGAATTAATCATAAAACCATGGTAAGACATGGCTCATTAATCACAAAGTTCAAAACACTGGAGCTAGGAACTTGGAATAAGGCAAAAAAAATTAATGTTTAATTATTAAAAGATGAAATTTTAATGTATTCCGATATTAAAAACTACCGTTAACGTCGTCTAGGATTTTTAAGTTATAGAAGATTTTGGATATTCGGAAGTTATGGGTATAAAAAACAGTAAAGGTACTCTTTAAAACTCTTAAAGTAATTTACATATTCACTTAAAACTTGTAGGTTTCAACTGCGGCAAAATTATTTACTGTTTTAAACAAATGAACACAAAAGCATTAAATTGGGAATCTGTAAAAAAATAGTCGGTCCTGGACAACCAATGAACACAAAAGCACGAAATTTGGAACCAGTAAACAAAATTTGGTACCAGACGATTTTTATCTCCCGATCCTAAATTTGTTTTTTAAATTTTCCACTTCTCAATTTTAAGAGGACATCCTCATTATGAGCCTTCAAGATTTCGAGATTTTTTTGCGTAGAACGATAGTAGAAACTTTTCAACAAAAACTGTTATACTAAAATTTCAGAACGAAATTCCATGTATTTCCAAAACAATAAACATACAAAATCTATTTAATGGGTTTTAAATCGAGTTGACTATTTTTGAACCAATTTTTTATTTAAAAACTGACTTAAGCATAGATTTAAGTTACCCTTATTTAACAAAACAGTAAAAATTCCCAGTGGTTTAACCATTTTTGAGTGTTATTTTTCAAAACAATTTTTTTAGAACTTATTTGTTAAATTTAAATTTAAAATTTATTGTTAAAATATGGTATTACCTAGTAAATGGTGTCATCAGCTAATCCGAAGTTTTCAAGACTGCGCTATTTTCTCCTTATCTGATTTTAGAATATGACCCATAGTTTGAAAATTGATAAAGTTAAAGGAAAGTCGATGAAAATTGTTATTCCTCCTACCTTCACCCTACGCCCGTGATAATGACATCCCTATCCAAAATTGCACCTTGGTTGGGACCAGGAGCCTCGGAATTTTTTCGAAAAATATTCTTTTTTATAAAACGGACAAAATTTTCGTTTCTTCGGAGTATCCACAAATGTTCTTAATATATATGGACCAAGGCTGGTAAAGCTTCCGCGACCCTTTTGAACAAAGAGCCCAAAATTAAAATGTAAATGAGTTAAATGTAATTCAGTGTATTAGCCCACATCGCAGAAAACCTATATTTCAACTTTTTAGCCAATGGTCGTAAAATGGGACTATTTACTCGTTTCTATGTCTTCCAGTACTATATTAAAGATCCTGTTTTAGTGGAGGTCTACATTTGGGCGATGTTTAATTAGTAAGTACTTTTTTGTTTGAAGAACTTTTTGGAAATAACACTCGTGCCATGATCATGAAAATTAATATAACATGAAACTTGTTATATGTAGTCTTCAAATTTTTACAAACTTTCTTTTTTTTTAGATTCTTTGAAAATTTATTATCATTTGCGCACAGTGTTGGATTTTTTTAAATAAAATTACTTGTTTAAAAAAGAAAAAAAGTATTTTTGGAAAAAGTACTTTGATTTTGATCTTTTTGAAAAATTACTTTTTGGAATATTATGTAGTTTTTTGGGAAAAAGCATTATTTTTTTGGTTGGAAAAATGTGTTTTTTATGGAAAATTCGCTTTTAAATAATATCTTTTGTTTTGAAAAAGTTACTTTTTTTTAAAAAGGACTTTTTTCGGAAAAATACGTCTTTTTTTGAAAAAGTACTTTTTTTTGTAAAGGTATTTGTTATTTTGAAAAAAAGTACTTTTTTTGAAAAAGTATTTTTTTTTTTGGTGAAAGCACTTTTTCCGTGAAAAGTTCTTTTTGGTAAAAGCACTCGTTTTTAAAAAAGTATTTTTTTTTTGGGGAAAAAGTACTTATTTTTGAAAAAGTACTTTTTTGGAAAAAGATATTCTTTTGAAATAAGATAATTTTTTAGGAATACTTTTTGGCCATCTCCGTTGGAATATCAAAAAATTTCGTCTTTCCAGGAGGAAACTGTATACCAAATTTTAGATTATTTGGCCCAGTGGTCAAGGCTGGGCAATGTTGATCTAGTCAGGAAAAAAGGAGGGCTTTTCCCACATCTCCGATGGAATATCAAAAAATCCCGTCTTAGTGGAGGTCACCTTCCCTGGAGGAACCTATATGCAAAATTTAAAGTTTCTTGGATCAGGTGCTAGGCTGGGCGATGTTGAGTCAGTCAGTATTTTATATAAATAGATAGACAGATGAAAACTACTGTTACTTTAAAATAAAAAAATTCCATATTGCGAAAAAAACTTTTTTTTAAACCCGTTATTCTTTTGAAAAGTACCATTACTTATAAAAAACCGTTACTTTTTGAAAAAAACTACTTAAAAAAAAGCGTTCCTTTTTTGAAAAAAAAACGTTTCTTTTTGTTTTAAAAACCCGTTCTTTTTTTGAAAAGTACAGTTACTTAAAAAAACCCATTATATTTTTTTAAAAACCGCTATTTTTTTCAACAACAGTTACTTTTTTAAACCCGTTAAAATATCGTTACTTAAAAAACAAAAACCGCTAGTTTTTGATTAAACCGTTACTTTAAAAAAGACGTTACTTTTATTTGTGAGATTTTATTTGTTCGGTTTTAGATCATGACAAATTTTTCTCTAAATTAACAGAAAAATTATAATTTTATTATGATAATTTACTTTGACTATTAGAAAAAAGCACAGAAAAAGTTATTAGACACTAGCATGAATGGAATGCATTTTCTGACCCACTACGGTCTTCATCAACATTCTTCGTGCCATTTAGTGTTAATCGTAAATATCATCTATTTAACTCACACGTTGAAGAAATTGGGTAACGTTAAATCCCACATTACTCTGTGTGTTGAGTTAGAATGAAATTTACCACGAACGATTTCTATTTATAGTGTGTTTGTTTTTTCTCTAGTCATTATCATAGTTGCCAGTTTAACTTTCAGTTAAAACTTTAAATGGCAGTTCTTTTCTCTAATGTCATCATATACTATCCTTCTACATTAGCAAAGCATATCAACAAACATTAAAGATTTTTTTTATTAATACATATGATGAGCATATACATTAAACGATTTTTGCACTGTACCTGGTGAGTGGTTTAATAGTGATTTTATCGTTGATCTATAAATTTATGTGTGAGATTTTATTTGTTCGGTTTTAGATCATGACAAATTTTTCTCTAAATTAACAGAAAAATTATAATTTTATTATGATAATTTACTTTGACTACGGTCTTCCGTAGTGGGTCCGAAAATGCATTCCATTCATGCTAGTGTCTAATAACTTTTTCTGTGCTTTTTTCTAAATGTCTTGCTAAAAATTAATAAATTTTTTGCTGAATTTTAGTAGACTGAAAAAAACGCAAAAAAATTGTAATTTAGTTAATATATTTGCTGAAAATCATAAAACATATTTTTGTGATTCTTTTAAAAATAATTTACAATAATTACGAAATATAAAAATTTTCATTTTCCCACATTGATGACATGAATTAATTTAATATCTGAAAATATATAGAAATAAATATATATAACATAACAAAAATTTTCTTTCAACTACTTACATCAATGGTTGTCTAAATGATGCTTTCTTTTAAAGGACGCAACTGCCGAAAATAATTATAGAAACGAAACGAAAAAATAAACAAAAACAAACGAAACGAAAAAAAACAACCCTTTTTTGCCATAAGAAAAAGGAACCATAAAAATCTACCTAAGATGTGTGTCTTTGTCTTTCGCTTTACTCTGTCTACATGTCTGTATATGTTTGTTTGTTTGCAATTTGACCACACTAGATTATAAATCTTTAAACATTTAGTTTAGAAATACATATTAAATTTAAATATTTTATTTTGTCTTTTATTTAATTAGAAGACAATTATTTTCACAAGCCGGTGACAACGCAAAATTTAAGTTGTTTTAATCCTCAATTTTGTTTTATGTATGAAAAACAGATACAAAAGCCTTCCATGGTTGATTTTTTTATATGTCTTATTAGAGTTGTACTTTTTAGTATCATTTTCCTCTTCCCTACTACATCTTGACAAGCCGCGACATCTGCTTCATTCTGCGTCTATCTTTCAATCTGGTTGTCGTCCACACTATTAATGTGCTTATCAGCACAATTTTTTTTAGCAAAATTAATTAGTAAAACATTAGTATATTAGTAAAGCATTAGTATAAAACAGTTAAGTGCTGAATAAGTATAACAAAAGTTTTAGCTGAAAACACAATTTTAGCAAACAATTTGCTAAAAAATAGTATACCTGATTTATAAGACATTTTACTAAGTTTGGTACTAACTTATTTTTTTGAGTGTATGCAATTATTATTTATATTTTTTAAATATATATATTGTTTTATTTTCGTTCGACTTGTTCGTTAAAGCGTTACTTCAGTATGTAAAGTTTGACATTCGTTGAACCGGGAATTTTTTTCATTGAGTGTTGTTTTTTCATTTCTTTTTTTTTTAATTTTAAATACAAAAAAAACTGTAATTTAATTTTTGAAAAAGTGTATTTTTTCGGTATTTTTTTGAAGATGGTACATTTTTAGAAAAAGTAAATTTTTTTGGTACTTTTTTTGGAAAAGCTAAAAATTTTTCGCTAATTTTTTTTTGAAAAATGGAATTTTTTTTTTTGGAAAATGTACATTCTTTTAAAAAAAGTACTGTTTTGAAATTGGTACTTTTTTTTAGAAAAATTTAAATTTTTTTTGGTACTTTTTTCGGAAGACACTGTTTTTTTGGAATATACTTTAGGTGGGAAATGGAAATTTTTTTAGGAAAAAGTATTTTTTGCGGAAAAATTACTGTTTTTAGTATTTTTTATGGAAAAAGTACATTTTGAAATTGGTATTTTTTAGAAAAATTTATTTATTTTCTTTTATGTTTGGAAATTGTACTTTTTTTAAATTTTTACTCATTTTGAAAATTAAATTTTGTTGGTAGTTTTTTTTTGGAAAAGGTACTTTTTTTGGTACTCTTTTTTGGAAGTTACAGAAAGTACTTTTTAAAATTGCTACATTTTTAGAAAAATTTAATATTTTTGGTACTTTTTGGTTGGAAAAATGGAAATTTTTTTTGGAAAGGGTTTTTTTTTTTGGAAAGAGTACATATTTGAAATTGGTACTTTTTTTTAGAAAAATTTATTTTGTGTGTACTTTTTTTTGGAAAAAGTACTTTTTTTTTGTAAAAAGTACTTTTGTGGGAAAAATACTTTTTTTGGAAAAGATATTTTTTTGGAAAAAGTACTTTTTTACATTAGTACTTTTTTAGAAAAACTAATTTTTTTTGAAAAAGAACATTTTTGGTACCTCTTTTTTGGAAAAAGAAACTTTTTTGGTACTTTATTTTGGAAATTGGTACTTTTGTAGAAAAATAATTTTTTTTTGTATTTTTTGGTAAAAAGGTACATTTTTGTTTGGTGTTTTTTTTTTTTTTTTTTTTTGAATATGGAACTTTTTTGGAAAAGGTACTTCTTTTTTGGAAAAAATACTTACTTTTTGGAAAAAGGTACTTATTTAGGGGAAAAGTACTATTTTGTAATTTTCACGTTTTTAGATAAAGAACATATTTTTGGTACTTTTTTACAGCAGTTTTTGGTACTATTTTCTGAAAAGGGTACTTTTTTTGGTACTTTGTTTGGAAGAGGGTATTTTTTCGGCAATTATTTTATTTGAAAATTTCGGTACTTTTTTTTTGGAAAGGGACATTTCTGAAAATGGTACTTTTTTATAAATAAATTAAATTTTTTTGGTACTATTTTGCTTTTTTTTAGTTTTGGTACTTTTTTTTGGTAAAAAGGAAAATTTTTTGATACTTTTTTTTTAAAAATTAACTTTTTCGGTACTTTTTCTCTTGGAAAATGTACTTTGTTCTGAAAAGGGTAAAATGTTTGGTACTTTTTTTTTGGAAAAGGGAATATTTTCGGTAATTATTTTTTTTGAAAATTTCATTACTTTTTTTTTGGAAAGGGACATTTTTGAAATTGGTACTTTTTTATAAAATTTAATTTTTTTGGTACTTTTTTATAAAATTAAATTTTTTTGGCAATAGTTTCGGTACTTTTTCTCTTGGAAAATGTACTTTTTTGAAGAAGGTACTTTATTTTTGGAAAATGGAACTTATTTAGGGAAAAAGTAATATTTTGAAATTGGTACTTTTTTAGAAAAAGAAATTTTTTTTGGTACTATTTTACAATAGTTTTTTGTACTTTTTTCTGAAAAGGTTAAATTTGTTGGTACTTTTTTGGAATAGGCTTTTTTAGGTAATTTTTTTTTTGAAAATTTCCGTACTTTTTTTTTTTAGTACTTTTTTAGAATTTTAATTTTTTTGGTGCTTTTTTGCCAATAGCTTTGGTACTTTTTTTTTTTAGTAAAAAGAAAAATTTTTTGGTACTTTTTTTTTTGAAAATTAACTTTTTCGGTACTTTTTCTCTTGGAAAATGTACTTTTTTTGGTACTTTTTCTGAAAATGTTTGGTACTTTTTTCTGAGAAGGGTACATTTTTTGGTACTTTTTTTAGGAAAGAGACTTTTGTCGGTAATTATTTTCTTTAAAAATTTTAATACGTTTTTTTTTTTTTGGAAAGGGACATTTTTGAAATTGGTACGTTGTTAGAAATTTAATTTTTTGGTACTTTTTTGTCAATAGTTTTGGTACTTTTTTCTTGGTAAAAATAAATGTTTTTGGTACTTTTTTTTGAAAATTAACCTATTCGGTACTTTTTCTTTGAAAATTAACCTTTTCGGTACTTTTTCTCTTGGAAAATGTAATTTTTTGCAATGCTTTTCGATAGTTTTTTTGGGACTTCGTTTTCGGTACTTTTTTTTTTTGGAAAAAGGTACTTTTTTTCGGAAAAATGGACACTATTTTCCGAAAAAGGAGGAGTTTCCCACTTTTTGGCCTTCTCAGTAGGAATATCCAAAAATCGTTTCTTAGTGGAGGTCTAAGTCGGAGGAGGAACATATGTACCAAATTTCAAGTTCCTAGGTCCAGAGGTCTTGGCTGGGAAAAATGGACATTATTTTCCAAAAAAGGAGGAGTTTTTCCACTTTGTGGTCTTGTCCGTTGGAATATCAAAAAATCGCTTCTTAGTGGAGGTCTAAGTCGGAGGAGAAACATATGTACCAAATTTCAAGTTCCTAGGTCCAGAGGTCTTGGCTGGGCGATGTTGAATCGCTCAGCCCTCAGTTACGCCACTCTTATATAAAGTTTGTTCGCTTACGCAAAAATTTGTACAAATTTGTAAAAGTTTTTACTGGAAGGTGTTCGTTTACACAAATACTCAGTAAAAACAGTAAGAAGAGAGAGTAAAATGACAGGTTGTTGACAAAAAACTTACAAGTTTTTACTGGATAAATTTTTGCCAGTAAGAATTCGTAAGAAGAAAAAAACATATGATTGAAAAAATATGATTGTATTTTAGTAAACAAAAAAAAAAAAAAAATATTAAATTAAATTTTAATTGTCTATGGATTTAAAGTGCAAACTATTAAATAATTAACTATGGAAGAAATTAAAAAACTTTCTAAATTATTTCTGGTTGACAATTTCAATTAACTTTTATCTTTTCCATAATGACCAGTTGATTTTTTTTAATATTTAATATTTAAAATCAGCTGTTTTATATATTTTACCAATTGCTACAAATTTTCCGTTCGTTTACTTTTTTGTAAATTTGTCTTACTCTGTAATTTTGTTACTGAGCAATTTTTACTGGACTTTACTGGGAAAGTAATCGAACACACTTATAGTTATAGATTGTATTGTATGTGGCAATGTATATTTGTATGTATGTATAACATATTTATGCAATAAATGAAACAAAAGTTTAATATAAAAAATGCGGCTTTTCGACAGTAATTAAAAGGCTTTTAGTCAACTTATGTATTTTTACCTATTTATTGTAAGTATGTATTTTTAAAACAAACCGAATTTTAGCTATTTGAAAACTTTCGAGACAAATTGATTAAATTATTTAATTAATGGTAAATACCAATTATGATGTGGTCTTCCACTACGATTTTCCGTTGTACAACGGTTGCCTCTTGAAAGTTTTTTAAATCTTCATTTTAGGGCTATCGTTTGCTAATCTTTTTATTTTCTCTTATGATAATAATCAATCAAAATAATATTTAGGTAGTTCTTCTGGATCATCTGATAGTGAAAGTTGCAATGACAGCGGCGGTGATGATAGTGCGGATAACAATGCAAACAGTCGGAACACGGGAGTTATTGATCAAGAGCTAAATTTGGAAATATTTAATGTTTTGGAAGATCGAAAACGATATTTAATTAACAAAATTAAGCCATACTCTTCGTCAACTGATCTCAACCATACATCACAACATATAAAAACATATATTGACTATACTAATGCCCATCTCATAGCACAATATTTGGCAACTAAAAGACCATTTAGTCAATCGTTTGATGGTTATCTCAAGAAAATTATATTGGTCGTAAAGTAGGTTTGACTAAACAAACATTTTAAACTTCTGTGCATAAAATGTGTTGTGTGTGTGTTTATTTTTTAATTGCAGTGAGCCCTCCATAGCGGTAAGAACTCGAGCTATGAAATGTTTGGCAAATATAGTTGAAGTAGATCCATTTGTACTGAAACGCAAAGACATGCAAATGGGTGTCAATCAAAAATTTTTGGATGCTGCAATATCTGTGCGTGAAGCTGCTGTTGACTTGGTTGGAAAATTTGTTCTTAGCAACGAAGAGTTAATTGATCAGTATTACGATATGTTATCAACCCGAATACTGGTATGTTTTTACGACGAACGCTTATTCCAGCGCAAAGAACTTTAAACAAATGTTGTCTTTCTGTTTCTTTCAGGATACTGGTGTATCAGTTCGAAAACGTGTAATTAAAATTCTTCGCGACATATGCATAGAATATCCAGATTTTAAGAAAATACCAGAAATTTGTGTTAAGATGATAAGACGCGTTAATGATGAGGAAGGTATTCAAAAACTTGTTACTGAAGTGTTTATGAAAATGTGGTTTACTCCATGCAATAAAAATGATAAGGTATGTAACACTGGTGTTATTTGGTCCATTTTTTTTTTTTTTTTTAATAATTCATAACTAGGGCAACCAAAAAGAGGAAAAGGGCTAAATGACACAATGTTATTAGATCTAAGTGCCCACCCAAGCACAGTGGGGAAAATTGGATTGGATTGGAGTTTGAAAAAATTAAAATTTGAAAAATAGCCGACAAAATTTTATATCGATTTCTCGTGACCGATTTATAAAAATCAGTTAGTTTCTAAATCTCTAAAATCAGCGAAATTTTTAGTTTTTGGATATTTGTTAGTGTTTCCAATTCGGTTAATCGATTAACCGAATCCTCGATTAATCGCCTCTGATTCGTTTAATATTGAAACAAATGATTTAAAACTCAAATAATTATGCGTCCTGAATAATCGGTTAAATTTTTTTTATTGATTTTTTCCTTTATTGTTTGCCAAAACTTAATTAGTGAGATCGAAAAAAAAACCCGACACACATTTTCACTTACAACTGCTTTTGTGCTGCAAATAATATTCAAATTTATCCATCCATCTCATATTTTCATGAATGATATCTAAAATTAGTTAATAAACAAACTTTGATATTAAACAACATTCTAGCTAACAACAGTTGATTGTAAAGTTTACAATAGGTGCATTCTACTAAGAGAGTAAAGCGACAGTTGTCAACAAAAAGCCTGCAAATTTTTACTGAACAAATTTTTGCCAGTAAAATCCAGTAGAAAACAAAAACTTATGATTAAATTAAGTAAACAAACAAAAATAAGCATACATTTAGTAATAAAAACATTTAAAAGAACAAAAGCTGAATTAAAAGTGCGGCAAAAACTAAAAATGATTATTTTCAACCTGAAACAAATTAAAGTAGTCAGTTACAATTATTATAGTAACAATTTATCAGTTTTCTAATATCTGTGTTAATTGTTTTTATTTACATTAATATATTAGAGATGTAAAGCTAATGAATATATGAATACTTCTTACTGCATATTATTCAGGGTACCGAATATCAAAAATCAAGTATTCATGTATTTTCGTATGTTATTTAACTAGAAACAAAATTAAAAGTCATGTACAAACTAAACAAGTCTAAAAGCTTCCACAAAAGTTTATTTAATAAATACAATTGCTAAGAATTTATAAGTATTAAAATGCAATGCATCAAGTACCAAAAACAATATATACTGGGTAGTTTAAATAACACATATTTTACAACACTAAGCTTTGTAGCGCTCATATGTTTGAATTAAACTGCAAGTTTTTGCAATTTTGCCGTTCGTTTACTTTTTTGTGCAAGAGCCAGTTTTGAGAGTAAAATGTTCAAGTTGCCCAAAATTTACTCATCTACTGGATTTTACTGGAAAAGTAAACGAATGCACCTAATGTAAACACAAGCTAAAATTATACATATAGATACAGTCAAAGCTTGGTATAACGAATACTCGGTATAACGAAAACGCGATATAACGAACTAGCAAATTGTTTACATTGATTACGATTACATTGGATATAACGAACACTTGGTACAAAATATGTAAAAATAAAAAAAAAATTTTTTTTTAAATTGCAATGAAAAAATGATTTAATGTTGGAGAGCCTTTTAATTTAGGAGTACATCCACAATGGCAGTTTTATTTTTCATTTTCAATAAACTCAGCATTTTGAAAAATGTTGAAATGTGCAGTCGATGCAGTACAAAAAGTCGTTGCGATATAACGAATATTTCGATATAAAAAATGGGTTATACCGGTATTTTACTGTGTCTATTTTATTTGGATATTTTTAGAAAAATATTGCTAATAGCAGCTTGCTTGCTTGTATGTGTACTAGGTTAACCGCTACTCGGTTAACCGTTACTCGATTAATCGATGAATTTTAATCAAACAATTGTTTGAGTTAATTAAAATTACCAATTTCGAGTAACGAATAACTCGAAAAACTTTGGTTGATTAAACGAGTTAATCGAGTAAATCAAAATATGTTCTATTTTAGCTTATATATTACAAAAAAGGCTAAATTGTTTCGTATTTTTAAATTTTTTTTTTTTTATGAAATATAAGCAATGTACCAGTTACCGTTTTAGTTTACATATTGTAGTTGGTAAATAGGGCTATATCTTGTTTATGTTACACCACAATATGCACAATACTGTACTGGTAAAAACCTATTTTTATTTTGAAGAAAAAACATTCGGCACCCAGACCAATGCCTAAAATAACACATTTTTAAGATATTTTTAACAATTACAGATATAGGAAAATTGTAAGTTGTATAGTTTTAAAGTTATGAGCGACTTTGTATTTGCACTTTATTAAAATTTTGACGTTTTTGCCATTTTTGATGACGTCATATTTCGAAAACCGAAAGGGTTTGTGTTCGAAAGGTTAATGATTTGATAAACACTATCCATTTACAATATTTGTGGAGAATTTCATTAAAATCGGAAATGACATATCCGAAAATTACAGTTTTTCGTGCGGTTTGACATAGAATTTCCCAGTGGTATTGCAATAAAGTTGGCAATTGCTCTTTTTAAGTTTTATCATTATAAAATTGTTGCATGTTAAAAAATTTTAAAATATTATCATTGTGCATAAACTTAAGATATTCAAATGAACAGGTTTCTGTATTAAATGTATTATTATTACTCATAAATTTCAAAAAATACCAATTGTAATTTCAAAATTTCAATTGATATCAAAAAAATGCCACATGTAATTGTAGAGTTGCTATTAAGTGAAACTTTCCTGTGATATTATTTTAAATTTTGTGTATTAATTTTAATTAGACTCCGCCATTACACGGGTTTCGGCCTACCTGGTCTTAAAACCATTTGACCGGTCTAGTCGGTCAGAGCGTTTAAAACAAAGTAGTTTTTGCATAAAAAATAAATAATAAACATAAAATAAATAATAAACACACAAAATTTTTTTTTTTTTTATCAAAAAAGTGAATTTGAAAAAAAACTGTTTTAAAGTACTTTTTTCTAAAAATACTTTTTTTCAAAAAAGGACTTTTTCAAAAAAAGGACCTTGTTTCAAAAAAGTACATTTTTCAAAAAAGAAGTATTTTTTTACAAAAAGTATAATTTTTAAAAAAGTAGCCTTTTTCAAAAAAGGACTTTTCTCAAAAAGTCCCCTTTTTTAAAAGTACCTTTTTTAAAAAAGAAGCATTTTCAACAAAAGTACATTTTTACATAAAAGTACCATTTCCTAAAAAAATACCCTTTTACAAAAAACTTACCTTTTTCTAAAAAGGACCCTTTATCAAAAAAGTAATTTTTTTTTCTAATAAGTACCTCTTTTCACAAAAATTACCTTTTTAAACAAAGTACGTTTCATACCGGAGCACCAAAAAACGGGACATTTCCTCCCCCAATATTAATTTTTTCAATACAAAAATATAAGAAATTATAGAATATTTTGTAAAAACACTCTAACTTGATTTCGACTCGTTTTAAGTGTTCTTATATCTTACACAAGTGGCACGCAATCATATTGGATTTAGTGGACTTTGCTGATGTGGTTCTAGTCAAATTATACAAAAATCTTAATTTCTGTTCTGTTTTGTTTTAGTAGTCAAAAACTTCTTTGGCCTATGCTTCTTCGCTACGAGGGCGGTCACAAAATTGTCTAACAATTTTCTTTATATCTCACCATAATTCCCTTTTAGCTCGATACACTTTTCCCAGCGATATTCAATAGCTTCGATAGCCACAGACTCCACCTCTTCATTGTTGTTCATCTTACCATCGAGCCATGTTTTCAAGTTTGGAAATAGAAAATAATCCGAAGGAGATAAATCTGAGGAATAAGGTGCGTGATGAAGCAATTCGAACTTTCATTTTGGCCATCGCCATATTGGATGTGTGAACTGGTGCATTGTCTTGATAAAACAACACTTTCTTTTTTGCCAAATGTGATCTCATTTCCTTAATTTCATCACTTAAACCAAAGAGTTTAGAAAATAACGACATTGCAATACTCTCACTTACTGAGAAAAAATATATAACTTGTGGCTGCAAATAGGAAAATTAATATTTTTTCGCGACTTTAAATTGATAAATTGACTTCTTTTAATGTTTCTGCTGATGGTTTTCGCCATATTTGTTATGATTTGAGCAAATATTTTTTTAATTTAGCTTTGGTTTTCCTTAAAAACGGCATGTTTCCTGTTTGCAGGTGCTAACAGATTCTGAGAGCATTGCATAGCCATTGCTTAAACGCTGGTATAAGTTAGCAGAATTCTCGCCGTTGATTATTTTTCTTTTTTAAGATAAAAATTATCCCACGCGCATCCCAAAAAACAGACGCCATGACCTTGCCGGCTGATGGAATTGGTATCGCCTTCTTTGGACACGATTCTCCCATTCCAGTCCACTGCTTAGGTTGTTCCTTTGTCTCAGGTATGAAGTGGTGAATCCTTATTTCATCCATGGTTATGAATCGAGGCAAAAACTTGGCTTTATTGCGGTGAAACATTACCAAACACTCTATTGAAACATCTTCACGCTCTGCTTTTGTTCTATTGTGAGCAAACCCATCTTGAGCACAGCTTTCTCATCTCCAAATGTTCGGCCAATATGCGATGTATAGCACTTTTTGAAAAGCCTATCATTTCAGCCAGCTAACGCACATTCAGACGACAATCATCCAATACCGTTTTGCGGATGTTTTTAAACGATTCTGACGTGGGAACCTCAATTGGTCGACCACTACGGTGTTTTACTTGGCAGCTCTGCAATTCACTTTTGTTTTGTATTTCAACACCAATGAAAAAAATACATGACCATCTTAGGATATTCGAAGTAATTTTTTGAAAGTTACTAAAGTTGGTACCAGAACAAAATATCAACAACATCTTTTTAAAATATCGTTATGCGATAAATAAATATATACCAATACAGCCATATATACGAGTACCTGTGCGAAATCGCAAATTTAAATAATAATACTAATACTAAACAAAAATATTTTCAACAAAATTTCTAACAAAAAAATATGATTTCGTATTTGCATTAGAACTACGCGATATTTTATCTTCGAGTATGCATAGAAAACTCAGTATATGCAAACCACAACAACAACAGAAAGCATGAGGTTCTGAGGAATAAGGTGCGTGATGAAGCAATTCGAACTTTCATTTTGGCCATCGCCATATTGGATGTGTGAACTGGTGCATTGTCTTGATAAAACAACACTTTCTTTTTTGCCAAATGTGATCTCATTTCCTTAATTTCATCACTTAAACCAAAGAGTTTAGAAAATAACGACATTGCAATACTCACACTTACTGAGAAAAAATATATAACTTGTGGCTGCAAATAGGAAAATTAATATTTTTTCGCGACTTTAAATTGATAAATTGACTTCTTTTAATGTTTCTGCTGATGGTTTTCGCCATATTTGTTATGATTTGAGCAAATATTTTTTTAATTTAGCTTTGGTTTTCCTTAAAAACGGCATGTTTCCTGTTTGCAGGTGCTAACAGATTCTGAGAGCATTGCATAGCCATTGCTTAAACGCTGGTATAAGTTAGCAGAATTCTCGCCGTTGATTATTTTTCTTTTTTAAGATAAAAATTATCCCACGCGCATCCCAAAAAACAGACGCCATGACCTTGCCGGCTGATGGAATTGGTATCGCCTTCTTTGGACACGATTCTCCCATTCCAGTCCACTGCTTAGGTTGTTCCTTTGTCTCAGGTATGAAGTGGTGAATCCTTATTTCATCCATGGTTATGAATCGAGGCAAAAACTTGGCTTTATTGCGGTGAAACATTACCAAACACTCTATTGAAACATCTTCACGCTCTGCTTTTGTTCTATTGTGAGCAAACCCATCTTGAGCACAGCTTTCTCATCTCCAAATGTTCGGCCAATATGCGATGTATAGCACTTTTTGAAAAGCCTATCATTTCAGCCAGCTAACGCACATTCAGACGACAATCATCCAATACCGTTTTGCGGATGTTTTTAAACGATTCTGACGTGGGAACCTCAATTGGTCGACCACTACGGTGTTTTACTTGGCAGCTCTGCAATTCACTTTTGTTTTGTATTTCAACACCAATGAAAAAAATACATGACCATCTTAGGATATTCGAAGTAATTTTTTGAAAGTTACTAAAGTTGGTACCAGAACAAAATATCAACAACATCTTTTTAAAATATCGTTATGCGATAAATAAATATATACCAATACAGCCATATATACGAGTACCTGTGCGAAATCGCAAATTTAAATAATAATACTAATACTAAACAAAAATATTTTCAACAAAATTTCTAACAAAAAAATATGATTTCGTATTTGCATTAGAACTACGCGATATTTTATCTTCGAGTATGCATAGAAAACTCAGTATATGCAAACCACAACAACAACAGAAAGCATGAGGTTCTGCTACCTTATGCAACCATTTTGTAAGCAATGTCCATCTTGGGGCCCTGTCCACCTTCGAGCCTTTGCCCTACATAATTTTATTTAAAATTCTGTTAACTTTTTTAACAAAAACATGGGTGAAGTAAAATCAAATTTATTACAAATATAAGGTAATTTACAAAAAGTGAGTACGTCATGTTTTTATTAAAAATACAACATTTAAGAATTTTCTTAAAATTTTTTAATGACAGGAATTTATGGAGCAGAATATTGGTTATTTAATAACGAAAAGTTCAATGATTTTGGTAAGATAGTCAAGCTGTTGCATGCAGTAAAGCAAAAAGCGAAAATTTTAAACTTTTTTTGATTATTATCAAGAAACTAAAATTGTGACCGCGGTTTTAATAAAAAGTATGAATATGAATATACCCAGGCAGAACAATACAATCGACACAGTGGGATTAACAATCTTGACAGTAAGTACTGTTACCCGATTTATAACAGTGGCCAATCGTTGGTTTAAACGAACTTGACTCCTGACGTTGGAAATTCAAAAATGTTTGTGCTTTCAAAATATCTTAAATTTAATTAAATTTTGAGAAATATGTATAATAAAAAGCAATTAAAAAGCATCAATACAGTTCGGTCTTAGTCTATTAGATCATAATTAAATGTGGGAAATATTAAAGAAAAAAAATGCTTTTGATTGGTTGTGCTGGTTTTAATATTGGTAAAAACAATATTGGCATCGAATTTTGCGGGTGGTACTGGCAAAACGCATGCTTTGCAAACAAAATAGTGCTTTTCAGGTACAATATTAGTTGTACCTTTGGTAATATTTAACTCGGTGCGTTTTACAAAAAAAAGATGTGTTTTGCCAGTAATATTTTGTTTATACGGTTGACAATTTCTACCTAGGTAATTATCTTTAATTTGAGATACATCCAACAACTTTTAAATTTTATAGCAGAAATATTAAAAAAAATTCTCTGATTTCGACAATTTGCTAAGGATATAAAATAAAGGACTTAAAAATCGGCCATGAGGCATCGATCTGGAATTCAGTCAGCTATTTTTAAAATTTTAGTTTATTCAAATTCGTTTAAAATTGTTGGCTGTATGCAAATTTGCTCAAAAAAGTCTAATTTTTTGACTGGCCAACGTGACTTGATAGCTTAAAACTTAGCCGTGACCTTTTCCAGATGTTTCTTGGCCAAATTGATTAAATTTTTTCAGTGTTTTCTTTAAGCTATTAGGGCCTATAATTTCCAATGTAATTAAAAAAACCATTTAATACATATTTTTCCGACGTTTCGACAGTTTTTTGCTGTCTTTATCAAGGAATTCGTCTATTTAAATTAAAATTTCAAATTAGTACAATTTTTATCACCAATAAAACAATTTAAACTTACAGAATTATGTTTTCTTACATCACAAAAGTTATTATTTGTTTAATACAATACAAAACAACATAAAACATTTAACATTAAATTAAATTTAAACACAAAATTAAAGTTAATATCACAGCTGTTTATATTATTGCAACCCTATAACTTGTGTTTATATTATCGGTATCTTCTTTATGATTCATCGTTCTTTTTATTTGTTGTTGTATTCTTAAGCTTTCTATTGTCAACCTTTTCCTTTCCATATTTTCTTTGTCTAATATTTTAACATTTTCAAAATCAGCTGTATGGCCTGTTTGGTTTATGTGTTGTGACAGAGCTGTACTTTCTTTCTGTTGTCAGTGAGACCAGGGATGTATCGTACACTGTAAAAATGTTTATCCTCATTACTGGTAGGTTTGTGTTTTATTTTATTTTTAATCTGATTGAGCACGTTTTCTATTAATGTTTTTGCAAGATTTTTTGGGAAACTGTTGTCTGTTAATATTTGGGAGATCTTCGGTATATTTTTGTGGTAAAATTGTTCGTCACTGATCTTCAACACTCTGTCTATAAAGTTTTTAGCTGTGTTTATTATCTGGTTTTTAGGTTTAGTGGCAAAAAAATTCATTATTCTCCCCGTCGATGTCTCTTTTGCATACCAATCGAATATTATTTTGTCTCTTTCTCTATGTAATTTTGTATCAAAGTACGCAATTTCCTTGTTTTCTTCCATTTCAATCGTGAATTGAATTTTGGGTGATGTTTATTAAGTATTTTTAGGATCTCATCTTTGTCGTCTAGATTTACTACAGCTAAGATGTCATCTACATATTTTGCTATGTATTTAATGTGTATATTTCTATTCCTTAATTCCGTTGTTGCCTCGTCAAGTAAACAGTCAAGCACTATGTCAGCTATTGTTGGGGAGAGTGGATTACCCATTGGCATACCGAATATCTGGTTAAATGTTTTATTTTTATAGACAAAGTAGTTATTGTCGGTAAGGCAAAATTTTAAAATTTCAAGAAATTTTGAACTTGGGATTCTTGTAAGGTCTTTAATAACATTCCACTTTCCCATAATATTTTTAATCGCGGTGTGTACTGGAATATTTGTGAAAAGCGAAACCACATCGAAAGATACTAATACGTTTCCTTTATCCAGATGTATTTCCCTTAGTTGTCTCTTTAATTGCGTTGAGTTTTTAACGTTTGTAAATATGGCATTTAAAGTCTGATTGGGTTTAAAGCAAAACATATGTTTTTGATTGTATTGTAGTCTTAATGTTTCTGTTGTCAGTGAGACCAGGGATGTATCGTACACTGTAAAAATGTTTATCCTCATTACTGGTAGGTTTGTGTTTTATTTCATTTTTAATCTGATTGATCACGTTTTCTATTAATGTTTTTGCAAGATTTTTTGGGAAACTGTTGTCTGTTAATATTTGGGAGATCTTCGGTATATTTTTGTGGTAAAATTGTTCCTCACTGATGTTCAACACTCTGTCTATAAAGTTTTTAGCTGTGTTTATTATCTGGTTTTTAGGTTGAGTGGCAAAAAAATTCATTATTCTCCCCGACGATGTCTCTTTTGCATACCAATCGAATATTATTTTGTCTCTTTCTCTATGTAATTTTGTATCAAGGTAGCTTAAAACTCAAATAAATCATAACGGCATTTTCTAATTAATTAAAAAAATACCAAATGTAATTAAAAAAAAAAAAACAAAAATAAAAGTCCGTAAAAATAAAAAAAAACGCCAAAACTAAAAGAAATTTATGTGATGTCACAATAACCACACATAATTATACAAAATTGCACACTATTATCACTTAGTAAAGGGTGTTTTTTATACAGGTATATATCTTTAAGTCGTCAACACTTTTTTCACTGGCGCCCATTTTGTCAGCTATCAAGGGATTTATGTAAAGTTTGGTTTACCATTTCAACATGAATAGACTGATTGATGCCTGAACAACGCTTCCAAATTGTGCAAATTTATTTTGAAAATCATGGTTCTGTTCGAAATACGTATCTCGCACGAATTTTGCGAAGTTAGTTTAGCGATGAAGCTTACTTTTGGTTAAATGGATACGTCAATAAACAAAACTGCCGTATTTGGAGTGGTGATAATCCTTAAGTGTATGTTGAGACACCGTTACATCCAGAAAAACTGACTGGTGTACTTTATGGGTTGGTGGAATCATTGGTCCGTACTTCTTTAAAAACGATGCTGGTCAGAACGTTACAGTCAATGGTGACCGCAATATAGCCATGATTACTGACTTTTTCGTTCATCAATTGAACAACCATGATGTGCAGGAGCTGTGGTTTCAATAAGACGGCGAAACATGTCACACAGCTCGTGTCACAATTGATTTATTGAAGGAAACGTTTGGTAAACGCATAGTTTCACGTTTCGGACCCGTAAATTGGCCTCCAAGATCGTGCGATTTAACGCCGCTGGACTATTTTCTGTGGGGATATGTGAAGTAGCTAGTTTACGCCGATAAGCCCGAATCGATTGACCACTTGGAGGACAAAATTCGCCGCGTTATTGCTAATATACGGCCACAAATGTTGGAAAAAGTCATCGAAAGTTGGACCTCCACATTACACTACATCCGAGCCAACGGTGGCGGTCATATGAAATAAGTCATATTTAAATTATAATGCCAGAAGATTATCTTTCGAA
Source organism: Delia radicum (assembly GCA_021234595.1). Lineage (NCBI taxonomy): Eukaryota > Metazoa > Arthropoda > Insecta > Diptera > Anthomyiidae > Delia > Delia radicum. The sequence continues at coordinate 169,673,534 of CM037854.1, read as the reverse complement.
TAAAGTAAATTTCATGTCAATTTAAAAAAATTCATCTTAGTTTTATTCCATTTCAAAGTTCTATACCTCTAAAAAAAGACCCTTTATATTTTCGCTTTTCCGCAATCACTGTGTTCACTTATTTTTCGCATCGTTTGTGTTCGCGAACGATAGTTTAACCTGCAGAAGAACTATCTACAATTGTACTTCCTAGGGTATATATTCCCAGCTATTATATTAAAACCATTTTAAACTTGGATAATCTAATACAATTCATTCGTGATTTCGGTCTTATCTGATTATGCGTGCTTCGAGTAATTATTTTTATAATAAAAGTCGAATTTTTCAAGCACAAATTATGTCGAATTTAATTATAAAAAAAATTATAAAAAAATTCGTTGTCCCGGGAAATGAATAAATCCGGTAAAAAAAATCCATACTTACACATTTATCGATACAATATCATTTCGCGAAATATACTCTTATCAATATATAACCACAATCCCAAGTTATTTTTTTTTTGCGGTTCTATTTAAGGAGACATGTCGATTTTCGCTTCTTGGAAAAAGCGAAATTGTACGAACAAGTATCTAAACTTTATTATATATTACAATTATATTAGTTTTTTGTTTTTATATACATCGAGATTATTTTTATGTTATTTTCAATTTATAACGAGCTTTCAACCTCCGTATATTTACAAAACTAAAGCAAATCAAACATATTAGCTAGGTTGATACTAGTATTTCGATCTGGCTAAAGGTCTCATCCGAACCCGAAGTTTTAGAAAAGTTAGAGCCTCCATAATAGGCAGAACTTTAACCAAAAAAACCTATTAATAATCAATTTTGCGCCATTCTTGTCTTCTTAGTAATCAAGCACGTGGTTAGGTCTTTTCATAACAAGCATCTTGACGTTACTAAACTTTGAAGAACAAAAATGTTCTATTCACATAAAAAATTTCTAGTTTGTACTCTGGCTCAAGTAATATTTTTTACAGTTATATTAGTTTTTTGTTTTTATATAAATCGAGATTATTTTTATGTTATTTTCAATTTATAACGAGCTTTCAACCTCCGTATATTTACAAAAATAAAGCAAATCAAACATATTACCTAGGTTGATACTAGTATTTCGATCTGGCTAAAGATCTCATCAGAACCCGAAGTTTTAGAAAAGTTAGATCCTCCATAATAGGCAGAACTTTAAAAAAAAAAAACCTATTAATAATCAATTTTGCTCCATTCTTGTCTTCTTAGTAATCAAGCACGTGGTTAGGTCTTTTCCTAACAACCATCTTGACGTTACTAAACTTCGAAGACCAAAAATGTTCTATTTATATAAAAAATTTTTAGTTTGTACTCTGGTTTGTACTTTAACGCTTTGCTATTAATACTTAATGTCTTATTCTTCTGCCAAATTTCATTGAAATCTTGCTATTAGTTCACAAGTTAAGACGATGTCCTTTAGAGTTATCCTGATAAAATAATGTTTCTCCCTTGAACCAAACTAAAAACTTAATATTAAAAATAAAGCTTCAATCTTACTTAGATTATATATCAAAAGTTTTTTGACAACTTCAATTTGGTTTTTATATTTTTAAAAAATGTTTTTTCAGAAATTATTTTTTTTTTGTTGAAATTTTACGAAATTTTAATTTTGAAGCTTTCTCGCTTCCAAACCGATATGCACACGATATGTTTCTTCTTTAATTTACGAAGACTTGATTTATTTGTACACAGGGTTAAAGTACTCAAGAAAACAAAAATTTATATACCCATACTGCCTATATAGTGGATCCAGAGTTGCCACATTTTTAAATTATTTGAAATATAGGTGAAAAAAGTTCTTCAGGAAAAGTAATCAGACACCACTTCGATTAAATTAAATACGCATTACTATGCATGATTTCTAGCTTAATACAACTATTTTTTTTTTGCTTATCAAAAATTCTTGAAAGTCTTTAGACATAATTTGTACACCTTTCATCTGATACCAAACTTGTTTATAGTTACTTTAATTAGTAAAATGGTGTAATTTTTGACCACTATGTAGGTCAAAAAAATACCGAGGTAAAAAAAAACATCGAGTCCCTGAAATTTTTATACTCTACAACCACTGTTGCCAGGTTTGACGATTTATCGTCATTTTGACGATTTTTAGCTCCTAAATTACTAAATGACGATTGGACGATTTTTGCTTCTAAAATGACGATTTTTTGACAAACGTTTAATATGTCAGCAAAACATGTTTATTTGCTATTATTAAAAAATCACCGGATCTACTTTTGGATTTTTATTATTTAGTTTATTAGTTTAATGTGGTTTGTTTTTTAAATGAACTACAATTGTAGTCAAAAATTAAATTTCTTCTACAAATGACTGTTTTTTTCACTTAAAAATAAAGATACTGTATTACAACTGAAACAACGACAAATATTTACAGCAGAAGTTCCCTGAGTGCTTACTTTTTTCATGGTTGGCAAACACTACCTTTTCATTACAGTGGCAGTTGCGTGCCACGGCGACACCAATGTCGTTATTTTAAAGCTACTATTCCAATAGTGGCATGTGTCTTTACAGAGTTTATTTCAAAATTCTACCCATTAAATTTTGTTACATCAACAAAATAATGTTATAAATCGTTGTTTCGGTATTTTAGCGTTATTTTGACTTTAACTAGTTCAAGATATTTCAAAATCAAACAGGTTAAATAGAAAACTAAAACCATTTACATAAGAAGAAACATGTCTTTACTGGAATGGCTTTTTTTAAATTTCCATTCCGCTATTAGTGTTACTGTGATAGCCAATCTTTATTATGAAAAGTTATTGAATGCCAACCCTGCTTTTTTTAATATTTATATTTTTATAAAGTTTAATTAGTGTAAGATTGAGATAAAAATAAAATATTTTTTAAATTAAAAAAAAACATCCAAGTTTTTCCCAAACAAACATCGAGTTCGAATATTCTGTTTTATAAACCCGAAAATAAATCCGGTGCTTAAAAAGCCTAATAATAATATAAATAAAGTGTTCCAAAGTGAAACTTCAGATACTCACAATATATATTTGAAAATGGAAAAATATGCAGTAATAAACAATATTTAAATAAAAATAAATAATAATATAAATAATAAATAAAATAATAAATAATTTTTAGCAATATTAAAAACCAACACAAAATTAAAAATATGAAATAATCAAAAATTTCACAATTTATTGTATTAAACTATGTCATCACATGTAATGCAATTTAAAACTTTAATTCGTTAATGGAAGTCCAAATTTAATAATTAAAGAAAATAACATGGTTAAAGAATTTCTAAACTATGTAAAAGAATTTAAGATTTAAAAATTGTGCTACTGAAGTGGTGTTTACAGAATTATGTAGAAGCAATTAACAGTTAAAGTGGTAAAGTGCTATCGTTATAAAATATCATGATTTTCGAAGTTTAAATTACAGGAAAGTGTAAAAAATCGTGTTATATTACACCGATAGTACATCAGCACTTGAAATGTGAATTACATTATTATTCTTTTATTTTTATTAAAACTTTATTCCACTTGTAACAAATATTTTTTGTTTTGACGATTTGTTGACGATTTTTGAAAATAGAATGACGATTTTGACGATTTTTATTGGAAAATTTGACGATTTTATGCTCAACATACCTGGCAACACTGTCTACAACATATTCGAAGTTCATTAAGATCTAGCGGTCCTCTTCGGTATACCTCCCTTGTTAGTAAATTTAGCTTTCTATCGGAATATATTAATTTACAAGTATAAAACACTCATTAATTTACAAGCATAAAACACTCAACACTCATTCAACTCATTTTTTTTGCTTATCAAAAATTCTTGAAAGTCTTTAGACATAATTTGTACACCTTTCATCTGATACCAAACTTGTTTGTAGCTACTTTAATTAGTAAAATGGGATAATTTTTGACCACTATGTGGGTCAAAAAAATACCGAGGTAAAAAAAAACATCGAGTCCCTGCAATTTTTATACTCTACAACATATTCGAAGTTCATTAAGATCTAGCGGTCCTCGTCGGTATACCTCCCTTGTTAGTAAATTTAGCTTTCTGAATATATATTAATTTACAAGTATAAAACACTCATTCAACTCATTTGTGGTAAATTTTATGATGGCTTTACACGTTAGAGGGTTAATTTTATTACACATTGTAGCTCATTATCTAATTTGTTTGTTATTATTTTCTGGTTTATTTTTGGTTTTGAATGAAATACTTAACTTTTTTTAGCATGGGATTTTACGCAAAATAAACCAAATTATAGATGTGGTCAATACGGCCCACGATACTGGAACAACGTGGTTGGAAGGACTGTTAAACAGTGTAAGTACATAATAATAATAATAATAATAATCATTTATTTATTCAACAAAATCTTAATCTTAAAATACCATAAATTGCAAAGTAAAGTGTAATACAATGGGAACTGTACATTAGATACAATTTTTTTCCGTTACTAGAAATAAAATATACAGTGCCCAACAAAAATTTTCTTCAATAAATCCTTTTAATGAAACAAAAAAGGCAACATTTAAAACAATATAATCTCATTTTGACAACAAGACCATCTAAGTGTTAATTTATTTCAAAATATTTTTTTAGTGGATTAAAGGAATGGCTTTGGCAGGATATGTAAAAAAAGACTAAATATATTTTGTTCAAATATATATATAATTCTGCAGTATTTCCTTTAATCTCAATGCGGCACGTCACGGGTTAACTTTGATCAATTTGTCTAACATTTTTAGCACAGCAGCTTCACACATTGTGTCATAATATTTCCAATCACGTTTCTCAAAATTTTGAGCAAATCGTTGACATTTTTTGTAAATTGAAATAAATAAGCCTGGGTCATTTTGGGCCGAAGGTCCACATGGGTTAATGGTGTCCAAAAATTATTTTTTTTCAAACTTGAGTAACGGCAATAAAATAAAACTACAAATGGTACAAAAGTAGCTAGTTTATGATACAAAACACAATTTCCTCGAAATCCGCAAAAATCAAATCGCTCCTCTAGCCAAGTGCACCTGGTGATGTTTTTAATTTTGTTACTTTCATTCTCTGAATTGTATTTAACAATTCCTTGAAGTTAAAATCTCAATTTTTTTCGATTTTGTTCAATAAATATTTTTAAAATTTGAAATTGGAGATTTGAAAAATATACCAAAAATAATGTCCGTTTTTGACGTCACCTTATGAAATGTTGACGACATCCTAAAAAAAATATATACTTTTTTTTTTCATATCTAACAAATTTATGAGTATTTTAAATAGAAAATTATGTCGCAGTAATCCATTATGGATTTTTTTTTATGGATTACTGCACTAATTTCTTATTCAAGTAGTATTTGGCACATTAGTGGCATCGACATTTTTTTTATTGCAGGGCTATTTCTTCACCGATTTTGGATTTGTATACCTTTTTGAAAACATAATTTTATCTTTATATCGGTTAATTTATCTTACAAAATAAAAACTATTGCGACATAAAAAAAAAAATTGCAAAAACTAAAAAAAAGTAATTTTTTCTCTGTATAAACACAGCACCCAAAGTTCAAGAGCCGGCAGCGATACCTAAACCTTGATAAAAAAAAAATTAAAAAAATAGCGTTATTGTTTAACGGTGCTTAATATATATTCCGGTTGGCCCATAACAAAATCAAATATTTTTTTTTTATGAACGCCCTAGTACAGAGTCCATAAACGGTTTTGCTTTTATTTGTATTGAGTTAAGACTTTCCATTTGTATACCCTCCATCATATGTGATGAGGGTATATATCAGTTTGTCATTCCGTTTGTAACGCATCGAAATATAGGTCTAAAACCCCATAAAGTATATATAAAGCGGGTTTTTTATACAGATATACTTTAATTTGGCAACACTTTTTTAACTGGCTGCCATTTTGTCAGCTGTTAAGTGATTTTAGTTTGGTTGGCATTTCAACATGAATAGACTGACGCCTGAACAACGCTTCCAAATTGTGCAAATTTATTTTGAAAATCATGGTTCTGTTCGAAATACGTGCTGCGCACTACGTCCATTTAACGGTCAACTCACTTTGGGATACGTCAATAAACAAAACTGCTGTATTTGGAGTGATGATAATCCTCAAGTGTATGTTTAGACACCGTTATATCCAGTAAAACTGACTGTTTGGTGTGCTTTATGGGCTGGTGGAATCATTGGTCCGTACTTCTTTAAAAACGATGCTGGTCAGAACGTTGCAGTCAATGGTGACCGCAGTAGAGCCATGATTACCGACTTTTTCGTTCATAAATTGCACAACTATTATGTGCAGGAGCTGTGGTTTCAACAAGACTGCACAACATGTCACACAGCTTGTGCCACAATTGGTTTATTGAAGGAAACGTTTGGTAACCACATAGTTACACGTTTCGGACCCTCGAATTGGCCTCCAAGATCGTGCGATTTAACGCCTCTGGACTATTTTCTGTGGGGATATGTGAAGTAGCTAGTTTACGCCGATAAGCCCGAATTGATTGACCATTTGGAGGACAAAATTCGCCGCGTTATTGCTAATATACGGCCACAAATGTTGGAAAAAGTCATCGAAAATGGGACCTCCAGATTAGACTACGTTCGAGCCAGCCGTGGCGGTCATATGCCAGAAGTCATATTTAAATTATAATGCCAGAAGATTATCTTTCGAATAAAGTATTTCATGTCAATTTAAAGAAAATTATCTTTGTTTTATTCAATTTTAAAATTTTATACCTCTATAAAAAACACCCTTTATTATTGATCCTTAATTCATTTTAAGCCGATTTAGTGAGAGAATTATCTTCACTTCAGTAATGAATTTCTTCATAGCTTTAATGAAAATTGTCACTGGAACTCGTCCATTGAAACTTTTCATAGAAACTATGAAACAGGTTTCATTAAAGTCATTGTAAATTAATTTTTTGTAGAATTAATCAAAATCTCCATAAAACTAATGAATCATTCCGACATTTAAGGTTTATAGAATTTATGAAATTGTTTCATAAAGTTTTTTAGTATTTAGAAGTTATTTGCATTAAAAAAACTTCATGAAAGTCCTGAAAATGCGTTTTAACTAAGCCAGTATACCGCTTCATATGATTTTTTAACCAATTTCATAGAAGTCCAAAATTAATAAAAAGCTACAGTGAAAAAATAATCCACTTTATAAAATATGTTGAACACTTGAGAATTAAATCTTAAAACTGCAGTTTAAAATGTATGAGAATTAATAAATTTTTTATGAATTTATTTTCGAATGAATTTTTTATGAATTTTATGAAAAATTTCTTAATATTAATCAAATTTCTTCAATATAATGAAATTCTGCATTGAATCTACGAAATTGTTTCATTAATATCATGAAGGATAACTCTTTCAGTGTAGTTTTAACGCGCTATCATCTAGTGGCCCCGAACACCACCATCCCCCGGTACAAGGGTAGATTGTTAAAAACGTCCAAATTGACCGCTCCCGTTCCCTGCATCCACAGTCCTCTTCCGAGATTAGGGGTTCGTTTTCACCGCACTTCTTATCTTCATTATTCGTGTAAGATAGTCCTCGCAGACTTACCATGACCCCTCAGATAAGAGCATCAAACCCACCATGTTAACAGGCGTAATACTTAAGCCAATCTGTGCGTATTAACATTCAAATACAGTGTGGTTCGAGTCATCATCTTTCGACTCACAGTAGACATTCCCGTAAACAAAATCTTTTCAGGTAGTTGTTATAGCAACCATGATCAGTAAATATCTGTGTGAGATAATAATTCCGGTGTTAACCTAGAAGTCCATTGTGATCAGATGCTCATCGTGCTTGCCACCTAGATATAAGGGCATCTCTAACTGTGTTCTTCGCTACCGCAATCTGTCTCTTTCTCTGGATTGCTAGTAGGTTCGGATTAATAAGCTTCTCCATATTCGGCCTTATTACGGTTGTCGTAGTCGAATTCGAGAGTAAGTCGAATTGTCTGAAAATTTAATCAAAACACAACTTGAGAATAATTTTACAACTGAATTTATGATGATATTTAGAAAATATTTAAGTAGGGTTAAATTTCTTTATAATTTTTAACTTTACTAAAACTCGACTCGAAAAATTCGACTCCATACAGGCCGATTATATATTTCTGAACGTTCTATCACCAGGAGATCAATTGGTGGTATTCCTGCAAGTACAAGTGCAGCGCTTGTTGACTCTGTCATATAGACAGTAGCAATTAATACTTGATTAATATGCATTTTATAAATTAATTTTAGAAATGTTGAGGTTAAGACGAAGAAGTTTTTCTCTAAAAATTATAAACACTATTAATTTTTAAATCAAACTAGACTACAGTGTCTGCCTTTTTATGGACAGGCGTCATCAGTGACTTTCCATTCAAATTGTATTAGTCGAATTGTCTGAATTAATTAATAACTTGAGAATAATTAATACTTGATTAGTGTTAAGATGTAGTAGAGACGATTAAAATGGTACTAAAAAGTACAACTCTTGTAAGACATATAAACAAATTAACCATGGACGATTTTTGTATCTGTTTTTCATACAAAAGGACGCTAACAATGTGAATTCATTCATTTCTATGGTGGTGTTCTGTAGTACGAGTCTTGTAAATCAAGTAACTATTTTTATAAATCTTACAAATTTTTTGCTGAAATTGTGTTTTCAGCTATAATTTTAGTTATTCTTATTAACTGATTTGAACTAATATTTCACTAATGTTTTACTAATATTTTACTAATATTCTACTAATTTATTTTGCTAAAAAGATTGTGCTGATAAGCACATTAATAGTGTTGACGACAACCGGATTGAAAGATATACACAGAATCAAGTAGATGTTGTGTTAAGATGTAGTAGAGACGATTAAAATGATACTAAAAAGTACAACTCTTGTAAGACATATAAACAAATTAACCAAGGACGATTTTTGTATCTGTTTTTCATACAAAAGGACGCTAACAATGTGAATTCATATGTGGATTAAACAAACTTTAATTATGCGTTGTCACCGGCTTGTCAAAGTTATTGTCTTCAGCAAAAGATTTTGCTGACATTAGCAATTTTTTTTTGCAAGTACCCTCCTAACTAAAATTTGGCTGACTCTGCAAAATTAATTGCTGACTTTACTAATTTTTGTCTAGTGTAGCTGGTTCTATTAAACCACTTCTGTTAGTAACGAGAACATCGACTTAGACAACCGTTTGCTACTATTTCGATCAGACCAATAGATCCCTAACCAACTATAATTTGTTGGTTATGTCACTACTAATGCTTATATCATCCGCATGGCTAAATCTTGCATCTTTAGGTTTAGTAATCCGTCGTACATCACATTCCACATAAAAGGACCCAAGACGGGACCCTGCGGTACCCCTGCCGTGACCTGCTATTCCTTTATTCCAGTTTCAGTGTCGGACAAAAGGACTCGATTTTCAAGATAGTCGGCAATCATGTTTTATATATGACCATCTATTTCCTCCTCCTTAAACGCATCTAAGACTGCCTTAAATTTTATTAAATGCATTTCGAATATCTAGAGAAATAACGGCACAGAAATCTAGATTTTCCTTCGTCATAGTCGCCCTCTCTACAACTTCTCGTAAGGCATCGGGCAAACTAGAGTTTGCAAATTATAAAAATTTTCCTTAATCTCGATTACTATTTAAAAATATGCCGTTAATCGCTATTATCGATTAATCGCAGTATTTTTAATTTAACGTAATTCTTCCCAGATATACTATTATATATAGGCACTTGGTGGGATATATTGTCCCAGCCGAGTTGAATGGGTTTAGAAATTTTTGTATTTTTATATTTTTTTTTAACTTAAAGCGCCCTCTAAAGCTAATACTAGCAACCAAAGTTTAAGTTTCGATAGAATATAAATTCTAAATATGTTGGTTTTTTTTAAATTAAGAAAAACAAAATAATGTTTTATGTTAAGCCACCTTATTTGACTTTGCTAATTATTTATTCAATATTTCAATTTAAAAAATAATGAAAATTATTTCGGATGCATTTCGACTTATGTCTAGACTTTGCGGTAATTAAATCTATAGACTTTGCGGTAATCAAATTTTATCGTTTTTTACAAAAAAACAAATAAATGTTGGTTTTTGATTATTTTTTTTAATTGTCATATACCAACGCTGACGGTTTTAAAAAACCGGTCAGATCTTGAAAAACATTGCAATCCACGAACAAATTTTTAGTACAGGAATAAAGTTTCGTATTTCAATAAATTAAGTTTCGTATGTTCATCGATGAAAATGCCAAATTAAAAGAGAAAACATTTTTGGTGAGAATGGATTGGAAAATTAGACGGAATTTCAATTTGACTTATATTTGATGCCATATACAATTAAAATTGTATACAATTATATATATATTTAAAAGTGATACAATTTGTTCTTATTTCTAGCATATATGTTTATATATAATTATCAAATAGCTTTTTTACTTTCCCAATTAAAAAAAATTACATGGAGCTTTATGTAGTCATATCAATTTCGATGTGACGCTATATGCAATCTTATTAAATTTTATTCGAAATATGGGCCCATATAATTGTATCTGTTATAATCTGATGCAATTAGATAAATATCCACTACAATTTTTTTTCCGAATTATGGCCCTACAGCATTGTATTAGATTGTATCAATTTGGTATCTAATTGTATCAGTTTATAGCTAAACTGATACAAATATATGTAATTATATAAAAACAAGATATTGTTGTATCTGGATTTTGGCCTGATATAATTGTATATGATTTTATGTAAACTGATACATCTGAATATTATTAGAAATTGCACTAAATGTTACATTTTTGTATATGATAGTATGAAAATATACACAACTTCATACAAATATATGATCAACCTATCATATCCGTTTAGTCCATAAAAAAATATTAATGTATTATTAAGAAACACACTAATATTTTGCGGTCTTCAAAAAAGTTCCGGCATAAATGGCTTTCAAGTTTTAATGCACAATAGGGTGATAATGCTAAAACGATGAGTATTATCCAGTTGATTAAGGAAAAATATCGAGAAAACTTATAAACGGTGTTTTTTATATAGGTATAGATTTTAGAAATGGAATAAAATAAAGATGAATTTTTTAAATTGACATGAAATTTACTTTATTCGAAAGATAATCTTCTGGCATTATAATTTAAATATGACTTCTAGCATATGACCGCCACGGCTGGCTCGGACGTAGTCTAATCTGGAGGTCCAATTGTCGATGACCAACATTTGTGACCGTATATTGGCAATAACGCGGCAAATGTTGTCCTCCAAGTGTTCAATCGTTTCGGGCTTATCGGCGTAAACTAGCGACTTCACATATCCCCACAGAAAATAGTCCAGCGGCGTTAAATCGCACGATCTTGGAGGCCAATTCACTGGTCCGAAACGTGAAACTATGCGGTTACCAAACGTTTCCTTCAATAAATCAATTGTGGCATGTTGCGCCGTCTTGTTGATGAACGAAAAAGTCAGTAATCATGGCTCTATAGCGGTCACCATTGACGGATAGACTGATTGGGGATTTCCTCTACGCTACGCTCTACAGCAGCAATAACTTTTTCTGTACGCTCTGTACGACGTCTCTGTGGATGCATATTATCACTTAGTGGTGCGAAAACGTTCCATAGTTAATCGAATTAATTGCTCTGATGGACGTTAAATGTACGTAGTGCGCGATACGTATTTCGAACAGAACCATGATTTTCAAAATAAATTTGGACAATTTGAATCGTTGTTCAGACGTCATGTTGAAATGCCAAACTAAACATAAATCACTTGACAGCTGGCTAAATGGCCCAGTTAAAAAAGTGGTGTCAACTTAAAGTCCTATACCTGCATAAAAAACACAATTTATATAGTTACATATAAAAAAAAAAAAAAAATTAAAAACACTATTTTCACAAAAAAATAGTGCTTCGGGAAACTTCGTCAAAAATCCAAACGCACGAATATCGAAAAAATAAGTGTCCACTAAAACTGAATAAAGACTAATATATGTAAAATGTATGTGTTTTTTCGAATACCAGGAAAAGTTGAGCATGCTCGGACACGATTTTTCATAATGGTTATGCCATTTCAAATACTTTTCATTAGATAACAAATTTATATATAGTTTCGTTGGAAGAAATATAAAAAAACGCTGAAAATAGAAAATTTTGAACCCAATTTTTAACTTCTAAATGTGAGATTGGGCAGCTAAATAAAATATGGGTCTCTTAATTTTTGATTCTTTATAACATATCCAAATTTCATACCAATCGGCGGGAACACTTGAACGGACTCTCCTTGTGAGTAATTTTTGAATCAGAAAATAAAGCTCTTTTGGATGAACCACTTTCATACAAACATTTTTGGACAAAAGTTTAAAACTGCTGAACATATTATGTTAAAATTATTTATAAAATTTCCATGGATTAATTTTGGTCCACCACATCATCATTTAGTTTCAAACAAGTAATTTTATTTATTTCATGTTTTAAATTGAAAGATGTACTGGATTAAAATTACTCTATTGAAATTTTATATAAATATCTTTCCAAAAATATGTTCAGCATTATATAATATTTTTATTTTTCCTTAATCAACTGGATAATACTCATCGTTTGATCACCATTACGTAAAATTGTGCACTTTCGGGACATCCAAATGTTCATTAAAACTTAAAAAGAGTTATGCAGTAAGAAGAAGACCGCAAAATATATGTTTCTTAATAATACATTAATATTTTTTTATGGACTAAAATTATATAATAGTCTGATCATATTTTTGTATGAAATTGTGTATATTTTCATACAATCATATACAAAAATGTAACATTTAGTGCAATTTCTAATAATATTCAGATGTATCAGTTAACATAAAATCATATACAATTATATCTGGCCAAAATCCTGATACAATAATATCTTGTATTTATATAATTATATCTATTTGTATCAGTTTAGCTATAAACTGATACAATTAGATACAAAATTGATACAATCTAATACAATTCTATAGGGCCATAATTCGGAAAAATATTTATCTAATTGCATCAGATTATATCTAAACCCAACAGATACAATTATATTGGCCCATATTTCGAATGAAATTTAACCCTTGTGTGACATCCTTGGTACAGCTGTACCAATTTGAACTTTGAAAACAAAATTTTGATATTATTTGTGCATCTAAAGAGCTGAAACTTAATGAATGCCTTAAATATACATTTAAGAATGTAATGATCACATTTGTTTTGTCTGTTCATGTCTCGTTAATCGGTGGGAGTGGCAAACGTACATCTATGCCTTCATTGACATCCTTGGTACAATTGTACCACAAACATATTTGTATGGACAATTTATTTATTTAAATCCAACATCAGCACACCGTTGAGCTATGGAAAACAGATTGGTTTCCGATATTTGGAGCTACTATGACGTGTCAGAGATTTCACACTATAAATCGTTGTATTCGATTTGACAGCAGTGCTACACGTACTCGAAGAGAAGAAACGGATAAAGCTGCTGCGATAAGTGATATATTCAATATGCTCAATTCTAATTTGAATCGGCTTTATAAAGCCAACGATGTTGTGACTGTTGATGAGCAATTGCATCCATACAGAGGTCGAACACGTTTCACGCAGTACATTCCGAGTAAACCAGCAAAGTACGGGATAAATTTATTTTGGGTCTGCGATGCGATAACTAAATTTCCATTGCAAGGAGAACTTTATACCGGCAAACCACCAGGAGCTCAGCAACAAACAAATGTTGGAGATAATGTTGTGAAACGTTTAGTTCAGAGGTATTACAACACGGGTCGAACAGTTGTAGGAAATAATTTTTTTACATCACTTCCGCTGTGCAAAAATCTTATGTCCAACAGCTTAGCCTATGTGGGAACTTTACGAAAAAATAAGACTTGCGTTCCAGAAGAGTTGCGATCAAACAGACGCCGTGAAGTACATATCATTATTTGGTTTCCACAATTCTGACGGCAACGATGCAAAGCATATATAAACTTAAAATTTCTTTTGTTTTCAATGAAATAGACCATTTTTTCAATATAAGTTATATAGTGGTACAGCTGTACCAAGGATGTCAGTGGAACTGTTGTAAGGAAGGATGTCACACAAGGGTTAATAAAATTACATATAGCGTCACATAGGAATTGATATGACTACATAAAGCTCCATGTAATGTTCTTTTAATTGGGAAAGTAAAAAAGCTATTTGATAATTATATATAAACATATATGGTAGAAACAAGAGCAAATTGTATCACTTTTAAATATATATATAATTGTATAATCCGTCTAATTTTCCAATCCATTCCCACCAAAAATGTTTTCTCTTTTAATTTTTCATTTTCATCGATGAACATACGAAACTTAATTTATTGAAATACGAAACTTTATTTCTATACTAAAAATTTGTTCGTGGATTGCAAAGTTTTTCAAGATCTAGCCGATTATTTAAAACCGTCAGAGTTGGTATATGACAATTAAAAAAAATAAATAAAAAACCAACATATTTAGAATTTATATTCTATTGAAACTTAAACTTTGGTTGTTAGTATTAGCTTTAGTGGCCGCTTTAAGTTAAAAAAATATATAAAAATACAAAATTTTCTAAACCCTTTCAACTCGGCTGTTACAATATATCCCACCAAGTGCCTATATATAATATTTTTTTTTCCGGGTCGAACGGCTTAATGAAGCACTGTTCCATATATCTGCAGTTTGGTTAAAACATTTCTAGCTGATCTATGTCGTGCCCTTAATGAGTTAATAAAACATATTTCTGGCAGGAAAACTTAAAAAAATCTAATATTAATGGGAATAAAATGGGAGGAATTACGTTAAATTAAAAATACGATAATAGCGATTAACGGCATATTTTTAAATCGTAATCGCGATTAAGGAAAACTTTTATTATTTGCAAACTCTAGTTTGCCCGATAATCAACACGGATTTCGTCGGGGCAGCACTGTTCCATATATCTGCAGTTTGGTTAAAACATTTCTAGCTGATCTATGTCGTGCCCTTAATGAGTTAATAAAACATATTTCTGGCAGGAAAACTTAAAAAATCTAATATTAATGGGAATAAAATGGGAGGAATTACGTTAAATTAAAAATACGATAATAGCGATTAACGGCATATTTTTAAATCGTAATCGCGATTAAGGAAAACTTTTATTATTTGCAAACTCTAGTTTGCCCGATAATCAACGCGGATTTCGTCGATGCCATACGAGAAGTTGTAGAGAGGGCGACTATGATGAAGGAAAATCTAGATTTCTGTGCCATTATTTCACTAGATATCCGAAATGAATTTAATACGTTTAAATTTAAGACAGTTTTAGATGCGTTTAAGGAGAAAGAAATAGATGGTCATTAGGGTGATAACCTTTTTTGGACAACATTCTCCCCAGGGGGTTCTAATGGCAAATATTGTATTAATGATAAAAAAAACTATTTCAGTTCAATTTGGTAAAAAAACCTTACGCGCCGACAGTGATTTCTAAAATGCCTTTAATATATTTTTTTTAAATTTTTTTTAATAACAAATTTCTTAAAATATGGTTTATACATATATATTGACCAACGCATTAAATCTTCCTTTGACATCATCTTCCTTTGGCATTTTGTTTAACCCTTTAACCACTGAAATATTTTAAATTTTCCTGTAATTGGATTTAAGGGCTAATTCATGTAATGGTATATCAACGACAGGTATATCTCTACAGTTTTTAACAACATCATGAAATTTAGTTAAGTTTTTGATCCAAATCTTGGAATTTTTTTCAACACTTATTTTGCTTTTCTTATAATTCATTTTTACCAAACCGATTTAATTTTTTGTTTTAAATTACAACCAATATATGAAAAAAATAAATAAAATAAAATATGTGAAAACAGATTTTTTTTATATAAAAAACTGCAAAAAAATAGCGGAAATTAAAAGTAAATTTGGAAGAAAACTATTCCATTGACTCGAAAACGGACTTTACTATTGAAATCAGCATGCCTTAATTATATAGATGTGATGGTCAGACGTTGGTGCATCAAAAAAATTTTTTTTTTAACTTTGTTTGATTCAAAACTTTAACGCGTTTGGTGCGTAACCTTTTTTAACGATAGCGAAAAACTAAAAAACGCAGTTCTTAATATTTGTCCATGCCCAGACAAAATCGTGTAGGGCATGGACCTAATGGTCATATGTACAACATGATTGCTGACTATCTTGAAAATTGAGTCCCTTTTCCGATACGGAAAGAAGATCATTGAATTAATATAACTCTTCATTATGTTTTGAAAAATGCATTGGATCTAAGCCAATAAAACCATTCATATGATTTAAAGCAATTTCAAGAAGTCCAAAAGGAATACATAGCTACATTGAAATAATAAAATATGTGAAACACTTGAGTATTTAATCTTAAAACTAAATTCTGAAATTTTATGAAAAAAATAAAAAAAAAATAAGACTGAAATAATTTCTTAGCTCTAAAGAAAATTTTCATTAATTTTATGAAGAGATAATTTATGAAATCAAATGAATTTTATTTAAAAGTATTGAAACGAATTTATAGAATATGCCACAATCGGTAACTGAATTTTCGGGTCGCTAGACTAATGCCGGAGTATGATGGTAAGCCCGAAAATCTTCAATCATTTTTAGATTCTTTGCAAATAGTGTACTCTATAAAAGAGACACACGAGACAATTGCGTAATAAAGACAAAACTAAGGGGCACGGCCCGTAATTTGGTATCTTATGAGAACTCTATAAATGGCGCCAACAACTGGAGAGTCATTAATACGACGAATCAAAATATTTTACTCGAGAATGTAAATATAGCAACGGAAAATATATTGGAATATAATATAATTCATACGAAAATAACGATGTTAAACGCACTGAACAGGTTTTAAATAGATTGTCAAAAAAATGTTCGCCCTTTGCCAAAAAAATCTTGAACGGAATTATGTTCAAAATTTTCGAATATTTTTGCTTTAGAAACGGATAGAATTTGCACTAATAACTTCTATTAACAAAAATTAAGGATAAAAGACGATATCGTGTTTATATAAGGAATTATATAATACTCCATAGTCAAAAGTATACAATAAATAAACAGGTACAGAAACTGAAAAAGACGGTATAGTGGAACCATCATATTCTTCATATAACAGCCCAGTATTACTGGTTCCAAAGAAACCGCTACCAGGAAGTCCCGAGAAGCGATGGTTCTCCAGCCTCGATCTAATGTCAGGATTCCATCAGATAGAATTAGAGGAAGAATCTAGGGATATTACATCGTTTTCTACTAACGAATGTTTATTTCGCTTTAGGAGACTTCCTTACGGAATAAAAGTAGCTCCAAAATCTGTTCAGAGAATGATGTCAATGGTATTTCTGGACTTAAACAGGCACACGCTTTCCTGACCTTGTAGTTATTAGATGCTCTTAAGATGTGTTCTTAACTTGCAGAAAATATAACTTAAAATTGCTTCCGGATAAATGCTGATTTTTCAGGGATGGAAGTGACTTTCTTAGGTCACAAGTGTACAGATGGGGAAATTCTTCCTGATAGTAAAGCAACACCAAAAATTAAAGCAACGCCAAAAAACGCAGAGGAAACTAAACGATTTGTTGCTTTCTGTAATTCCCACAGACGTTTTATCCAAACGTTGCACAGTATTCATTGCCTTTAACGAGATTGATTCGAAAAAATGCAGATTTTATTTGATCCTGCAAAAAATCCTTTCAATACTTTAAGAGATCCCTTTTATATCCTAGAATACTGCAATACCCAGATTTTGCATTACCACAGACGCAAGCAAATACGTATGCGGATCAGTTCTAAGTCAAGAATATGATGGTATACAATTACTGGTGGCGGTATGCATCTAGAGCATTTACAAAGGGGGAGAGTAATAAATCGATAATTGAATAGAAACTCGCTGCAGTTCATTGGGCGATTAACTATTTCAAACCATACAAAAAAATTTTTGGTAAAAACAATCACCTCCCACTATCGTACCTGTTCTCCATGAAGAATCCATCATCAAAATTAACAAGAATGCGTTTAGATCTAGAAGAGTATGATTTCGACATTGAATATATTAAAGGCAAAGATAATTGGGGAGCCGATGCTCTATCTCGAATAAACTTTAACGAAATAAAGAATATATAATATAATATATAATATAATATAATATAAGAATTAATATGGTCACTACAAGATCCAAATCAAGAAAAATATTACCGGAATATAAGGGTGAACTCACAAATATAACTGAAATTCCAAAGGTTTATTAGACAGTTGGTATTAAGGAACTAAGAAAACTTGTCCGTCTAAAGTTTGCTCTAAAAGGTAAAACACCGAGGTGTTACCTGGAAAATGGGAGGAAAACTTTAGAAAATATAAAAATGGATGAACTTATTTTTAATGGAAAAATTGATTTAGATCAATTCTTTCCTAGGCTGGAAAATATAACCCACATAAAGGACACACATAAGTTGCAACTTTCACTGAATGATGATATATTTAAGAAGATTCAAATCACTGAATTTAAGGATAATGCGAACAAGTCATTAAAACATTTAATAATAGCGTTAACGCCAGAAATAATTAATATAACTGTTGACAAGCAGATACATTACCTTATGGAAAAATATAAATCCGTTGTGCGGTGGTTCTCCGGAATAACTAGAATAACGGAGAAACTAAGTTCTAGATATTGTTGGAATGGAATGTCAGGAAAATAACTCATTACGGAAAACATAAGAATCGATGTGCATAACTGAAACACCAGCACGTGCATTTGACATAATTTTTATTGACACTATCGGTCCATTTATAAGATTAAATAATAATGAATATACAATAACTATTATATGTGATCTAACGAAATATTTAGTCACTATACCTATACCAAACAAAGCAGCCAACCCCGTAGCTAAGTCAATTTTTGAAAATTTTATTCTAATTTATGGCCCAATGCGGAAGATTATAACGGATATGGAAACAGAATATAAAAATCAGACAATGCAAGAGCTATACCAAATGTTGGATATTGAATACTTTACTTCTACAGCATACCATCATCAGACGGTGGGTATCATTGGAAGATACTATAGAACGTTTAATGAGTATGTTCGTTCATAACTATCATTGAACAGAACGACGTCGTCCACAGTTCATGGATACTGCCCATATGAGTTAATTTTCAGTAAAATTCCACAAACCATAGCGGCACTTGGTTCGAATACCGTTGATCCGCTGTATAATATATAGATAGATAAGATCTTTATTTTTTTCAATATAAAAATATATATAAATTTAAGAACGGGACATCGGCCAATGAAATGATTTGTTGTTTCAACTTCGTTCATGTTACACAAAGAGCAACGTCTAAAACTCTCTTCTTTGTATTGGTTACCATTTAGCCACAAAAGATCTCTCGCTTTCATTATGTAACTGATTTGATCTTGGTTGTAATTTTCATTGCAATACGTTTGACCTTTATAATGATCCAGATGTTTATAAATTCGTTGCTGGCTACTAATGGCGTTTGTTTTATGATCCTGATATGTTTTGCGCTTCATGGAATCTATTATATTTATGCAAGCATTATTCCATATTGTTTTCTGCGGTTCTGTATCAAACATTTCAATATTAAAGTCTTGGAGTTTTTGTTTAAGATCCTTTTGCCAAAAAATATTTTTTGATATTATTATCTTCGATAATTTGTGAGGGAGTCTGCTTCTGTCGTAATCAAATATGGTCTTTGAAATATATTGGAGATGTAGGCTGTATGAGTAAAAGTGAAAGTAAAAGTTCCAAGTGCCTTGGAAACCAAGGCAATAACATAGTTGGGAGTGTTATTTGGCAGTCTCAAAATACGTTTTGTGAAAAATCTTTGCAATTTATCAATATCGCTGAAACATGAATTTCCCCATACTTGTGCACCATAACACTGTATAGAACATTTTCCACTTAGCTTTTAAGGATAAATTACATCTTCCTATAAAATTCTTCCATGTTACATTAATACTGATTTTGGCAGCATCATTTTTGACACTCACATGTTTGGAGTAAGACATTTTTGGAGTAAGAAGCATTCCTAAGTACTTATACTCTGATACCACTTTGACAATTTCTCCATTAAAACACCAACTGTCCCTTGAACTGAGTTTACCTCCTTTTGTAAATACCATTTTTTCTGACTTAACGAGATTCACCTCCATTCCCCAGATGCTGCAGTATTCTTCTAAGTTTTTGATAGTCTTTTGCAAAATATTTACATCTTCCGTCAACAATACAATGTCGTCAGCGTACATTAGTACTTGAACGTTTATATTTCCTACCATTAAACCACCATTTAGAGTATCATGCATATTATTCATAATAGAATCACACGGAAAGGAAGTGAAGTATGAGTTCAAATGGTGATAGTAAATCTCAATATTATAGAATTGCGATTGAAGGAATCGACGATAAGGGAAATTGCACTTTGTTACTTGACGACGCACTGTGGTCAATATTTTGAGATAGCGGCCAAAACTCCGTTTGGTTTTTGTTCTCCGATTTTAAAGTTATTAGACTCATATGAAAGTAGACAGTAGCAAACCTCGGGAGTCAAAAATTAGAACTCTATTTCAACTATTTCACTGAGAACAGGGTGGTCCAAAATGGGCTTTTTCAGAATTTAGTAAATTTGTGACATTTTTAGTTAATTTTTAAAGTTCAAATGATCATAACGTTTTTCAAGATTTTTGGACGAAATAATTTTGTGTTGTAACTTAACTTATTTCCTATTACTGGTAAAAAAATTGAAGCTCTACTGTTTTCAGAACAATTTAAATATTTTTTTTAAAAAACGTCAAATTTCTCGGAAATTTCCTACTTCATAGAGCACAACTCCTGTGAGTCAATTTTGTAGTCCTAACTCTCCCCTACATTCCTATATATACATGCCCATGCATCGGGACTGCACTTTTTGAGCTACAGCAATTTTTCTAACCCAAGGTAAGATATTCGGTACAAATGCACGTCATATTTTTTGAGAAGTTATTTTTATGTGAAAGTGGCTATTATGCATATATTTTGTACGAGAGTTCTTATTGACCCAAAAAATAATTCTGTTGAAATTAGGAGAAGTTGGCCCATATTTGGACCTAGTCCACATAGAAGCAACCAAGAATGGCTAAGAAATAAACTTATTTTTAAAAAGCCATCAGTAACTACCACGGAAACTGGAAAAGGTGGTCGACCAGCAAAGCCAATTGATAATTGTAGTGTAAGATCACGAAGACGCAAGCTTAAACATATCAATGAAGAAGTTTCTTGTAGCATCATAAAGGATTCATTTCTGCATCAAATTCAACCATCGAAAACTAAAAAGAGTAAAATTGCTATCATTGAAAAAATACTGGAAGCAAGCCCCAGACGCACAAAAAGGATTTTAGAAAGTATGCCGACACCAACTGAAGAAAATAAATTTACTCCAAAAGAAGCATTTGCACTATTTTTGGATTTGAAAATGACTAAAAACCAATATACAGAATTGCGGAAGCGAACCAATGAAAAAAATTGTGGAATTTTTCCATCATATCGAGATATAGTTTCTGCCAAAAAAGATTGCTTACCTTCACCAACTGCTATTAGTGTAACTTCAAGTTCAGCAGAAATAAAATTGCAGGATCTTCTTGAACACACTGCAGAACGATTATTAAAGACATTTGATGCTGACTATTTAAAGAAGTTTAAAAATTGCAGCATGACTTTAATTTCTAAATGGGGATGTGATGGGTCCTCTGGCCAGAAACAATACAAACAATGTAATGCGGAAAATTCATCAGATGCCAATTTATTCATGATTTCTTTCGTTCCATTACGTTTAACAAAAACTTATATTGGTTCAGAGCCGTCAACTAGTAGAGCTGCAGAGATAGATGTATGGAAGAATGAAATTCCCTCGTCAACAAAATTTTGTAGACCAATAAAGTTTGCTTACAAAAAAGAAACTAAAGATGTCATAACTGAAGAAGTTGGCAAAATAAGAGATGAAATTAAAGAACTTCAACCAGTGATATTTGAATTTAATGACTAATGCATCGAAGTTAACTTTAAAATGTCACTTACAATGATCGATGGAAAAGTTGCACAAGCTTTAACCGAAACAAAGTCTTCGTCAAGCTGCACCATATGCCAAAAAACATCAAGTCAATTGAGCCAACCACCAACACAAGACGATAGTTTTAATTAAGCATATGAATTTGGAATGTCACCTCTTCATGCTAGAATTCGTTTTATGGAGCATATTCTTAAATTGGGATACGATTTGGCATTTGGCCCGTTAGGCGACACAGTGAGAAACAACAAAGAAAATTTGGAAAAAAGAAAGCAAA
Source organism: Delia radicum (assembly GCA_021234595.1). Lineage (NCBI taxonomy): Eukaryota > Metazoa > Arthropoda > Insecta > Diptera > Anthomyiidae > Delia > Delia radicum. The sequence continues at coordinate 169,651,060 of CM037854.1, read as the reverse complement.
AAAAAAGATATTCAAGAAAAATACCGTGAGATAGGCCTTATAATTGACCAGCCAAAGCAAGGAGAAGGAAATTCTAATGATGGAAACACAGCAAGGAGATTTTTTTCCGATCCAGAAACTGCAGCTTCTATAACTGGAGTAGATTATGATTTAATACGACTATTCCAAATCATATTAGAAGTTATAGCATGTAGCAAAAAGATAGATGCAAAAAAATTTGGTCAGTATGCTAATGAGACAGCAACCCTTTATAACCAAAAATATTCTTGGAGACATATGCCAACCACAGTTCACAAAATTTTGTTCCATGGGGAACAAATAATTCAGCACAATATGCTTCCAATTGGAGATCTCTCAGAAGAAGCGCAAGAAAAAAGGAACAAAGACTACAGATTCTTTCGCGAGCACAATACAAGAAAAATTTCCAGATATTGTACTAATGAAGATCTTATTAATATTGTGTTGTGCACATCAGATCCATATATGTCCAGTATTCGACAAAAATGGAAATCAACCTCATTAGAGTTAGATGAAGAAGCTAAACAACTACTGCAAAATGAAAATCAAAGCTATTTGGAAGAAATTTTTACTAATATTGTTTAATTAATACTAGTTTAAAGATTATAATTTGTTTCTAATTTTAGTATAAATTTTTATTAATACATTTAAATAAAATATATGTGCACTTTAAATCAATAGTAAAAGTTTACTTAAAATTTTATCGATGTTGTGTTCTGTATATAATATATCCAAATGGTATTGATATTGTTGGGAATTTCAGTGTTATTTTTCAGTTTAATCCTCACAAGAATTAGCTTTCTTCCAAAAAAACCAACCTTTGGCCCCTGTGAATATTGAGACTAAATAAATGTCAGGGGCCAAATGTTGGCATTTTCTGACCAAAATTAAGTTTAGGAATAATAAATAAGTATTGGTTGTAAAATACGATTGAAGAAAATAAGAAATTATAAAAAAAATACCTATTTAAAATGTCAAAATATTCAACTTTTACATGGAAACTCAACAAAAAATTAGAATGCATTTTTAACTCTACATTACTTACGTTCCTATCAGTCGATTTTTACGTTTGAACACGCAATTGAAGCTTGAAGTCCCTCCTATTGAACAAAAGAAATTGCGTAAAAAAATACCAATCCGGTCAAAAGTTATCGAGTTTTGACCGCTATCTCGCGAAATTGACCACTGTGCGACGGTAAGAGTGCTAGGGTGCATAGGAATCGGTTGAAGTTTTTTAGGTCTTGAATATTCTTAATGAAATATATTTCATATGGAAAATGGACAACCGGGTCTATTCACTTAACATAACAAAATTAATCTTTTGATTAGCGAGAAATATTTTGTTAATGATTGAACAGAAAAGAAATTCATATGATTTTTTTTTTCTATTACTTTTAATTTTTACTGTGTTCAGAACACTTATTATTTAAGATAACAAAAAGAATATATATTTAAGGATAAAATATAAATAAGATAATAATAAGATAAATGATTAAATAACCATTCATCAATCTATATAATAAAAACAAAAAGAATATATATTTAAGGATAAAATATAAATAAGATAATAATAAGATAAATGATTAAATAACCATTCATCAATCTATATAATAAAAACAACTAGATTAATAAAAAAAATAAATAATCAATAAACGAAGACATAAATAGATTTTTGTGAATAAAACTAAAATATTTTAAGTACAAAAAGAAAACTTATTACAAAAAGATTGATCAATGGATACCAATCACATCCACAGATTATTTTTATTATTAATAAAATATTAAAACAATATTATTTGTAAGATTGTACCGGATCATTAAAAGAAGACTGTAGCTTTTTGTTTTGTAAAACTTTCTTTTATTATGGAAACTCGTTCGAATACTTAATGTACCGATCAAAGTTCCTTTTATGAAGTTATATTAATTCATTCCTCAAAATTCCCTTGCCTTTATACAATCATAATTTGTTTATAAGCTATACATAATAACCATAGGAACATGAAACATACAATAATAACCATAGTAACATAACAAATACAATCGTAACCATAGTAACATGAAAAATACAATTTTCTACAAAACCAAATAAAGATATTTAAAAGAATGAATTTTAACATGAAATTAAAAGAACTAATTAAACAAACATTTATGTATATTTAAGATATTAAAAATTACTAAAATATGACAACAAACGTAGTTGGTTCATTCTCCCTCTCTGATACCGAAAACGTCCCGGTGAGGTGTCATTAAGATAAGCTGCTGTATATTTTGTACTTCGGCATAGTGTTGTATTCATAGCGAATCGAATGCTAGGCAGTTTTTCTTCCCAAGCACGATAATCATTTTGTCCTTCTCTTACTTGACTTGAATTTCTTCTAGGCATATCCACGGAAAAAGCACATATGTATATCGCAAGGAGTTGCTTCTACGTGAATGTTCTCACAAAGTTGCCGAGATAAAGTGTCTGCAACCACATTCGTTTTACCAGGCTTGTATTCAATCTGAGTATGGTTGAAGCAAGAGAGCCCATTTCGCTAAACGACCCGTTGGAGATTTGATGCTCATTAACCGTTTCAGTGGTTGATGATCAGTGATAAGTTTGACCGGCGCTCCTTCAATATATCCACGAAATGTTTGGATATCCCATACTATGGCGAGAGCTTCTCTTTCAATGGTGGAATAATTACTTTCAGCATTGGATAGAAGTCTACTAGCGTATTCAATCGGATGTTCTTCCAAGCCCTCCCCCTGGAGCAAAACTGCACCAACTGCATAACCGCTGGCGTCCGTTTTAATTACGAATGAATGGCTGATCATCTATCGCTTGTTTTAAAATCGGTGCGGACGTAAGATTTTTAAGATGATCGAAAGCCACTGATAGAGGTTGAAACCTCTATCAAAACTGATAGAGGTTGAAAACATCAGCAATTGAAGGTATAAAGCGCCTATACCATGAGCATTATCGTGGAAATGATAACAGATAATCAACAAATTTTAAAAGCATATGATAGATAATCGATCAACCTATGAAATGAGTGTTTGAAAAGTGTTCTACGCCTCTCAGGTGCCTACTTATAGGTTAGCAAATTTGATATTTGTAAAAAAACATTTTCATGGGTAGTAAAATAAAATAAATAGCGTATACGCTAATTTTAACAAAAACTCCATACACCTTATTCTTGCGTGCAATGGTGAGATTCCATATTCATAATTCTCTTCGTTTTTAGTATCATTTAAATTGCCGAAGTTCTTTTGCGTCTTTTTGCAAATTGGGCATGACAATGTTGAGGTTGTATTTGTTAGTTCGTTAACGACTTTTCCGTCAGGTGAAACTCGTAACTACATTCAATGTATTTTCCTTCACTGATTTCGAACTTTGTGGGTTTAATCTTCTTTATTTGTTCTTGAATATCCTTCACTGTTTTCCTTATGAATTCCGGGGATTCCTTTGCAAACTGAAACATTATTGGTCTACAATAATGTACGGATGACGGTCGTTGATTTTTCCAGTGTAGGGAAACATCAGATTTTAGCCGCAAAGGCGGTCATGGCCCATCAATTGTTTTACGCCTTACTAAAAATATACCACTTTTACAACAATTCCCCTTTTGGAAAAATTAGATGAAATAGGAACTATTATGTCTGTTGGGGTGTGGGTAACTCCCTTTCCCAATTAGTTTATGAGTCGGTGAGTATTATAAAAAAGAACACAGGGGTTTCTTCTTTATCACATAAAAAGCTTCTTGCTTTATTGAAGAATATGTTAATACTGACTGGTTTTTACAAAAAACAGAAAATATGGAGTCCAACTCCGTTAATATATATAAAAAAAAAATAAATGATATTCAAATATATAATATTTAAATAAAAATATATAAAGAAAAAAAGGGGTTTGTTCATGGAGAACTGAGAAAAATTAAGAGAATTAAAAACAACATAATTGAAATAAAAAAATATATAAAAAAAATAGGGGAAATATTGGTACATAAAATTCCTGTTGAAACGGTTCAACATATTCCCGCGCGAGTATGTTTGTGGCAGCAGCAGCAGTTCCAAACTCCATGGATAACCCACCCAAAGATGGATCTTTACGCCTTGGGTAGGGTTTCTGCTGGCTGGATCACCTCTGGTCTTTTTATGGATGCCAGCGTCCGATGACCAATAACTCCATCAATGGTACGGTAAGTCGTGAAGCCTAAATGTGACTTGGACTTTACTGTTGAAAAATGCTCCACTAACAGCGGATCGGTAATGGGCGCGTTTAGCGTATGTTGCGGAGACATCGAACACCCCGTACTCGATTTCCCCACGTTGTTCGTCAGGGGCGAACAGTGCGGCAGTGCCGGACGGCGTGATTTTTAGACACAAATTTCATCGGGGCATGATGATGGCTAGAGAGGAAGAAAATAATGTATATGCACTGTGTTATTAGAAATTTTGTTTAGCGACTGTTTCTCTTTTTTATCAGGGTTTTTGATTATAAATCGGGTGGATTAAATTGAAGATCTCTGTGGGGTTTGTTGTAGTGGGGTATTAGAGATTGGCAAAAGACACAATTTGGCTATCGAGCGCATTATAATTCCATTTTGTGTTTTGATTTCGGCTTCTCGTACGTTGCTGTCTTTTCCATATATCACTTTGGTAATGAGTCCCAGACGCCACTCGGTGGGTGATACCAAATCATCTTTCACGATGACAAAGTCGTTTGGCTTTATGTTGTGTTGTTCAGTTTTCCATTTAACTCTTCGCTGAAGTTCGGTAATATATTCGTTTTTCCAACGACGGGCAAAGATGTGTTGAAGAGCTTTTAGTCGGTCCCATCGTTTTAGGTGACTTAATTTTTCTAACGGAGGTTCTTCTGGAGCTTCAGGAGGAGCAATTAGTGGGGCGCCTCTCAAAAGATGACCTGGAGTCAAGGGAAGTAGTTCGGACGGGGTTTCGGTCAATGGAGACATTGTACGCGAATTCAATACAGCTTCAATTCTGATTAGCATTGTAGCAAATTCTTCAAAAGTAAAGTTGAGATTACCAGCTACCTTTTTAAAATGAGATTTCATGCTTTTTACTGCAGCCTTCCAGAGGCCACCCATGTGGGGTGCATACGGTGAAATAAATGACCAGGTAAATCCGTGGGCACCATATTTTTCTACTAAGGCCTTTTCTGTCGTTTTCAAGAATTTGTTGTATGTTTTTAGTAAGGCTACACTAGTCCCAATAAAATTTCGACCATTATCCGAAAACATGGTTTTAGAAAAACCTCTAAGTCCGGTGAACCGGTCAAATCAGGCAAGAAATGCGTCTGTGAAAAGATCTGAGCAGGCTTCCAAATGAACTGCTCTTGTAGAGAAGCAAACAAAGACGGCTGCATACGCTTTAATTAACTTGGCACTTCGTAGTTTTGATGATTTTATATTGAACGGGTTGGCAAAGTCGACTCCGGTGTATGAAAAATTTACTCTTTCAGGGGGTAGGGCGGCCATAATTTGATGTTGAATTTTGTGCTTGTATATAGTGCATGCCCTGCAGTTTCGAATACATTTTCGTACCAAATTTTTAAGTCTAGGTATATAAAACCCTTGTCTTATAGCCCGTAACATGATGTGATGTTCAGCATGAAGCAAAATCGTATGGGTATATTCGATAAAAAGATTAGCAAAGCGTGATTTTTCGGGAATTATTATAGGATGGCGCTCTGTATAACTTAATCCTGAGTTATTAAGTCTACCTCCAACACGTAATAAATCATCTTTGTCGAGAAATGGACTTAAAGTAAGAAGTCTGCTTTTTTTGTTGATATGCCGCCCAGGAAGTCAAAAAGCTTCGCAATACATGATAAAATCTGCCTTTTTGTAGAGGAGGGCACAATTTGGTTAGGTTCTACTACGTAATAAAAAAAGTCTGATTTTGCATTCCAGCGAATACCCAAGGTTTTTATGGTGCTAGAATCGTCGAACTTCAAGAAATCTTCGTCAAGAAGATCCTCCCGGGCCAAATGTTCAAGAAGAAAGTTGTTATTGGTGGTTATTTTCTTCTTCTGCTGAATTTAACGCCTGTGTTATTTGAGTTTGTTTCAGTTTTGCCTCTTCAAGAGTATGTAACCCAGATAAAATGTCATCTAAGTATTCTGTATTTAAAATAGTGGATGCCTTTGGATATACATTTTTGCAGTCCTCACTTAACTGCAGTAGAGTTCGTATAGCCAAAAAAGGTGCACAGTTCACTCCAAATGTGACTGTTTTCATTTTATAGGAATTTACGATATTATCCGATTCATTACGGAACAAAATTTGCTGGGATGGTCGATCAGCTTCATGTATTATTATTTGGCGGAACATTTTCTCAATGTCGCCAGTGAAGACGTATTTGTTATATCTCCAACTAAATACAATTTGCATTAAATCGGTCTGAAGAGTTGGGCCCTGATGAAGAAGTGAAGTGGAGAACCCACTATTGGTTTTCTTTGATGCGTTAAAAACCACTCGTACCTTTGTTGTTTTACTTTCGGGTCGTACAACCGCATGGTGGGGTAGAAAAAATGTAAATTCTTTTTCACCCTTTGTTTCAGAGTGTGAAACTGGTTCCATTTGATCCAAGTCGATGTATTCTTGGAGAACCCGACGATATTGTTCCTTCAAGTCTGGCATTTTGTCTAGCGTTTTTTCCATTCGATGGTACTGCGCTAAAGCCATGTTCCTTGAGGGACCCAAATAAATATCACTAGGAAATTCAATTTTTCTTTAAAGGGTAGTCGCACAATATAGCGACCATCGGATCGTCTAATAGTTGTAGTTTTGTAAAAATGTTCACAATAACTATCGGATTCTGTTATCGTGGTGTCTCTTTCGACCTCTTGCAGTTCCCAGAACTTTTTGATCTGCTCGTGCAAAACTGCGTCATCAGATGCGGACACTGAAGTCGAAAATACCTTAATATCGCTCGCTGGCTCTGGCCCCAATAAATACCAGCCAAAGTGAGACTCCCTGGCCTCAAATGTATCCAATACATTTAATCGTACCCCTTTAAGGTTAATAAAGGGTAAATAATTACTTCCAATAATCATATCGATTTTAGTTGGTTTATAGAAAAATGGATCAGCCAAAGTTAAATCCTTGATCTCGTCAAAGCTTTTAAGCTTAAAAGGCCGTGAGGGCAAAAGGCTCGATAGTGTTGGCAACACCACTGCATTAACTTTTATTTTAAAATCTGAAATTCTAGATTTTACGATTACATTACATCTTCCCTTCGATTTTCTTACTACCGCTCCACCTGGACCAGAAATTTTCGAGCTTTTGGTTTCAAGGGGTATATCTGTATATCTGTAGTTATAAAACTTTTTTCGGAACCGGTATCTATTAGAGCTCGAATGGTAAATAATTCCCCTGCATTTTTAATTTGTGCTAGCACTGTAGGCAAAACTGTAGTTCCCTCTGTCTGGACAAAATGAAATTGGATCTCTTCTAAAATGCCATTATTTGATGAAGTTGTACTGCTAACTTGAGTGTTAAAAGTTCTAACTTGAGATTGAGTACCTGAATATGAAGGCTTTTCATTATCTTGGATAGGTGGCTGCGATTGAGATTTGGAATTTCTGTAGTTCCCTGTATTTTCGCGTTTTTCGACGTGCAATAACGTATGATGCTTTTGACTGCATATACTACAAGTGTAATTACTTTGACACTTTGATTTAAAATGGGTAGTCGACAAGCAGTTGACACAATATTTGTTATTAAAAACGAATCAGACGTTCATTTGGGGAAAGCGCTTTAAATTGACTGCAAATTTTCAGCGGATGATTTTGTTTGCACTTTTTGCAGCTATAATTTTGTTTATTTGTTTCAGCCTGAACGTACAATGATTGGGATTGTGATGGTTGATTATCCCTGCCTAAGGGCTTTCTTCCTTCGCTCATTGTTTCCAAAAATTCTATTCTAGATGAGAGAAACTCGCTAAGTTGACCCCTTGATGGCAACTCCTATGGTTTTCTATTGTACATTCCCAGGCGCGTAAAGTTTCCTCAGGAAGTTTTGCAGTTACTAGATGCAGTAAGAAGGGATCATTATCCGCTACTTCAACCTTGAAGGTTTTTAAAATCGATAAACAGTCGGCCACTGTATTCTTAATATATCTAATAGATTTTAGAGTTTCCGTTTGGGATGCCTGTATTGCGAAAACCTTTTTCATTTGGTCGTTTACCAACAGCCTTTTGTTCTCGAACCTGTTTTTCAAGGCCTCCCAGGCCAAGTTAAAATTGTCATCGACAGAATCAAAATCTTTTATTACATTAAAAGCGTCCCCTTTTACTTACTTTTTCAAATAAGAAAGGAATTTTTCCTTTCCTACTATCGCCTGAAACATGGCCATTTTGCATACCCCCCTTCAAAGGATTGGATGTCACAAGCTGGAAGCTTGAAAGACGACCTGTGCACCACCTGCTCGGTTGGTTTCGTTTTAATTGCTTTCAAATGATCTAAAATCTTTGCCTTATATTTCTGGTATAACTCACTAGCCTCTTCATAGTTTGAAACCAATCCATTTTTTAAATCTTCGTCCTTTACTTTTTCTTCCCCTACTACATATTTTTCATATGACCCCACTAGTTTGAACCATCTTCTGTCTAGTTCATCGCGTTTTACACTTAGAAACGCGAACGTATAACTTTCCGAACTTGTTTTTTCAAAGTTCGCGCAGAACCCCGTTAGTTGTTGTAGGTCGAACTTACATCTTCTCTTTGATGCTATCATTTTTGTTACCTACCTATACCGAATACGACCCTATTGACAAAAATCAGGACTCGAGGAATTGTCCTTTTTTTTTTAAATTATAATTTATTTTATCACAAAACCTCCTGGCTTCGCGAAGAACAACCAAATTATTTAAACGCTTTTATTCAAGAATTGCGTTTAATTGATCCACTTTATTTTTCCTTTTAAAACCCTTCTCCAAGAAGGAATGTATGCTGTGGGAGTTTAACCGTCCCACTCTAATTCGAGATTTTTTTTTTTGTTATTTGAGATTTGTAAAATTGCGCCACTCTATCGTTCCCCAAAAAATTAAAAAACAAAAATTGTTTTTGTTGAACTGTACCACTCTACTTTGAGACCAAATCCTTTTTTCAAAATTTTCAAAATTGAGTCACTTTATTTCAATTTAGCAAAAAAAAAACTTTCCCGGTGAACCGCACCTCTATATATATTTTTTTCAATTTTGAAAATTGCGTCACTCTATTTTCTCCAAGAAAAAATTTCAACAAAAAACTTTTATTAATTGTACCGTACCACATTGTTTTTGTTCCAGAATATCGTACAATTAGGCCACTCTAGTTTTTTGCTATTTTGTATAAACAGCACCACTCTATTATCATTCAAGAAAAATATTTGTCTTTACTTTACTCGAAATTCGTAAATTGCACCACTCTATTTTTCTTCAAGAAAAAATATAGCAATTTACTTTTGAATAGCACCACTTTTATTAAAAATATCTTTAAGAAAAATTTTTAAGGATTTTTTTTATATAATTTGCAATACCGATCCACTCTAAATTTTCCAAAAATTTTGTTGTAAATAATCCACCAGATTGTTTTAACAATTTCTAAATTCAAAAAAGATCAACTTTATGAACTTACCGGCACTACACAATTTTCCCCAATTGATTTTTAATAGTCCGGTTGGGATACCCTATGTATGACGTCACTGTAATTGTTGATCTTTACTTTGCTGCCAACGGTTTTTGTCTTCTATAGTTTTTGTTTTTGAGACACCGGCTTTTGTTACACCATGAGGGATTTATATGTAAATCAAATTTTAATTGCTGTAGTAGTTCAGCACTTTATTTGAATTATTAACTTTTTGTTTTAAACAATTTTTTGTTTCATGGGGAAATATGATTTAAAAAAAAAAACACTTTTCTTTGGTGACAATAACTTTATACACATTCAATAGTGTAAGAAATTGTTTGTGTCTTTCTCACAACACTTTTTCGTTAACTTTTAGTTTTACTTTTTATTTTCCAATTTTATTCCTTTTATTAATAATTTTTATTCTCAAATTAATTTGTAAGTTTGTTTTTTTGCATTCTTCTTGCACTAGAATATTTTTTTTTATTCTTTTTTTGTTCGTGTGCAGTTGTGTGGTAAGAAAACGTTTGCAAATTAAACAAAGATGTTGAGGTAGGTTGCGGTTGATACTTTGAGTAGTATTTTCTGTTTTTGCATGTATGTCCTAATTGTTGTTCCTTTTATTTTCGTTCATGTAGAATTCTATTAGTGGTGACTGTGTTGAATTTGACTATTTTATTAGTGATTAGAGTTTTCAGTGGTACTCTTTTTGTGAAGGTACAATTTAGTGGTATTTTTATCGATTAAATCGATTACTTTTTTATTCTTTTTTGTGTTGCTTCTTTTTAAGTTTGACTTCTTTATTTTAACTTAAATGTTTTTGAGGTTAAATGTGGTTAATTAATTGGCTGCTTGTATTTGTTTTTATAAAGAAATTCAGCCTTTTTTAATTAGAGAAAAAAAATGTCGCACAAAACACTAACAATCACAGTACATACCTTTCAAATCCAAGAACTTCAGTATTTTCTTCACGAATAATTTGCCTTGGGGGTTATGTTCAATTGCCGCATACAATTTGAAGCCTTAAGGGGTTTTATGAATGTTGATGAAAATTTTATGTGGACAATTATGTCTTCCACTCCACTTGATGATGGATGAGATATCGGTAAGTGTTTGTTACTTCTTTCTGCTAGGATGCCCTCTGAAGTAATCTTTTAAGACAGAACTCTTGTTTGTTTGTTCTGGAGTTGCTGCTTGTAGAGACAACTGCCAATCTTGTTGAAATTTAGTGGACTTTGGTGTCACTAATTTTTCCTGTCCTAGCATATTCTAGGACTTTATCGAAGGACCATATGTTGGGGTGTGGGTAACTCCCTTTCCCAATTAGTTTATGAGTCGGTGAGTATTATAAAAAGAACACAGGGGTTTCTTCTTTCTTATCTACCTGGCGATGCTGACACGGTACCAACTACTGAGGTCTCGGCCTTGGTGGAATATTGCCGAAAGAGGAAACTCAGTTGGATCCTCTGTTGCGACGCCAACGCACATCACACAACATGGGGAAGTACCAATGTAAACAAACGTGGTGAGTACCTGCTTGAATTTATATGTAGCAATAATATAAACATAGCAAATAGGGGTGACGAGCCGACTTTCAGGAATGCTATTAGGTCAGAGGTCTTAGATCTCACTCTTACTAGCTCTGATATTTCTTTCGCCATCTCCAATTGGCATGTCTCCAATGAAGTATCAATGTCTGACCACCAACACCTGGTATTCGATGTTGTTAGTTCATTGGACTCATGCCAGATCTATCGTAATCCCAGATGCACAAACTGGGAAAATTTTCGTCATCATTTGAAAAACGGTGCAGATCTTTCTAAAGGGCTCATCTTGAGCACAAGCGAAATTGATCATGTAGCATCTGATATTCATTCAAATTTAACTTCTGCTTATACTCTGAGCTGTCCTGAAAAGACCAGGAAGACGAAGAGGGATGTTCCATGGTGGAACGATGGTCTGGATAAGCTCAAAATGGAGGCCAGAAGACTGTTCAATAGGGCCAAGGAAACGGGAGACTGGGTTACCTATAAGGCAGCGCTCACTGAGTACAATAAAGAACTACGTAGATCCAAGAGGTCCACATGGCGCAACTACTGTGAGAAGATCTCTGATCTTCCAGAGGCGGTGCGTCTACAAAAGGCCCTGTCCCAGGATCATACGAATGGTCTATGTACTCTCAAGAGGCCGAATTGTACCTACACTGAATCTCCCATTGAAACCTGTGAACTCCTACTTGATACGCACTTCCCAGGATGCGTTGACAACTGCGGGTCTGTCGTGATTCAACGAATTCCAGACCTAACAGGCAGAAATGTACGCCTATCAAGTGCTGTCTTTCAGGAGAACAGGGTAAAATGGGCGATAGGTGAATTCTCTTCATTCAAATCTCCGGGTCCGGATGGGATCTATCCTTGTCTGTTGCAGAAAGGGATGGATTTAATTGTCCCACAACTGGTTAGGATATTTAGATCTAGTCTGTTATTCGGTCATGTACCGACGCCGTGGAGGGAGGTTAGAGTGGTCTTTATACCGAAGGCGGGGAAGAAGTCTGAACAACTGCCCAAATCCTTTAGACCAATTAGCCTGAGTTCGTTTCTCCTTAAAACAATGGAGAAAGTCTTGGACCAGTACATTAGGGATACTTACCTAAGGCGAAAGCCGATACACAAATTACAGTTTGCGTATCAACGAGGTAAATCTACCGAGACTGCTGTCCATCATGTTGTCACTACAATAGAACGGGCACTAGAGGCAAAGAATATTGCCCTTTGTGCCTTAATTGATATACAGGGCGCCTTTGACAACACGTCCTACGAGGCAATTAGGGTGTCCATGGTTAGAAAGGACATCTCTCCAATTATCATCAATTGGACTTTGGAGATGCTACGCTCTAGAATAATCACATTCGGCATAGGGACTACTAGTAGGACCGTAAATGCGACTGGGGACTGTCCACAGGGGGGTGTTTTGTCGCCGTTACTCTGGACGCTGGTCATTGATGAACTACTCGAAGGTTTGAACGACCTGGGTTTCAGGACCTATGGATACGCGGATGATCTTGTCATTTCTGTAGTGGGATTTGATGATAGGACCATATCCGAACGTATGCAGCTCTGAACTATACTCTTTCTTGGTGCCGGGAAAAGGGCTTGTCTGTCAACCCGTCGAAGATAATCCTGGTACCATTTACGAATAGGAGGAAACTTAACCTGACAATGCCTGTCCTTGATGGGGCCACGGTGGGCTTTTCCAGTAAGTACCTCGGCGTGACTCTTGACAGATCCCTTACCTGGAATGAACATCTTGACTATGTCTCCAAGAAGGCCACAAGGGCATATTATGCCTGCCAAAGGCTTTTTGGTAAGACATGGGGTCTAAGGCCGCAGATGGTCTACTGGTCGTTTAACACCATTGTTAAACCTATGATCACCTATGCTGCCCTGGCATGGTGGCCAAAGGTTGAACAGGTAGGGGCAAGGGATGCTCTCAAGAGGATCTACCGTCTTATGTGTATTGGCATAACGGGGGCAGGCGGAACCTGCCCGACGGATGCCATGGGGGTTATGCTGGGGATACCACCATTGCATATTTCTGTAATGGAGGCTGCCTCCAGACTTAGAGAATTCGGTGACATGAGGGGAGGTGATCTAAGGGGTCACATGAGGATCGCTAGAATCCTAATTGATGACCCGGTTACAAAGGTTACGGATAGGAGGTCACCGGAGTACATCTTTGATAGGAACTTTAAAGTGATGCTGTTCGACAGGGCCATATGGACCAACAGATCCTGGGAGCCAGAGCGGGGTTCTCAGATATGGTTCACAGATGGCTCAAAGCATGCGAATGGTGACACTGGTGCGGGTGTCTATGGACCAGGTTTCCAACGGGCCTTACCCATGGGTAGATACCCCTCCATTTTTCAGGCAGAGATTTTTGCTATCTGTGTCTGCGCGGAGGAGTGTCTACGAAGGGGCACTATTAGATCTCGCATCTACATTCTTTCCGACAGTCAGGCGGCATTAAGGGCTTTAATGTCCTATGAGGTGTCATCTGGTCTGGTCATGGAATGCATTCTGGCTCTTAACCGACTTGGCAGGCGCAACTCGCTTACCTTAGGGTGGGTTCCTGGTCACGAGGGGCATGAGGGCAACGAGAGGGCAGATTGTCTTGCTAATTGCGGGGCCCGAAGGCCCTTTATTGGCCCTGAACCATTCTGTGGTATACCTTTGGGGTATGTTAGGGAGAAGCTCGGGTCGTGGAGGGAGTCAGAATTCTCTCTCTATTGGGAAAACTCTCTTGGCCAACGACAGGCTAAGAGATTAATTTCTTTTTCCAGTGCAGGATCGAGGAGACTCTTGTCCCTCGGGAGGGGTGACTTGAGAACCCTGGTGTCTTACCTGACTGGACACTGCAATCTCAGATACCACCTGCGCAAAAGGGGTCTTTCGGACACGGATGAGTGTAGGTTTTGCGAACTGGTAGCTGAGACATCAGAGCATGTTCTTTGCGAATGTCCGAGGCTATGTGAAAGGCGTGCCAAGTTTCTTGGCAATCGCTTTGTCTCCCCTTCGGACATTATGAAGATTTTGCCTAATAGGATTATTGGCTTTATAGGTAGCTTGAATCTTTAGGGTAACTTTAGGCAGCACAAAAGACCTAAGTTGGTCGCGGTGCATAGTGCCATATAATCTAATCTAATCTTCTTTATCACATAAAAAGCTTCTTGCTTTATTGCAGAATATGTTAATACTGACTGGTTTTTACAAAAAACAGAAAAATATGGAGTCCAACTCAAATATATAATATTTAAATAAAAATACATAAAGAAAAAAAGGGGTTTGTTCATGGAGAACTGAGAAAAATTAAGAGAATTAAAAACATAATTGAGATAAAAAAAATATATTCAAAAAATAGGGGAAATATTGGTACATAAAATTCCTGTTGAACACAGTTCAACAATGTCTAATAGATTAGGAAAACGTGTAAATCTTCCAAAAGACAAAGAGATGCACGGTGGAGACATTTATCAAGTGGTGAAAGATAACGTGGTTGTCGTGAAATGGTTCGATAGCAAAGGTGTTACAGTTGCATCAACATCTAAGGGTTAAAATCCAGTAGGGGTTGTAAACCGATGGGAAAGAAACATTTACCGACTCCAATTCCTGCAGTAATACAAGAATATAACAGCAAGATGGGTGATGTTGATACAGCCTCGATAGAAAAGGTGTTACAGTTGCATCAACATCTAAGGGTAAAAATCCAATAGGGGTTGTAAACCGATGGGAAAGAAACGTAAAGAAACATTTACCGACTCCAATTCCTGCAGTAATACAAGAATATAACAGCAAGATGGGTGGTGTTGATACAGTTGATCAGCTAATGGAGTACTATCGTATTCAAGCAAAACCATAAAAATGGACTGTTAAAGTTTTTTTTCACTTCCTTGATTTGGCATTATACAATAGTTGGAGTGAGTATAAAAAGGATGCACAGAAACTAAATATTCCGAAGAACAAGGTGAAGCAATATCTTGCATTCAAAATGGAAATAGGGAAGTAATGACAAAATATATCACAGTTCCTGTAATGGAACTTGAGCCCTTATAATCTGAACCAAATTCAATAGTTCATAAAACAAACAAAAGATCTCGACCCATTGGATATTCGGTACGATAGATACGATCACTGGCCAGAAGTAGTAGATGGAAATCCTTTGACATGCCGTTACACCGAATGTAAGGGTCGCCGCAGAACCAGATGTAGTAAGTGCGAATCCCATTTTTGTCTCACAAGAGACAAAAACTGCTTCTTCAAATATCATCTATAAGATCAGTTAAAACCACTAGTTTTAGTATGTAACTATAAGAATTGCCATGTTTTTGTTTTATTTTATTAGTACCATATAAAAAAATGTGTTATTTAAAAGTAGAAATAAGCTATTTATGTTCGGTTTCATCATAGGTTTTCATATGTAAGTACATTTTTTTTATGAATAAAATTTTTAAAATCTTTCATAAACATTGTTTAAATCAAATACATATCCTCTGACATTCATTTGTAGAGTTATGCCCAAAACGCACAATTGTGATATGTCCTTTTAAAAAAAAAATCTCAAAAAATTTTAAAAATTATTTTAAAATGATATACAAAGTTTCAGGTCAAACGGCAGCCCTTTTCCAGTCTGGGTCTCAAAGGGTTAGAAATGTAGAGTTTTTAATTTAAATAGAACCTGGAGGTTTTGAGAGAAATGTGTTCTTTTAATTAAAATTTTTTCAGTGATTTCTGTGAGTTTCCCAATTTTTTATTAGATTTTTTTTTTAGAATAAACTTTTTTTATTGGAATCTGCGAACTTTCTATTTTTTTTTTTTTTTTAATTTAATAATAACTGAAGTATTTCAGAATTTGATGACTTTTCTGTTGGAAAGATTTCTCCACAATCCCATAGTATTCCAATTGAAAAATATCATTATTATAAGCGTAATAGGGCAGTTTTTTTTAGAAAGATCTCTTTAGTATCTAAGGGATATAGTCAAAATAAAAGCGTGATCAAATCATTTTTCTATTCAAAAATTATTTAAAAAAATTTAATTTTAAGACTCAAATTGTTATACACAATTATTATAAATATAATAGTTTTAGATAGTCTCCTTATCTTTTGCCAAACGATTTTAACAAAAAAAATGCTGTATTGATGAAATAAGGATTTTTGCACAAAAAATATGAATATCTCGCTTTTGGCACCTAAATCCCATCGTGGCGTCAGAGAAATTAAAAATTTCCTAAGCTTTTTCCCTCCATTTTATTTTATTTTTTTTAATATAAGAGTCTAAAATTTCAATTCTAGAAAATATTGATTATTGAAAATTGGACAAAAATATTTAAAAAATTTTAGGATTATATGATTTTTTTTGCTGCTTTCCGCATTTTTAGTTAAGCAAACATGATTATTTTATTGTTTTTAATAATTCCCATAAATTCCGAAACAAAATTTCGGGAATCGTGAAGTGAAAAATCGGGAAAATTCCCTGGAATTTCGACCCGGGTTAAAAACCCTAGCTATACCTAGCACATGAACAAATATGATTCCTCATATGAACACGTATGCATCATTTATTAACACATGAAGTATGGATCCATATATGTCGATTTTTAACAGGGAGGTAGTGTCTATAATATTAGCGGTATATACACTTTTTAGTATATAACGTTACGCTAATGGCGAAAACGTAGAAACGTTGAGACTTCAACGTTGATAACACTAGTTTACAAATTTGAAAAAATTTTGTGTTACAAACATGCGACTATTTTTTTATCATGTATTTAGGCCTACAAACTCCGAAAATTGCATTAGAATTTTTTTTTATTGAGTAGTTTTTGAAAGACTTTATTTTTTAATTTTTGTGTAATTTGACTGTTTTGTCTTTGGCCAGTCAAATTGAAAACAAAATAGCATTTAATGCGCAATATACCTATCTTTAAACATTGCTTTTAAATCGGATCAGTACTTTTGGACCGATAGCTCGAAATTATCCTGAAAAATAACTTTTTTCGACAAAAAATTTTAAATATCGAAAAACTATATAAGATATTTTTTGTCTTGCAATGAAAAATAGAAAATATCTTTTTTTTATTAAATTTAGTACTTAAATTTATTACTTCTATGGGTAAATACCAAATTTATCACCATTTATGTAAAAGTAACAAAATTTTAGGTTTTCTATATTTGTATACAGTAGGTGAATCATTTATCCGAAAACTCGGATAAATGCGAAGTGACGCCTTTAGGAAAATAGTGCATAAATGCTCAAAAAACGCATTAAATTAAATTAGTTTTCTTCAGTTTTAACCAAAATTCAGTAAAAAAAGCTTATATTTGCGAAAGTTATTTTAACAAACACAAAATATTTTCAAATTTTGAAAATATGTGGATGATAAATTGTACAAAAATTGTAAAATATAGTAAAAACTAAGAAAAATCGCGGATTTACTTGTTAATAGTGCACATTTATTAACCAAAATTGATACCAGAATGTCAATGAAGGTATTTTACGTATATATCATAAAAAATGATGGTAAAATATTTGATTTTTGAAATTTTATGTATTAAATGCATTAAAACATGCATAACTTAAATGCAAATTTGCGAAAAATCTGACCCATAAGTGAGCAAACTGAGTACGCCATCAGCGTGGACAAAATATTTAGGAATCAGTGTTATTCAAGTCTCATGAGTCAGGTTCTTTAACACTAAGTATTGTACATATTATAAGGTTTCAGGCACTATACTTTAATTTCCGACAAGTTCAATGGCTCATTACTTAGAGCGGAATAAACAAATTATTCCACAACATGTATCCATTCAAGTTTATGCAAATCAGAATCACCCTAGAGCAATTTATAATTGTTTTAATTTCTTTATTATTTTTTTTTTTATTTAGATATTTCAACCTAAAGAAAACATGCTGAAATTAGACGGAAGCACTCAGGATCCAGTTAAAAAAAACACTGAACCTCCACAAGAGATTGTTTTGGCGTGTCAACAGCTGGCTGATGGTTTGGTTGATCGTCTTATTGAATTAGAAGATACAGATAATGACCGAATGCTGGGTTGTATAACCACGTTACATTTACTAGCCAAGGTTCGTCCTCAGTTATTAGTAAGACACGCAATAACTATTGAGCCATATTTGAACATTAAATGTCATCCATCTACTGCTCCAAAATTTATCTGTGCTGTTGCTGACATTTTAGAAAAGGTAGATGAATATTTATAAACGTTAATTAGGTTGAATTCACACGTCTACTTACCCTCATAGAGGAAGAAGAAGATAAACGATTCTGTTAAATACACAATATTTTAGTTATATTTATATTTGAAAATAATAAATATTAGTAGAATAAAAACAAAACAATTTAAAATCTTAAATTTTTGTTTAATGCGAATACAATTCTACCCTTCCGCAGTGGGGTGGGTGTATCACAAATATTTTGGAAATAATTCAGTCATATCTTACTGCCTTTTTTTTGGTAAAAAAGGTAGCAAGACTCTTTTGCCTCCAGATTAAAAAATTCTTTAGGAACACATATAGTATTTATATTTTTCTCAAAGACTACCAAATATAGTTGCGTTTTATGGAAATTATATTCCCCAGTTGGTTATTGTTATCCCCACAGACCCCTCAGAATTCGAAAATTATTTTACTCAAATTCCAACTTTAACCAACTTTTTTTTCTGAGTGCACCACCGAAATTGGAAAATGAAAAACAGGCGAAGGTCCTCCAATTTAGTCCAAATATGATAGCAATATAATTTTTTAACATCGCTTCAAATGTAGACAAGACAGCTATAAATGTAAAAATCTGATTTTAGGAAATTTTTAAAATTTTTTGGGAATTGTGTGATTTCCTTTATACATTGTTCTACTATTATTGCTGTCTTGTTCACATTTGAAGTAATGTTAAAAAAGGATATTGCTATCATATTTGGACTAAATTGGAGAACCTTCCCCCGTTTTTCATTTTCAAATTTCGGTGGTGCACGCAGAGAAAAAGTTGGTTAAAGCTGAAATTTGAGTAAAAAAATTATCCCCAACTGGGGAATATAATTTCCATAAAACCCAACTGTATTTAGTAGTCTTACAGAAAATTATAATACCCGAGGTGTCCTACTTTGGAGTCTAATTGATCAGCGCCTGATATATCTAGTGGGCAATTCTTTTAAACTTAAGCTTTAAATTACGTTGATTATGTCTGTGTGAAGTTTCATGGCAATCCGATCAGGCATTAGGAAATGGCTGAATTATTTCCAAAATATTTGTCTACTATTTTTTATGAAATATTTCTGTTGATTTTTTGCACGATAACTGTTATTTGCATTCAACTAAATTTGGCTTAAATATAACAAAACATTTGTTGATGTAACAGTTAATTTTGCAGTTTTTTGTCTACAAATATTTAGCAACATTTTTTTGCTGATTTCAGATGAGTAAATTGCTTATATCAATTAATTAAAACTCAGCTTAAATATAAAAAAAAATTTATATTTAAAAATTTTATTTTTGCTTTTCTTAACTTACTAAAATATAGCAAAAAAAAAAAAAAACTGCGAATATCAGCACTTTTTCTGCAACGTCATTTTATTTATTTTTTTACAATTTTGAAAGGCTTATTTCTATAAGTGTGTCAGATATTACCCAATATTGTGAATAAGAATAGTCTGAAAATATCATTTCGTAATATATAGTTAACCTGACCAATAAGGATGTTCAGTTTTTATTTTTTTAAATGGTACCTTAGCCAAATGTTAACATATCGCTCATTTGCTGCAATAACGTCATAACTCAAAAATTTTGATTTTGCTAGAAAATGAGTTTAAAGTTTTCAATTTACTCCCGCCTTGAAGAAAAAATAACGACATCATTTTTTCACAAGAGGTGGAGTATTCAAGATATTAATACGATTATTTTACACAATATAAATCATGGTATAATTCTGCGTCATTATCTCAAAAATCATATTTTTTGAGTTATGACGTTCTTCCAGCAAATGAGGGATATGTTTCGAAATGTGGATGCTGAAAATTTGAGCCCGATAAAAATTTTACCCAGCTAGCGCAAGCGAATTTTCAACATTTTCTAGTGTAAATTTTGCTTTATATCTGACTTATTAATAAATGTTAATGCCCGTTACTAGCTGAAATTTTCAAACTATGTTATTAGTAGGCAACCAAAAATAAGCTAGAGCTTGTTTTTTTATTTGAAAGGATAGAAATAGTTAGACTAAATACAAGTTCCGATAATGAAAGTATGAAAATTTTAAGCTATATTTGTTAGAGCTTTTTTTTTTTGCTAATTTTTTTATATTTGCTTATTTTGTAAATATTAGCTTCTTTTTGGTTTTTCTCTTTAAAAGTTAAGCTTCTTTTTGGATTTTTTCTTTAAAATGCAGCTTTTTGCTATTTTTTAGCAATCGATATTTTGAAATATTTTAATAAACCAATTTCAACTTTAAAGCTTAAGAAAACAATTTCTCTATTGTGCCTTTGTTTGACTGTCGAAGTTCCAATTAACAAATTTTACACAAATTATGAAATTGAACAGTTTATTTTTTAAATTTAACGTCTTATTTTTATAAATAAATGGCTTATTTGATAGCTTTTTGATAAAAAATGCGAATCATAAAAGCTTAATTCAAAAAACTTTGCAATTTAACTAAAATGCAAGAAAATAGGCAGAAATTTACAATTTTTTTCGTTTCAAACAGCTTTAAAATCTTTAAAAAAATACAAAAAATTTTAAAATATCACATGTAATTTGTCAAGGTATAACCTTTAAAATGAGACACAACACCATTAAAATCTTAATTGTTCAGTGAGTTGCGATGAAAAACGTTTATCCATGTTTTAAAAAACAAGATAAAAATTAATTTTTTAAACATGGGCAAACATTTTTTATCATGAAACACTGAAAAATTAAGAATTTATACGTTTTGTATCTCATTTTAAGGGTATACCTTGACAAATAACATTCCGAGTAAAAATAATAATATATAATCTTGTTTAATGTTATCCAGTTTTGTACAATTTAATGTAGTTAAGTATGACATTATGTATTGTAAGATAAAATCTTACTTGTCACTAATTTTCCGTAAACCGGCATTTTTAATTGTATCTTACAATATGTTATACCATACGTTAATAGACGGGCAATATATAATTGGAATGGCAGAATTAAATTAATATATAGGATTAAACAAAACAATGTTTTGCCAAATGAAAAAAAATAAATAAAAATTTAAGTTGGGGAAGAGTGACGTTTTTATTTTGAAATACATATATATGTATATATATGTATGCACAGTATACATATATATATATATATGTATGCGTAGCGCATACTTTAGGGACAATGCCAAAATTGTACCCGAAATATGCGGTGTATCGCATATTCCGCATATTCCGGCGACAATTTTGGGCGTGTCCCTAAAGTATGCGCTGTGCATACATATACATACATATATATATATACATACATATATAACTATGCGCTGTGGATACATATATATATATATATGTATGCACAGCGCATACTTTAGGGACATGCCCAAAATTGTCGCCGAAATATGCGGTGTATAGAAAAAATTGTCCTCATCTTAAACGCTAGATGTATGAAAAGGCGCGAAAACTTTTTGGACAGTCCCCAAAATAAGCAAATGTCCCTAAACTATGCCTAGAGACATTTATTCGTTCCCCCGCATAGTTTAGGGACATTTGCTTACTTTGGGGACTGTCCCCAAAGTTTTCGCGCCTTTTCATATATCTAGCGTATAAGATGACTGCAATTTTTTCTATACACCGCATATGTCGGGGACAATTTTGGGCGTGTCCCTAAAGTATGCGCTGTGCATATATATATATATATATACATATATATATATGACATTAAATGATGTAAGATACCATACAAAGAATATCAATATAGTTTGAGATATGATTATATATGGTAAAACATCATTAATATTTTCCTTACATAATTATGTGTGGTTATATAAAGGGTCCGCCATCTAACGTTTTTTTTCAACTAGTGCTTATTTCGTGAATGGTAACACTTAGCTCATGTCTGATTTGACAGATAATTAGTTTTATCCTTCCGCTGAACGAATATGGTTGTGTATACACTTGAACAACGCTGGGAAATATTGCATAATTGGGCCATTTTTTTTCGAAAATGAGCAAGGAGTGGCCGTTACAGTCAATGGCGATCGTTATCGGGCCATGTTGAACGAGTTTTTGTTCACAACAATTGAAGAGGAGGATATTGGCAACATTTGGTTTCAACAGGACGGCGCTACGTGCCACACAGCCGAAGCTACACTCGATGTTTTGCGCCCTGTTTTTGAAGATCGCATTATCCGAAGCAGATCTGATGTCGTTTGGCCACCTCGGAGCTGCGATTTGACACCGTTGGACTATTATTTGTGGGGTGCCGTCAAAGATAAGTGTTACGCCAACAAGCCAGAGACAATTGACGCTTTAAAGGACAATATTCGTGAAGCCATTGGTGAAATACAGCTGCACACAATCGATAATGTGCTTGAAAATTGGACCGATCGTGTAGGCTACTGCATGGCCAGCCGAGGCAGCCATTTGAATGAAATTATTTTCCATTATTAACCGGAAGGATTGTACTTTCAAATAAAAAAAGAAATTTGAGAAAATATTCAGTAGTTATTTTTTATAGCATTTTCAAAAAAAAAAGTTATTTGGCGGACCCTTTATAATTTAAATTTTATTCAAAATTATATATTTCATGGGATTTAAGTTGATCCAATTAAATCTCAAAATATCTTATTGGATCCACCAAAAATTAGAGCCAACTTGATCTAAATAGATCCCACGGGATATTTTAGGAGCTATCAGGATCTTAAATTACATATTATTGGATCCGCCAATTTTGAGATTAATCTTTATCTAATTTAATTCAGAAATATGTTTGAGGGATATAATTGGATATTACTGGATACCCTTATTTGGAGATCAACTTGGATGCGATTAAATGGCAATCTATATAAAATGGGATATGATTTTATATTTGACATATAATTTTTTATTTTTTTTGATCGGGATGTGATATTTTCAGTTTTTTTGTATTTTTTAAGATTTGTGAAGCTGTTTGAAACGAAATAATCGTTAATTTCTTGCATTTTTTCTTGCATTTTTAGTTGAATTGCGAAGTTTTATTTATTTAACTTCCATGATTCGCATTTGTTATATAATGCTTAATAACATGGTCTGCAAAATTTCAGCTAAAAACGGGCAAAAATGTTTGTTAATAAATCAGACAAAATTTACACTCGGAAATGCTGAAAACTTCAATTCGTTTGCGTTAGCTGGGTAATTCTTTTAGAGGGCTCACATTTTTAGTATATACATTTCAAAACACATGAAAACTTTTGGGCCTGATACCATTATGAAATAAAAAAGAAAAAAAAAGTCAACCACTATTTAACTAACACCCATCCCTATTTAACTTGATCAATTTGCTTTTTAAGGGCTTTCCTCGCATTGTATTGTACACTGCGTTGCAAAAATATAACTAAACATTAATTGCACTTAATTTCGTAAGTTTAAAAAAAAAAAATAGAAGAGAAAGTAAAACCAATGGAAAATTATTAATATATTAGAGTTGTGTAGTTCGTGAACGACCTAGTTCAATTGAACTAGTATTTTCTTTGAACTAGTGAGCTGGATCACAATCATCAGCTCTTTTAGGTCTTTCGCTCTTTTCGTTCTTTTTATCTTTTGAGTAATATTTATTTTCTTTATGTTGCTTTTGAGTTTTTTTTTTTTATTTTTTTAAAATAATTTTAAATTTTTATAATTACGTACCATTTTATGATTTAACAATCATTTTAAATATATTTTAAAGTGTTGAATTATTCTCCGAAAGTAAGTTTAATAGAAAGTTACACATTTTGTTTCGCATCAGGTGATTCAATTCACTTCAAATAGTTCGTGTCGCACAGCTATAAGCAGGGTTGTCAGATTTTTTTGAGCTCCATCGCCAAAAATCGCTAAAAGTCAAATTTGTTCAGTTTTTGTTAATTTTTTTATTTAAAAAAATAAAATTTTGTTACACAAAAAAAGCTAGTATAATATTTAAGTCAAAAATCGCCAAAAACTGATAAAAAAAAAACTAAAAAATCGCCAAAAGTTAAAGTTCTGCCTATTATGGAGGCTCTAGCTTTTCTAAAACTTCGGGTTCTGATGAGATCTTTAGCCAGATCGAAATACTAGTATCAACCTAGCTAATATGTTTGATTTGCTTTATTTTTGTAAATATACGGAGGTTGAAAGTTCGTTATAAATTGAAAATAACATACAAATAATCTCGATGTATATAAAAACAAAAAAACTAATATAATTGTAAATTTAGTTTAGTTTTTGTTAATTTTTTTTATTTTTAAATTACATAAAAATGGAGAACATATAATCTGTTAAAAAAAAAGTAAAATTAAGTACATAAGTAAATAAGTAAATAAGATCGTATACTTCAGCCTCATCGATTTCATTACTTGTGTCTTGACTTTTATACATATTATTTGAATTGAATTTTTTTTATCATTTCATTAGTCGGTGTAAAAAAATTGCAGCACAATTTGTTAACGTACATGTGATTTATTATTCTCAATTGAGCGTCTAAAAGCTCATATTGAATTTTATTTCTTAATCGTGTTTTGGTATAATTCATTATGGAAAATACCCTTTCAACGCAGGCATTACTGTTTGGAACAACCAACATATTAAGAACGGCCAAATATAATTCTTTAAAATGGTACGTACCTGCTGCATTATGATAATCAAACACTTTTGACCAAAAATCAAGTAAATTTGTTGGAATTTCGTTATTAAAATAACTATTCCGATTTATGAACGGAAGTTCATATGTCATACGACATGACATGACTTTTGATGTCGTTTTGATAACAAAACGAAAATCATGCAAATAAGGTTACCCGACAAACTATTTAAAAAAATCACTGTAATAATATAAATGGTGCAAATAGCCATGTCGCCATATGGAAAATCTCGACGCCAAACACGTTTCAAAATCGGCATGTTTGGCGAGAAATCGCCATATCTGACAGCCCTGATAAAGAGCTGTTGAACTAGAAGAGCGAACTAGTTCATTGAAAGGAGCTGAACTGTAAAGAGCGATCTATGGAAAGACCTAAAATGCCCAAGCCTATAATATATATATATATATATTCCCGTCGTTCCTATAAGGAGCATAGGGCCTCAATTATTAATATTTAACAAAAAAAAAATTGTTTATTTTTTATTTAACTATTTAAAAAGGGATAACAAAATGTTTCATAACTATAAATACACTTAACTTATTGTATTATATGAAAATTTACAACAAAAAAAATTAGAACAATATTTTAAAGCAGCAGTTTTAATAAAGCGTGAGGCCTACTTTTTTTCAATCAACTCGGCGGGTTAATACTCCCCAAATATTCTCAATGGGGTTTGATCCGGAGAACATGCGGGCCATTCTAATGCTCTTATATTTTTTGATGATAGCCATTCCATCAACTGACGACGTACATACATGTACTGAGCCATTGTCTTGTTAGAAACTGAATTCTTCTTCGTTGCTATTTTTAATAAATGGTAGCAATGTCTCTTCTAATACTGCAATGTACTGAAAAGAATTCATTCTAGTTCTTGATAATGCCAAGTCAACCATACCGTCGAAACATAAAGCGCCTCAAACCATTAAGAATCCGCCTCCGAACTTTCTTTTTGCAACGCAGTGTGTAGCCGCTTTTACAAACTTTAGAAAGCTTACAAAACTTTTACGTGTGTACATTTTTCTTCTTCTTTATTTGCCAATTCGTTTTTCGAATTTTAGCGACCAATACAATTGAAGTAGATTATTTTACATTGCATGATAAATAATTTCATAAATTTTTCATAATTTCTGCAAAAGCGTCCCTATTTCTAGCCTCGCTCAGGAGATTCCCCACATCTCGGGGAATAACATTCTTGTATGTTATTAAGTCACGTAGTTTCTTTTCTTCCTCTAGTAGGTCTACCTTCAATATTAGCTTTCGTAATGGTTTGTAAAAGCTTATATTTTGGGTTTCTCATAATGTGACCCAAGTATGCCGTTTTTCTTACATTACATTTTCTACACACAAAAATATTGGTCGTAAAGAATTATCGTGTAAAAAATGTTAAAACTTGCAATTGCATGTATTAAATGTGACTTAATGTCTGAGAATTTTCTTTTCGGCTGGAATTCTTTAGTCTTTTGATTTTTACAACTACTGACCAATTCAGTTGTACTAGAAAAACGCCAATGTAAAAATTAAATACATCAAGATTTTAACTGGAATTCAGTACCTGATTTTTTATTTTTTCGCAAACATTTTTTTTTTTTTTTGCTTTTAGCACCAAAATCCCGATTTTTCATCTTTTAAATCTGGGTTTTTATCAAAACCAGTTGGTCACGCTAGATGTATAAGATATGGTTGGACAGGGATAGCGTGTGAATCAATCTTCAAAATAATAACAATACTAATTAAATAAATACTAAAAAAATTTCTTATCATACAGGTTGTTCCGCTCGTTAACAACGCTAGTGAATCTTTTTTAGCATCATTGGAAGAGCATTTAATGTTACTAGTTGTATCATTAAACCAAGCTGTAGTTTCAAGTTGCGTGTCTTGCCTAGGCGCTGTTGTAAATAAAATAACAAAAAACTACAAACTTATTCGAGATTGTTTTCAAAAGTAAGTTACATATTGCGCAAATTTTTGTATATTATAATATAATTATATTGGTATATTGATAACATTGTAAGTACGTAAAATTGACATGAGTATACTATATTTTAAAAGATTACCCAGCAAACACTTTACCTTTGCATTACTTCACCACTTACTCGTAATATGATAACTGACTAAACTAAAAAAAAAGTTAGTAAAACAGTTTTAAATCTCAGTTTACTATTATTATACTAATATTTAGTATATAGATATTTTTTACTAAACTTTTTTGCTATTATTATTTTACAAATTACTAAATTGTGTACTAACTTTTGTTGCTACTTTAACTAATTTAATTTTGCTATATTTTGAAACCCAATTTGCTAAAATTAGCACAAAAAAAATTACTTTTAAGCTAAATATTATTTGATAAGGAAAAAACTTGAATTTTATTTATGCACTTTAATATTAACTACACCCGGACAAAAAAGTTTCATCATATTGATGAAAATATTTCATAAATTGTTTGCCATCAATTATTCATCATATTTATGAAGTTTTCGTAAATACGACGAAGAGTTACATAAAACATTAAGACAAATGTTTCATAGATATGCATCATTTCATAAAAAACTTTCATAAACTGTGTGAAAATAATTTTATTCATATTAAATGAATTTTATTTGTTATTAATATTTTTTTGATTTTAGCTATAGCATTTACAAAAAATGTTGATGACTTGGATTAATTTACAAATTCAAAAAAAGTCATTAAAGTCAGCTACATTTTGTAAATTCAGCAAACAATTTGCTAAATTTACCAAATTTTTGCATTTTGCTGATATTATCAATTTTTCTGCAAGGATACTCCCAGCAAAACTGTTGCTTACTTTAATGACTTTTTTTCAGTGTAATATCAATTGAAATTCTGAATATTCAATTAAATTTAGAAACATTGATTGAAATTTTGATGTTCTATTTGAAATTAAAATATTTTGTTTTGTAATTCGGTTTCTTTAGGAAACTCAAAAATAGTTTAAATTCTGGAATATCAATCTGAAATTTCATATTAATTTTCACTGGTGTTTTCTGAATCACAAACAAAAATTTCTGAATTACAAATAGTGTTTTTGACTATATAACACAATTTTTCCTGAATTTCAATTGATATTTTCTGAGTAAATTTCGTCGTAGAATATTTTAACCCTGCAATTTTCATGGGTCATGTAAGTAATTTTTTCAAGACCAGAGGATGTTTTCGTCTTTGACACCTCCCAGTAAAATTTGGCGCAGAACATATTCACAGAACATTTTAAACAATTAAACGCACGTTTTAGGATACTTTTTTGGTATTTATTGAAAAATGAACTGAAATTACCCATGAAAATTGCAGATATTGGGTTAAAATGTTCTATGAAAAAATTACTCTTTAAATTATATTGGGGACATCCGAACTTAGAATTTAGTTCAAAAGAACTTTTACACTACTTTTTGAGTCTTATTCCATACAGTGTTGCCAAAAAAAAATTAAAACTTTAAACGGCCATAAAATTTGACTGTACCCACACAGGACTAACCGCTTTGGGGGTTTTACTATACTAACCTAACAAAATCGTTCGGTATAAGAATCATCCACCCCCAATACCATGACCGTCATTTAAATGGAATATTTTAAACATATCTAAATTTAAATTTTTTGAATTTTAATTGAAATTTTAACTGGAAAATTTTAATACAAAAAGTAAACGAAACTTCAATTGTAGTAAAAGATTTCAGCAGTTGTATTTTAATTTTCCAAACATTTTACTAATATTTAGTAAAAAATATGTTTGATTTTAACAAATCGATTTCCATTAACAGTTTAGTAAAATTTCACTATATTTTAGTAATTTTTACAATTTTTTTTTAATACATTTACTTTACTAATAAATTACAGTCATTTTGATAAAATTAGCAAAACGATCTGCTGGCTTATGATAGCAAACTTTTGTAACAATTTAAATTTTTTCTGTAACTTTTACAGACTTTTTTATTACACAAACAATGTTTATTAGTAAAACTGTTAAATTTTTGATTAGAATTAGTTCAATTGAAGCCAACAGCTTATTTTTTTTTTATCTTTAATCATAAATTATGATGTGAGGAAGAATATTCAAGTTCAAGATCATTTGTTTTTTGTTAAACAAAAAACAGTGTAATGTTTATTTATTAATTAAAAAGTTTTTCATCCGTTAATTTCATGCAGACTTTATCTACTGACAGGTCCTTACATGCTTCATTTCGCGTCACCAAAAATCTTCAGAGGACTAATGTAGAAAAGGTAAAAGATTTTTTTTTTTTTTCTTTTTTAATTTAATAAATAAACATTGATTTTGAACTTGAATAATCTTGCTCACATCATTATTTTTAATATTTTTACATTAAAAAAGAATCATTGGTAGGAGGAACAACGCATCGCAGGTGTTAGTGATTTGATGATATTTGATGAAGGATAAATTGGTTAATTTTGTTGACTCTGAAAAGAGATTGAATAACAATTTAACTTTAATAAGATTCAAAATGACAATAAGTTTGTTTTTCACCTTTATTGTTGCCTTCGTGTTTTGCTTCAGAAGAACGAAGATAAAATAACAAAATATATGCTATACAAAACACATGCATGCACTAGTTTGTATCGCTGCAAATGTCTTGTCAAATATATAGAAAACAACAACAAACTAGTTTTAGTTGCTTGTATTTTTCTAATATATCATAAATTTCGCGCATGATTGTTTTTGTTTTAGACGAAACACGCATAACTTGCTCAGCTAAACTTTTTTCTTGAAAAATAATATTCGCAGTAACTAAAGAAAATATTAAATATGAAAACTATATTATATAACAACTACACAGGCAGAAAAATACACTAAAAAAAAGTTTGCAGAAAATTTTGTTAAACTTCATCTCGTTTTCAGCTAAAATTTTTGTGAAACGCTTTTACCAAAAAAACTAATTTTTCCTTGCTACCAAAATTGTGCTAATAAACACATTAACCGGCCAACCCGCCTCCAGGCGAGGTATTTGAAATTGGCCATAAGTGCAACAAATGAGTGTTTTATAATAAGAATTTAAGCGATAGAAAATCAAAATTACAAAATATTTTGAGTAGTAATTTTATATGTGCATTTCACGGTTTTGAAGCGAGAAAGCGTTAAAGTTAAGATTTCATTAAATTTAAAAAAATTAATATTTTGAAATGAATACAATTTTCAAGAAACCGTAAATACTAAACACAAAGTAGTATTAAAGCTTAAACTTAAAAAAAAAAGCTCTAGCTCAAAGGGCATACAGTATTCCAAATTGATACCTGTAAAGGACATCGTCTTAACTTGAAAACGTATAGACGGATTTCTCTGAAATTTGGTAGAAAGATTATATTAAGTAGTATTAGTAAAGCCTTTACGTTTAATCAGTATATATTAAAGTAAAGGTGCGTTTTCGCTCAATTTCGCGTGTTTAAAAAAACGAAAATCGTCATATTTTCCTAAGTAAAAATGGTAATTTTTGGAATATAGTTATATCTTGCCAAGATTAATAATTTATGCCTAAACTTATTCATTTGTATCTATTAGTTTTTGAGAAAAACATTTTGTTAGAAGAATATTTTGTTTTTTTTTTTCGTTACGAACAAGTGGTATAAATTCCAGTCGAAAAAAGCTTAGGCCGGTTTGAGGGTTAATAGCATTGAGAACAAGTAAAAATAATCGATGTAAATGTCGCAGCTTGTATGGACGAAGTAGATACAAAAGTAAAGGTACAAACAAACACAACCATTATAAGACTTACACAAAATCAAGCGATATTGATTTCGTTCATTTAATTTTTTCTTTTGTATACTACACATCAAACAAAGGCACGCATGTGCACATACAAAAGTTTATTTTTTTTTATCTTTAACATAAATTATGATGTGAGGAAGAATATTCAAGTTCAAGATCATTTGTTTTTTGTTAAACAAAAAACCGTGCAATGTTTATTTATTAATTAAAAAATTTCTTCATCCGTTAATTTAATGCAGACTTTATCTACTGACAGGTCCTTACATGTTTCATTTCGCGTCACCTAAAATCTTCAGAGGACCAATATAGAATGGGTAGAAGATTTAGATTAACGCTTTATGCGTATTGGTTTATTTACTTGATAAGAAGTAAAAAAACAAAATTGGAAGAAATGAACTAATTCAAATCAAAAATAAAACATTTTTAACTAACAAACATTGTTTGTGAACAGACTGGAATCTGTAGTCGTAATACACTGTGTTGTTATTGTTTGTGAACAGACTGGAAGCTGTAGTCATAATACACTGTGTTGTTATTGTTCGTGAACAGGCTAGAACCTCCAGTCATAATACACTGTGTTCTTAATTTAATTTAATTTATTTTTTGAGATCATTATAAGGACAATAAGAATAAAATTCTTTTACAGTTCAAAAAGTATTACATAATGTGCGTCATAATAATAATATTTAGTTAGAATAACATAGTTTTTAAAAAGTCATAATAAGTTTGAACAAATAGGTAATTTTGAAAAAAAAATTAAATAATAAAAAAAAATAATAAAAAATAAAATAGTTTTTTTTTTTTTTTTTTTTTTTTTTTTTTTTTGTTTTTATAAAACTTGGCTACTAGTAACTGAAAGAAGAAAATAAGAGAAAAAGGAAATGGCAATGTAAGATTTAGATGTTTCTAACAATATAATTAAAAAGAGAGTGTTTAAAACTGTTTTTACTAGTTATGAGTTTTAAATTTAAAGGTAAAGAATTCCAAAGATAAATGGCGTTAACAAAGAAAAATCTGCTGGTGTTAAGATAATTATATGTCGGAGGTATTAATGTAAAACATCGCGGTGACCACCCATGTACAATCTTATCATATAAATAATAAGGAGTTTTCTTATAGAGTAATCTATGCAAAAACAATAAATTTCTCATGCGTAAATAATCTACCAAATCACAGCCCAGAATAATTTTTCTATAGAAGGAGATTCTACTAAATCGGCGCAATCCGTAAACATATCTTGTTGCATTATTAAACGATACCTGAAGCTTATGCAAGGAATGCGAGTCCATCTTGCTATATACTTCAGCCGAATACGTAATATGAGGAAGAATTAGTTGGACTACTAGTTTTCGCTTGATTTCGACCGTCGTAAAACTTGAAGACAATCTCAAATTCCTAAGGGCTAGGAATACATTACGTATAACATTATTTATATGGTCACAACACGTCAAATTTGAGTTAATATGGAACCGTAAATATTTTGCCTTCCTAATAAACTTTAGTGCAGTACTACCAAGGTAAATTGTTGGAAATTGATTAAAATTTTCATATTTCATATCTACTAATTGGTAAAACAACTGATTTTTGAGGGTTAAGTGTTAATTTATTTCTTCTCGCCCACTCAACAATATCCATCAAATCCTCATTTAAACGGCAGCATGAATCTTCTAAAAGACCAACGCGATTGGAAACATATAGCTGTATGTCATCAGCATAAGCATGGACCCTAGCATTTTTACATACAGTAAAAACATCATTCACAAACATACAAAACAATAACGGTCCAAGAACAGAACCCTGTGGAACACCAGATGATATACTTCTTAAGCAAGACACACTCTCACCTACAACCACTTTTTGAGATCGTCCTGACAAATAGTTCCATATAAGACTCACTGAAGCATCAGCAAACCCAAAGAAGTTTTTTAACTTTTTACAAAGTATTACGTGATTTACTCTGTCAAAAGCCTTTGAGAAATCCAAAAAACACATAAATGAAAGGTTGCCTGAGTCATATTCAGGTCTTAAATCATCAATAACTTTCAAGACTGCCGTAGTGCAACTATGACCAGAACGAAATCCAGACTGAAGAGGTGATAAAAGAGAATTTGTATCAATGTAGTCCGTAATTTGCTTAGACAGACGACGTTCCAAAATTTTTGACAAAACAGACAAAATACTAATTGGCCTATAGTCATTAGGCGATAACGCGCAACTAGTTTTCGAAACAGGAATTATCCTACCAATTTTCCATAACATAGGGAAGCTTGAGGTCGTAATGCAATGATTATAGATGTGTGTGAGAGGCCCTAAGAAATATGGTAATACAATTTTCAAAAAACGAATAGACACACCATCCTCCCCCACTGCATTTGAACGAATATTCATAACCGCCTTATGTACATCAATTTCAGAAACAACACTGAACTGAAAGGTATTGCCATTATATAATGGATACTGTAATTCTATGTCATTAGCAGGATCAGTATCAAGTGTACAAAAATAATCATTCAGTTCATCAGGATCTATGGAACACTCTGATGAGCCCCGCGAATGGACCTTATATTGTTCCTTATATTGCGCCATAACTGGCCAGCTGGTAATGAGGTATCGAGTTTTCGAGCAAAGTATGCAGTCTTGGCCTACCGTACAACAAGAGTAGCTTTGTTTCTGGCTCTTGTGTATTGAGCTCTGTTTAAAGACGATCGGTGTTTTTTCCATTTATCATAACAGTGATTACGTTCCTGAATAGCCTGCTTCACCGTTGCAGTATACCAAGGGCACGAGCAGTTTTTAGCATAAAAACTGCGTATGGGTACATGTCTATTGTAAACATCCTGCAAGGTTGAAAGTAGAGAATTCAGCTTCTCATCAACTGTAGACCGATACCAACAGTCCGTTAGATTCAGCGTAGATAACTCAAAAAAACAGCGTAGAAAAATTAATGGCTTTGTAGTCTCGAAAAGTAATAAGTCTTGATGTTTCATTTCTATTAAAATTGACATCGATTGTACAGAATAAGAGATCATGATCCGAGACAAACGAAAACTGGTCAATTAACAACAAAAGGCTAGCGTCAGATAATAAAAACAAATCTAAAAGGCTTGGTTCAACATTGGTGCAAAAACGAGTTGGCACCCGGTGGTTTACAATCGCTAGACCTACTGAATTCGCATAATCAGTTAGTGTTTCACTAAAACCGTCATTCACCAATAGGTTCACATTAAAATCACCACAGGTGATATAGTGATCATATTCAATCAAATAATTATTAAATTCATCAAAAAATGGTTCCAAGCTATTATGTTTACTTGGATTATATACACATGAAACCAATATCTTTGTCACAGTATCAAAAATTTCAACATTGATGAATTCCACGTCAGAATCTTTAGATTTACTAATAAGTTTAGCCTTAAGATTATTTTTACAGTAAATGGCAACACCACCACCCTTTTTTCCACTTTTTCTGCACTTCCGAAAGAGATTATACCCACTTACCATATAATGGCTATCAGAAATGTCAACATCAAACCAAGTCTCAGTTACACAAAACACATCAACCTTTGAATTTTCAAAAATTGATTTAACATAATCAAGTTTTAACCCATTCAGACTTCTAGCATTAAAATGCACTATATTCAAGCCAGATCTCTGTTGACACAATATATTCAACATTACAGCATGATTCCTGTTAACGCCATTTCTAAAATTATTTCGACTCATAGTCTAACAAAGTAAAAAACAGTTTTAAAAACAAAAAAGACAAGCATAGAAAATAAGAGAAAACTATATAGCCTTACAAATGTTTGAATCGTATTTAAAATGAAAAAAAAAAATCATAAAAAAAATTAAATAAAAATAAATAAATAATGAATTTTGAAATATTAATATTATAAAAACTTTTATTCCAATTGAAGATCTTCCAAAGCTTTTTCATCTGCAACTAAAATTGCATCCTCTTTTTTATGAAGACGGACATAAATGTTTCCACGTGCTGAGAACGCGCTTACCAGTTTACCTTCACGCTTAAACTGAACAGCTTTTTGCAATAAATTTCTATTTTCAATGCTTAGGCTCTCATAAATTCGAAAAACGGTATCAAAATCAAAACCAGCCGATAGCATAGACACTGTACCTTTTGATCTACGTCGATATTCAGAAAAAGCTTTAAGGCAACGGTTTCTGTCGAATGGTGTATAAAATTTCACAATTACAGCAGTATTTTTGTTATATGAATTCTTTGCCCTAACACGAAAAATATCACGTATTTGTGGTGGCAAGTAATCAATAGAGCGGCAGACTTGATTAAAAATACTTTTCAAATTTTCTGCCTCGATAAAATTTATACCAAAAATTATAGCATCTGCAGTTATGTCCTTCACTGTAGTATTATTTTCTTGTTTTGTTTTAGCTTCGAGTAACTCCTTTTTTAATACTTTGATTTCCGTACTCAATTTTGCAACTATCCAATTGCTTTGTTCGTTCTTCAATAATTTTGACTTCGCTTATAATTTAATTTGCTAATTTGGTCTCTAATAAAGAGAGTTCATTAGATAAGCGATTAAACATAAGGTCGTTGTTTGTTTGCAGTCTTTCTTCCATTAGTTTCATTTCACTAAGCACAGATTTAATATTATTTCCACCGTCATCTAATTTTGTTGTTTTTGTCTGTTTATTAAGGCTACCAGAGCTTACATTTAGTTTGCGCTTATTATTAGGAGACATTTATTTATTTTCTTTTGTGCTGTAATCGTCACAATGTTTATGTATTGGTGTATATTTTATTTTAATTATGTGTTGTGTAAATATATTTTTTTTTTTTAATTTTAGTAAAATAAAAACACAAGAATGTTCGCTGTTCAATGTTTTAACATATATTTGTTGTGCTTTTTCTGATCTTAATCTTGATCACTTTTTATTATTTTATTTTAAAGAATTTGGGAATATTTTTAATATTTATTTTAATACTGTTGCGGCTCAACCGACCGTCACCGTACACCGTGTGTTTATTAAATAAACAACAACATTTTCTGACTACAGCATTAGGGCCATAAGTCAGTTTTGCGTACTCTGCAATTTCCATATGTTTTACTTTTAAATTCTAAAAAATTTAAACCAAAAGTTTTTTCACTATCTTGTGTCTTTCTTCCGAAATCAGTGTTGAAAACTCAAAAAAATATTTTTTATTGATACATAAAATTGTTCGATAACTAAAAACTAAATAAAAAAAAAAAACGCTATAATATGCTATAAAAATAAAATTTTATAAAAGTTTGTTATAATTATTATTTAAAAAAATAAAAATTATGTTTTTTCGACCTATAATTCTGTTATGAAAATGAATTTATTCAAGTTCAAGGCCATACTCTATATTTCTTTATTAGGATATTGTCCTAACAAATAATCTATAGAGTTTTTTGTTTTCAATTTATTAATTGACTACCTTCAAGAATTTGTTGATGGTTCCATTTCGGGGATTTTCTAGGTCCCCATCATCATAACAAGTTTAGAAAGCAGTGGCTACCTCATTCATAAACTCAAACACTTATATATCTCATTTTTTAAAACAAATGAGAATTAAGTTGAGAATGAAAATAAAATTTCCACTAACAATTAAAAAATTGAAAACATTTGATTTTGTATACACTCTGTCTTTGACAGAGATAATACATACATTTTTCGTTTATATTCCACCTTTGTTACTTTTATTTTAAAATAAAATACAATGATTGCGAGGGGATATAAACTAAGACTTTACTTTGTCTTTTTCAAAAGTTTGTTATAATTATTATTTAAAAAAATAAACATTATGTTTTTTCGACCTATAATTCTGTTATGAAAATGAATTTATTCAAGTTCAAGGCCATACTCTATATTTCTTTATTAGGATATTGTCCTACCAAATAATCTATAGAGTTTTTTGTTTTCAATTTTTTAATTGACCACTTTCAAGAATTTGTTGATGGTTCCATTTCGGGGATTTTCTAGGTCCCCATCATCAGAACATGTTTAGAAAGCAGTGGCTACCTCATTCACAAACTCAAACACTTATATATCTCATTTGTTAAAACAAATGAGAATTAAGTTGAGAATGAAAATAAAATTTCCACTAACAATTAAAAATTGAAAACATTTGATTTTGTATACACTCGGTCTTTGACAGAGATAATATATACATTTTTCGTTTATATTCCACCTTTGTTACTTTTATTTTAAAATAAAATACAATGATTGCGAGGGGATATAAACTAAGACTTTACTTTGTCTTTTTCAAAAGTTTGTTATAATTATTATTTAAAAAAATAAAAATTATGTTTTTTCGACCTATAATTCTGTTATGAAAATGAATTTATTCAAGAAAATCCCCGAAATGGAACCATCAACAAATTCTTGAAGGTAGTCAATTAATAAATTGAAAACAAAAAAACTCTATAGATTATTTGTTAGGACAATATCCTAATAAAGAAATATAGAGTATGACCTTGAACTTGAATAAATTCATTTTCACAATATAATTTTATTCTAAAAAGTACTAAAATATGCTCAAAACTAAGATTTTTTTTTATTGAAAATAAGATTTTTTTTTTTTTTTATCGAAATACGAGGGCGGATCAATAAGTCCGTGACTTTTTGAATGAAACACAGTTTTTTTTTTTAGCAAAAAAAAAAATTCAACATAATCTCCTTTTAGCTCAATACACTTAGTCCGACGTTTCTCCAATTTTTGTATCCCTTCCAAAAAAAAAGGATTTTTCGAGGTCCATAAAATAGGCATTTGTTTGATCAATAATTTTATCGTTGGAGCTAAATCTCTTTCCACCGAGCCATTTCTTTAGGTTTGGAAATAGGAAAAAGTCACTGTGGGCTAAATCCGGAGAATATGGCGGATGAGGTAATAATTCGTAGCCCTATTCATGGAATTTTGCCATTGAGACTGCACACGTGTGCACCCGTGCATTATCTTGATAAAAAAGAACTTTTTTCTTGGCCATATGGGGTCGTTTTATTTTAAACAACTCCAAACAATTCTTTGAAGTTGTCACACGAAGTTGTCACACCACACTGTCATATGCAATGCCTATCTCACGCACTTTAACTCTTCGATCGGCCAACACCATATCGTGGATTTTTCGAAATTTTCGGATGTATTGCCCTCAATTGGCCGTCCAGAACGTTCAGCGTCATTTGTACTTGTGCGACCACAACGAAAGTCAGTAAACCACTTTTTTACCTTTGAAATCGATAGTGCAGAATCCCCATAGTATTTATCAAGCTTTTCCTTGGTTTGATTGACGTTTTTTTTTCGCAAAAAATAATGTTTAACGAGCCCTCGAAATTTACTTTTTCCATTTTTAAAAAAATCTACGAGGTTGTATGTTTTGAACAGCTGTTAAACGCTGTGACGGAACGTGCTCAAAATTTGACAGTAGTCTATTAACATGTGGTACTTGATGGGAGCAGTGTTGCATTTCAAATAACTATGAGGGAAGTTCGAAAAGTCACGGACTTATTGATCCGCTCTAGTAAGCAAAAACAAGAGCAGCATATTCCAAAATATGCTACAACAAATCTATGCCAGAATTCGTCAATTGTTCTAAAAAAGACTCATATCTCATTAATTTCTCAATACGACGCACAGGAAAAAACAACATATTTCTGGTTGTTGTGAAAGAGAGGATATTTTGTGTAACAAAAATCCGTAAAAACTGCTAGAACTTTTAGATTTATAGAAGCTACAATTTTTCGGTGGGAAAAAAGCAATAAACGCCAGAAAATTTTACAAAAAAAAATTTAAATTCTGCAATAAAATTGTAATTTTATTATTGTAATTGTAGGTTGGAAAAACTGCAAAAATAACAAGGTCAATATTTTTTAAAGCCAGAAAAACTTAACAAAAATTTACACTAGCGCTCGAAAATTAAAAATCCAAAAAATTGTAAAGTAGCCAAAAACGACAAATTACTTTTCTCTGGTTTTAAAAGAACAAATTTTCCGAATTTAATTTTTTTTTTTAATTTTATTTTTTTCTTATTGTGTTTGTCAATTTTTTTCAGATTTTATTCGATATAAAAATAGTTTGTTTAACGGTCACTTTGATGACCTTAAAATGAAAAATCCCGAATTTCACAGCAATACTTTTACTGAAGTTACAGAAGTTTTAATTGGAAAATTCTGAATTTCATCAAAAGATAATAATTTGTAATAATTTGATTCATAAAAATTTTTTTTTTGAGTAGTGAATTATACGGTTTTGCGAAAATATGACCAATAAAAAATAACAATTTGTATGTTTCATAATCTAATTTTTTGGATAAAAATCCAAATCAGAAAAATTTATTTAAAA
The DNA here is from genome assembly GCA_021234595.1 of Delia radicum. NCBI lineage: Eukaryota > Metazoa > Arthropoda > Insecta > Diptera > Anthomyiidae > Delia > Delia radicum. The sequence goes on along the minus strand of CM037854.1, from coordinate 169,611,988 downwards.
TTTACAAAAATGTTCAAAAATTATCACATTCCAAAATCGAGGGCTGGATCCACCACTGTTTATTATACTAGATTACTAGATCAAATAATTGCAAATCGGGTTTTAGTAAAAATAAATTAGTTAATTTAGCAACCAAAATTTGTTAAAAAATGGTAATTTGTAAAAAAGAATAGCAAAAAATATGACTAATAATAGATTAGTCATTACACCCCCCAGTTTTATTACAAATGGAAGAAATAATATTTTTTTTTTTGAAAAACGTTAACGTGGCCCATGTTGGAAAAATGTATATTATTATTAAATATTCCCGAAATTCTTAATTTCGAAAAAATTTACTTTTTATTTTATTTATTCATTTAAAATACTCAAAGTTTTTCAGATATTTAATTCTGACTTCATCGGATATCATTAACTCACTTTAGCCAGGAATCCAAAATGACCCATGAATTTAATAAAAATGCAAAAACGTATTTTTTTAAATTAATTTGCAAGATTTTTTAAAATGTCTAATTTGCAGATGGCGTTGCTATTTTTATAATAATAAAAATATTAGTTGTTATTAAAGAAAAAATTAATAAATTTTATGAAAATAGTTTATTTTGTCAAAAACTGATCAGAATTTAAATGTTTTTATCAAAGTTAGCATAATTTTCGGAAGAATATCATTTAAATTTATTAAGACTATAATTATCTTTACTTTTGTTTAAAAATGTTTAACCCTTAGTGGACTGGGGACACAAAAAACCCATAAAACTTAATTTGAATTATGATTGTAAGCATTTAAATTGATCTAAAAAATGCTAAAGAAGAAAAAATAATTGTTTTATGTAACTTGATCCATATAGGGTTAATTTTTACACTTTTGGCCAAATAAAGACCCACTAGGAAATTTACAGAATTACATATTTCATAATATTCGAGAAAATATGACTTAAATGTTATAATGGATCAAAAAAAATTCCACTTGATAAAAATTATTTTGTGTAACTATCCATATAGGGCTAATGTTTTTCACTTTTCATCATAAAATACCCACTAGGAAATTTACAGAATAACACTTTATAATGGTTTAAAAAGGTAGTGTCAAAAATAACCCTTGGGACTATAAAGAATTGCTCTTGTTCGTTAGTTGTGTACCCTCTATCGCATATCCGAATTTAATAATAATGTGATTGATGATATTCTGTAAATTTCCTAGTGGGTCTTTTTTGTGAATAGTGAAATCATCAACCCTATATGGATCAAGTTACATAAAATAACTATTTTTATCAAGTTGAGATTTTTTATGTTTTGTGGGACTATGTTAACCTCCTCCTACCTAACATGGGCTAACGATGTGCAGATATTTAATATTTCGGAATTAAGTAAAACAAAGTGATATATACCCTCCTGCACTATGGGATGGAGGGTATAATTAGTTTCTTTCACCAAAAATATATTTTTAAAATTTTTTTTATCAAAAATACTGACTCCTCCAAATCTTCCAAAACTAAATCAATCCGCAAGCTAAGTGGATAGAGGGATCCCTTCAGTATTATTATTTTTTAAATTCCCATGATGTGTGTTGAGAAAAGCTACCAAAATTATTTTAATATTTGCAATTTTTAAATTTTTTAAATTTATTTATTCGTAATTGGAGCTATGAATCTAATGCAACGTTTAAGCCATTTTTTTGGCCTAGTGTAGTTAGGGGTTAACAATCTTATAAAAACTAAATATTTTTTTCCTGATATGTCGGGGTTAAATATAATTCAAAAAAATGTTTGTGTTAGTTTTTTGTTAAGTTTTTAAAAAAAATATTTTTATGAAAATCTTGTAGGGACCCCTAATTTTTTTTTAAAAATTTGCAAAATTTAGAGAATTTTTTTTCATGAATCTTATCGCGTTTTCTTTTCTGGCAAGAATGTCACATTTGTTTTGCACTTTGCCCTCAAATTACCTTTTTTGTGTTCTTTTCAAAAATAAGGTAAACACTCTTGAGAGGGTGCCGTGTTTCTTTCTGAAAATGTTGCCTTATAAAAGGCGAAAAATGCTACATTTTCTGCCCTCAAAAAATGTACAGGGTTGGATGTTGCCCTGTTTTTTTGGTTTATCAATCTCATGTGTATATATTGCAAAGTTTTTGGCGAGAAAACTCTCACCTTGGTAGCAGAGTGGTAGTGTGTTGGCTTCTGACACAAAAGCCAGCACACTACCATATTGGTATCACATTTTTTTATATATATTTTTTTTGTTAAAATTAATTTACAATTTTTTTTAATTTGTTTTTGCTATTTTTTTAATTTTTTCTTGTTGTAATTTTTTTAATCTGAAATTCGCTTACAAACAAAATTATAAAAAAAAATGTAATTGAAAAAAATGTATGGAGCTAAATTCAAATTTTTTAAATAATTAAAAAAACAAAAATTAATTATTAAAAAAAACATTAAACAATTAACCACACTAAAAAACAGATTTGTTTAAATAAATGTAATATGTGATGAAATTGTGTTCTATTCTCATTGTAAAAATGCTTCATTTTAATTGGGCGAGGGCAAAATTTGAAAAATGTTGCACTTTTTCCAGAAAAGAAAACACCATTAATTTTACCCAGGGTTGTCCCCTTCAAAATTCGACAATTTGTTTTTTAGGAAGCAGCCAAATGCATATATATTAATTTTTAACACGGATATAACTTTTTAATAAAAATTAGTGATGTTGAAAACAATTTTACTAAGTTTTACAAACAAACTTTTTTTAGTGTATTTCTAATACATAATTTCTTCTACAATATTAATTTTTTTCTCTGCTATTTGTATGTTTTAGGTTTTATCGGATACTGGATTACAGTCGAAATCAAGTTTTTCAAAATAATCAAAGTATCGAGTCCATTTATACTCCAATGTTTCGTCGAAGCTTATTCACGATTGGAATCTTGATGAGATATTTCGATTTTAAAGCGCCGCAAATAATTGGTAAGTGCTTTTTCTTTCCAGCATAATAAAATTAAACTTTAAGCGTTATTCATACACAACTTTTATACACACAAATTTCCATACGAAAAAATCTTTTTAAAGTGATTTTAATGTTTTTCGTTAAGAAAAATAACAAACAAAAATTGTAAAGCGTACAAAAAAATGTAAAGAGCGAATTCCCAAATTTCCGGTAAAAGTTAAAAAAAAAATTAATTGTTATAATTTGTTAAAAATCTTTAAAATACAACATGATTTTTCGCAGTCACCGGTCTGATGGCTTTAACAATTAATTTATTAGTAATAATTATTTTTTCAAAATCAATATAAATTTCATATTTTAAACTAGTAATTTAGTAACGTATGCGGAATAAAATTGCAACAAATTTTGAGTAACTGATTAAAAAAAATAATTATGCTATCAAAATTTGGTTACTGCTTCAATTTTATGAAAATCAAGCTTTACCTTTTTCTAAATGGCAAAAAAAAGAAAAACAACTTCAAAAAAAAAAATTGTAATTTTTTTGATAATCAATCCTATTGGAAGTGTTGAAGATAGATGGCAACCATGCAACGTGTATGTTTCTACGTTTTTCTTTGGCTGTTTCGTCAGCCTTTTCATTTTCATTCCTTTTTAAAACTTTGTAGCGCAAAGACTTATTTTAATATTTAAACTTTATAATTAATAAAATTCGTTGAATAAAAACAGGTTATGGGCACAGTAGGCATAATCATAAAGTAAACGCGTATAAATATTAAAGTTTTGGAAAAAAAGAAAAAAAAAAGGAAAATGAGCAACGTATTCCAAATTGAAAAGTTCGATGACGCCAACTATGAAAGTTGGTTAGTCTAAATACAAAGTGTTCTTATACATAGTGGTTTATGGCGAATGGTTTGTGGTACATTGAAACGTGAATCTGCAGCTGATGATGCGGCCAGGGAGAAGTGGGACTCTGATGATGAGAAGGCACTGGCATCAATTATACTGAGTGTGAAGCCAACCCAGTTGGGTTATATAAAAAATGCTAAAACGTCAGCAGAAGCGTGGCAGAAGCTGCACACAACATACCAACCAAAGGGCCCGTTGCAAAAGGTGTCACTCTATAAACGTTTGGTAAGTTTACAGGTGACAGAAGGCGGGGCAAAACTTTACTTTGTCGGGCGGAGCTCAAAAAAAAAAAATAGCGTTAAATCAGAAATAAAAAAAAAAAAATAAAAAATTATTAGGCGTTTTTGGGGCCGGGGCCCCGTTAGGGCGCTAGGGCCCAAAAACCGAAAGACGCCCAAAATGGCAATTATTGGTACATAAATGAAAGGAAAATTTCTCACGATTCCAAATATCCACTTTTTATGAAGATCTCGCAAGTAGTATTTTCGCTAGGACTACTTTTTTATAATATCAGGGGGTAAAAAAGTGAAATTTTGGGCCCCAAAAAAAAAAACAATAAAAAGTGCAATTAAATCAGAAAAAAAAATAAAAAATATATAATGGCCAAAATGGCAAAGTTTTTCTGCGTGACCGGCCTACGGCCGGGCTTAGGGGTTTTTTTCCTCCGTAGAACGCGGCAGGTGGCTTCGCGGAATAAAGTTTTTTCTGCGTGCGACACAAAAGAAACTTCAAAATACATGCCCTGGTTTTTGCTCCTAGCGGTTCCCAGGGGCCCCGGCCCCAAAAAAGCCTCATAATTTTGTATTTTTTTACTGTATTTTTGGCATTTTCCTTCATTTGAGCACCGTTTTTATATACGGAAAATGTTTACTATTTTTGGGCCATGCCTAAAGGGTCTAAATTTTACTAAAATGGCTCTGGTTTGGGCCACGTTTGTCCGATCTTAAAAAAAAATACATTTTTGAAACCGTGAGGAGATTTTCTTTCATTTGAGTACCCACACTTATATGTTTGTACATGTCCCTGTTTTTTGCTCCTAGCGGGTCCCAGGGGCCCCGGCCCCAAAAACGCCTAATAATTTTTTATTTTTTTTTTTTTTAATTTCTGATCGAATAGTATTTTTTCATAATTTTTTGAGCTCCGCCCGACAAAGTAAAGTTTAACCGAAGGCGGTAACGTGATACTGCATTTAAAAACGTTTGCTGAAATAAATGAAAAGCTGGCTGAAACAGGCATTGAGATGCAGGAGGAGTTACTCGTTATAATGCTGCTTTTAAGTCTGCGAAAATTTCGTAATTGCAATGGAGACGCTAGATTCTTTGCCCAGCTTTAGTTTTCTTAAACAAAAGTTATCAGAAGAAGCTGAAAGACGTAAAGAAAAAACTGAAGAAGAAGCAGCATGCAGTCAACAGGCTTTTAACATACGTTCAACACAAAAACAGAAAAAGCAGCATTTCAATAACAACAACAAGAAGCCATTCAAAGGAAAATGTTATAATTGCAATGCAGTAGGACATTTTGCAAGTAAGTGTGACAAAAAGAAAAAGCCGCAGCAACAACAACAACAGAAAGGAATTTGTGGTATCTCGACAGTGGTGTAACCAGCCATATGTGTAAAGATAAGACAAAATTTACACGTTTTGTGGATCATTATGAAAAAGTTGAAAAAAAATGTTAGCCGGCAATAAATATGTTACAGTAACTGGAAAAGGTGATGTATTTTTTCAATTTAAAAATTTTGATTTAACGTTTGAAAATGCACTATATTCTGATGAGTTACAGGGAAATTTTATCTCCGTCAGCCAAATCGTCGCCAGAGGTATGACAGTTGAATTTGATGCTCGTCAGGGCATAGTACGAAGACCAGATGGCGCAGTTATATTGCAGGCTGACCGTGTAAACAATTTGTTTGTTGTGAGAAAATCAACCGAAAAGACGTTTGCTGCTTGCAGTATGGATGTGAATTGGCACAAAAGGTTTGGTCATTTAAACTACAAAAGTTTAAACGAATTGTCAAGAAAGGGCATAGTGGTGATATGCATGTAAACAACAACAAAAACGTTAAATGAATGATATGCAAAATTCATGCATTGTTAGAACTGGTCCATTCGGATGTGTTTGGTCCTTTTAGAACTCAATCAGTTGGCGGTGCCAAATATTTCATCACTTTTATTGATGACAAATCGAGAAAAATATACGTCTTCTTTATGAAGGCAAAAAGTGAAGCATTGGCAAAATTTAAGCTGTTTAAAACACAAGTGGAAAATGAAACGGGCTGTAAGATCAAAAAGTTAAGAACGGACAATGGTAGAGAATATGTGAACACAGAGTTTGAAGCATATTTACAACAACAAGGTATACAGCGCCAGCTAACAATCAGGTACGCACCTCAACAGAACGATGTGGCGGAATGTTGTAATCGAACACTTGTGGAAATGAGTCGTTCTATGTTAGTTCATTCAGGTGTTCAGCAAAGCTTGTGGGCGGAGGCCATTAGTACTTCAGCGTACATACGCAACAGATGTTCAACAAAAATACTGCACAACAGAACGCCGTTTGAGGTATGGCATGGTAGACAACCAAGTGTCAAACATATTCGTACATTTGGTTCATATGCTGTTGCATTAAATAAAACGAAAAAGTCAAAGTTTGAGCCGAAAGGCGAACAGTTTATTATGGTCGGCTACTCAATGGTGGCAAAAGCGTACAGACTTTTTGACAAGAAAACGCAAAAAGTAGTTGAACACAGAGATGTTTTGTTTGATGAGAACGTATTTAACGATAAACACAACAGTAGCGATAGCGATGATGACCAAGGACAACAATGCAACCCAGATGATTATTTAACTTTAAATGTAAACAATGAAAGCGATGATGTTACAATTGTTTTGCAGCCAATTGAAAATGAAGGTGTTGATTGTAATAGTGATCAAGATGAAGAAGACTTTGAAGGATTCGATACAGCTGATGAAAGTTTACCTGAAGAACGAAACGAAGAAAATGAAAATCAAGAAGAAGATAAAGATAAACAACGAAAAAGAGGTAGGCCAAAAATTATAAGAAATAACAAACCTGGTAGACCACGTAAACAATTCAACCAATTAAACTATATAGCTGAGGTTGTTATTCCTCAGACTACTGAAGAGGCAACTTCATGTGATGACAGCGACGAGTGGTTGAAAGCTATGCAAGCGGAAATTTCTTCACTTGAGAAAAATGAAACTTGGTCGCTGGCAGATTTACCTGATGGTCATAAGGCGATATCTTGTAAATGGGTATTTGCATTAAAAAGAAATAAAGATGACGAAATCGAACGTTATAAGTCACGATTAGTGGCTAAGGGGTGTAGCCAACGATATGGAATCGATTACACGGAGACGTTTAGCCCTGTGGTCAGGTATTCTACAATACGCACTTTATTAGCATTGGCGGTCGAATGGAAAATGTACCTTCATCAAGTTGACGTAAGTACAGCATACCTTAACAGTGAATTACACGACGAAATTTACATGCGTCAGCCACAATACTTTAAAGATGAAAAATATCCCGATAAAGTTTTACGCCTTAACAAAGCCGTTTATGGCCTGAAGCAATCAGGCAGAGAATGGAATGTCAAACTTGATAACGTTTTGAAAACATTTGGTTTTAAACCAACTGATGGTGATCCATGCTTTTATATGCTTAACCAAGAAGATAATCTTATTTTAGTAGCAGTATACGTTGACGACTTAATCATAGGATGCAAAGATAAGTCAGTTGTGTTAGATGTAAAGAAGCAAATTTGTAAAGAGTTCGAAGTGTCTGACCAGGGAACTTTACACCATTTTTTGCGTATTGAAATTGATTGTTGTGGTGAGACCGGAGCTATTAAGCTGGGCCAAACACAGTACATAAAAGATATGTTAAAACGATTTGGTATGGAACATTGTAAATCAGTATCAGTTCCACTAGATGCAGGGTACGAGGTGCAGTGTGACGACGATTGCAGTAAAGTTTACCAACAGCAGTACCAATCAATGATTGGCACTTTAATGTATTTAGCTATAACAACGCGGCCAGATATCTTACACTCAATATCTAAATTGGCTCAACGTAATTCAGACCCTCATCAAGAACAGCTGCAAGCGGTAAAACACGTGTTACGATATTTGGCTGGTACAACGGAATATAAGATGGAATATATTCCAGCTGAAGACGTATCAATTGAAGGTTATGTGGACGCAGACTGGGGCGGTGATGCCACAGATCGCAAGTCGTATACTGTTTAGTATCTTGGGAATCAGGAAAACAAAATTCAGTGGCACCCAGTAGTACCGAAGCGGAATATATGGCGGCATCTGATGCTGAAAAAGAGGCCGTTTATTTGCGAAAGCTGTTAAAGCAGGTGGGTTATTCTAATGGCGATCCAGTGACTCTTCACATCGACAACCAAGGAGCGCAGAAGCTAGCAACTAATCCAGTGTACCACAAACGCAGCAAGCATATTGATATAAAATACCATCATATAAGAGAAGTTATTGAGATGAAAGAGATTGCCTTGCAGTATTGTCCAACAAATAATATGGTAGTGGATATTTTTATCAAAGAACCTGTCAAAGACAAAGCATAATAATTGTGTATCCTTAATGAAAATAAATTAATTTTTTATACTGTAAGGAGACATCCACGTTGAGGGGGCGTGTTGAATATAGATGGCAACCATGCAACGTGTATGTTTCTACGTTTTTCTTTGGCTGTTTCGTCAGCCATATTGTATTATATAATTCCTTTTCATTTTCATTCCTTTTTAAAACTTTGTAGCGCAAAGACGCATTTTAATATTTAAGCTTTATAATTAATAAAATTCATTGAATAAAAACAGGAAGATATCGAAAAAAGTTTCTCTCTTTGTTGAATAGCTAGAAAGTCAATGTTTAGTATATTGAATAGTGGATATCTAAGGAACAAGAAAAAGTGCGAAGAGTATTTCTTGCTCCGGTAAAACGTGCAATTTGACTGACTTATCTATGAGATCCTGGCTTAAAAAAGGTAATTGCTGGATACATCGCTAAATCGTATAGGCAGCTTGAATTCAAAAGAATAATCGAGCTGTTTCTAAAATGTAAGAAGTACAAAATTTGAAAAGAATGTCAGGAAAATCCCAACGTCGAAATTTTCATTAGTTATGGACAAAGTGTCTCCAAACTGCCTCAAAATTGGATGGATTGGACCAATTTTTTACATTTAATTAATGTAATTTTTAAAAAAGTAAAATTGACTTTAAGTTTGTGGTAGAAAAAACTACAGCGTTTTCCGTTTTGTTGCAATTTCATACCACAAACGTTAATACAACAAAATAAGTAGTTTAGCACAGTAATTCAGTAAAAGAATAAGTTGAAAAAGGTGTAATAAATTATGAGGCGGTATTGGAGCTGTTCTCTGTTTAAAATCATTTTTGACAGTGTTCCTTTTTCGACCCAGCACTTTTAAACGGGTATATTTTTTTACTGAATAAGGATAATTAAGTGGGTTAAAAAGTCCTAAAATAATTCAACATCTTGAGTACAATCGTGAACAAAAAATATTGGAAAATTTTTATCCAGAGTTGCCAAATAATTATTTGAAAAAATCAAATTTTAATCTTTTTTGAAGGACCTTTTTTCAAAAATTCAAATATAAAAAGGCTAATCTTTTATATTTTTGATTGTTATGTTGATGAATAAGAAATGTATTTCTATGCTAGAAATTAGTTCATCGATGGTATATAATTTTTGGAAATCTGACCGATCGGATGATGAATTTTTCAAGTACTCAAAGTCTAAAATATTCTAAAATGTATTCCGTTTCACTTAAAACATAAATAATGGATGGTTTGTATTAAAATACTACTAAAATTATAAAAATAATATCATCAGGGTTGCCATATGGGAATTTAAAAAAATGATCCAAACCAATTTTCCAAAAAATTTTAAAAATCGGTTGAATTTAAAAAAATAATTTTTCATATATTTTTGAATAAAATTTTGTTAACAAAATTATACAAAATTTAAATTTTTAAAATATCTTAAACCGTCCAGGAGTCAGAGTTTCAACTATTTTAGCTAATTCTTCCACCAGAGGGCGCTTTGAGGCAAAACAAATTACAAAAATTTCTTAATGACGTTTGTATGAACCTGTCCTAGTTTCGGTTCTGTTAACATGGGCTTGTCATAGGATTTGGCAATTGCCACCGTTGGACCATCTTGTGACGTAGCGAATAACTTGACGATGGTAAAATATCACCGTACCGACTGAAATGAGTAAGCTACGGGACAAGTTTGAAGTAGGTACACTGAGAGAATTATCCTTCATGATATTAATGAATGAAACAAAATCATTGAATTTTTTTCGTAGACTCAATGAAGAATTTCATTATATCCAAGAAATTTTTCATAAAAAAGTTTCATAAAAAAAATTCATTCGATTTCATAAATTATATCTTTATAAATTTAATGAAAATTTTCTTTAGAGCTATGAAATTATTTCATAGACTTAATTTTTTTTATACAATTTCATAAATTCATTAATTTCAAACTTTCAAATTCATACATTTCAAACTTCAGTTTTAAGATTTAATTCTCAAGTGTTCAGGATATTTTATAAACTGTAGCCGTTTAATTAATTTTAGACTTCTATGAAATTGTTTTAAAAATCATATGAAGCGGTTTATTGGCTTAGTTCCAATGCATTCATGAAGAGTTTTATTAATTAATATTACAAAATTTTATGAAACTGTTTCATAAATTCTATAAACGATACATTGTCGGAATGATTCATTCAAACTTGCCATAACGTTGGTAATTTTAAAAATTTTGTGCTTTCAAAATATCTTAAATTTAATTAATTTTAAGAAATATGTATAATAGAACACATTTAAAAAGCAGCAATACAGTTCAGTCTTAGTATTGTACATCATATTTAAATGTGTGAAATATAATAAAATATTTTAAAAAATGCTTCTAATTGGTTGTAATATTAGTAACAACAATGTTGTCAACGAATTCTGCGGGTGGTACTGTCAAACAGATGATTTGCAAACAAAATAGTGTTTTCCTAGAACAATATTAGTTGTACCTTTGGCAATTTTTAACACGGTGCGTTTTACAAAAATAGCAGTGGTCTGCCAGTACCATTTTTTTTTTTTTGTACAGTTGGCAATTTTTACCTCGGACTCTTTTGACTATAAAATAATTGTACTATTCTTTTTGTCCTTATAATGTTAGTAAACTCATAAAAAACATAATTTATATATTTCTTTCTTTTTCAGGAGAATCTAATTACTTATCAGTAACTATTTGTGATGATGCTTTTGATTGTATAATGTTTTTTACACAATGCTCGAACTATGAGATTCGAAAGCAGTCGCTTATCGCTTTAGGTTCATTTTGTGTAATGAACGACGATTATTTAATAAGGCCAGAACTGAAGCAATTTTACTGTGATATACTATGCTCAGAAATATCGGAGCCTAGTATTAAGATTATATGTATGCGCAATATATGGATTTACCTAACGGAATCGGAAATGTACATGTACAATAAGGAAAAGGAGTGTATGTTACGAACTAATCTGAATAATATATATAATTTTATTAAAACACTTTTATTTTTCAGGGGAGAAACAATCAAAAAATGAAGATTTAAAAGAAATGAACGATGTTTCTTCGGGAATGGCAAGTCGAGTTATTCAATTATATTTGCAGGAAATTCTGGATTGTTTTCTAAATCGAGATGATGCCGTCCGTCTGTGGGCAGTTAAGGTTGTCCAAATTGTCTTACGACAAGGTCTTGTCCATCCAGTTCGTATGGTACCGTATTTGATCTGTTTGAGTACTGATTGCAAACTAGAGGTATGTTGAATAGAGTGGATTATATTTCAAAAAGTTTCTCTGATTGAAACACCCCGCAAAAGTTGCATACTGATAACAGAAACTCAAATGTAAAATTTGATCCCGATCGGGCAATATATTCTGGAAAACATTTACATAGAGGCTTGGGAGATATGGCGATTTCTTGCCAAACGTGTCGATTTTCAAACTCGTTTGGCGTTTTAATTGTTCAAATGGCGACGGGCGATTTTACACATAAAAAATAACTACCATAAAACTGGAAGTATTTATATCAACAGAATATGATATTTCGCATATATTATTCAAAAACTTAAAACATTTTACCAGAATATAAATTTAAATTGTTAAATTTTCGTATATTTCTGTCGAAATTTATTGTTAAGTTGATATTTTACAAGTTTTTTGGTAATGTAAGTAATTTGGCGATTTTTTTTGGGGTATAATATTAATTAACCTTCGCACTACCGAAACCCACCCGGGTGGGTTTCTTTGATTTTCAATCATTGATAACTTTACGGTTTTTGGTCGAAACAATAAATACTTTGGACTCAGTGACTATTTTTTTATTTTTACCAGAAACTGTTAAATTATTTAAGATTCGATTATTCCTTCATATTTTTTTGATAGTTTTTCATTTTTTCTACGTCGTTACCCGAAACCCACCCAGGTGACTTGGTTCAGAACTTTGGTGTTTTATTTATAAAAATTGTCTTTATAGAAGGCATAATTATTATATAAAAAGATTGCTTTACTCATATAGTATTCAAAATACAAAATAATTTTGACAAATTTATCTTAAATTGTAGCGTGAAGTAGATTGGCCCATATAACAATGTTCACATTTTGTTTGGCTACAGGCGTGTTCAGCACATACTGGTTTCTTACACGTGTCGCAGGACTGTATAGTATTTCTTAATTTTGTGCTCTCCCGACATCTGTAACACTTGCCCTTATGTTTAATTCGACCAGTAGCATTACGTTCTAGTGGTTCGTCTTCAACAAATTCGTCATCGACACTTGTACCCAAGATTGGCTCTCCTGAAATAAGTTTTAAATTTAGCTACATAATTTTAAACCAATAGTTACTAAAAAACATACATAAGACGCATTCAATGGCTGTCTTGATTCCAAATCTGCCAACAACAGCCTTATTTTTGGACCGAGATTTTATGAGTGGAATACAAAGTTCTTCTCCCAACTGCTCCAGAAATAGTCGACGGCGAGAACTTTTGACTGTTCCTTCTGAATTATTTTCCATAAATATTACATAAGCTGCAAGAGCTGCTGTATCAATAAGGTTATAGACTAAAGCCAGAGGCCAACGTCGTGTTCCTCTCTTGCACGTGTACTGAGACAACATTTTGTCCATAGTGTCTACGCCGCCTTTTGTTTCGTTTTAATACGTAATTATTTCAGGTTTTTCTTTTGGTCCAGTAATATTTTTATTGTGGTGCATTGTAGACATTATAACTACAACTTTGTTTTTTGCGGGATCGTAAGACACTAAAGTCACATTTTCTGAAAACCCAAAAAGACTTGAGTTTACATTTCTGGATTTTGAAGGCTTAAATTGTTCTGGCAAATATCGTTTATTTTTCTTCAAATTACCAACTAACGTTAATATCCAAGAAATCAATTCGGTGGCCAGTGGGAAAGATGTAAAATATGGAGCAACCAAATCTTTGACAACACGTTCGCCTTGATTTACATCTCTTGTAGTGACAACCTTACCTGTATATATTTGACCATTTAACGGATAATAGATCGAAGAGTCACAGGCCCACCAAATTGCTATACCATATTTGGCTGGTTTGATTGATTTTTCTAAAATACATATTTCTGCATATCTTTTCCTGGTATTTATTGATAACGGTACTTTCTACATTTTTTTGTTATTATTCATTTCTTCATCTGTTCTTTATTAACCCATTGTGAAATATTGGAGTAAATGCATTTTTTTAATTAAAATACGTGTAAAACATAAAGAACCCACCCGGGTGGGTTTCGGTAAACTACGTATATAAAAACCTTTGGTAGTGCGAAGGTTAAAGTGATGTAACAAACAAATTCTTAGAAGTTTTTTAGCAAATTAAAAAAAAAGCTTTCAAAAAATTATATTTTCTAATAAACTATCTAAGATTGCTAAAAATTTCTACAAAATCGGTAATTTTCCTAATTTTATTCTTAACTCGTCAAAACGCATTTTTGAGTGTTACAATTCGACTAAGAACTAAAAAAATTGTTTTGCTATTTTTATTTCGCTTATATTATAATTTGTTAAACATACATTTATGAGAAAAGAATTGTTTCTTTTTTAATATAACGGGTGGAAACGAAAACAATTGACCATTTTGAAATCCTAATACACTGCGTTACAAAACTATAATTACACATTCATTTCACTAAATTTCGTGAGTTAAAAAAAAGTAGAAGATTTTAACCGGCATAAATGTAAAATCAATTTAAAATTAATAATATTTAACAAAAGAAAACAATTAATTTATTTTTTATTTCACTATATGAAAAGGAATAACACAATCAATAAGTAACAAAAAGCTCCCCAATCCAGTAAGGATCTGCTTCCGAAATTTATTTTTGAGAAATATCGTGGTTCCTTACGTAGGAAGGTTAAAACCATCTTCACTATCAAGATTGCCGTTTTTCTTATCAGAAAAAAATCACCTTTAGAAGAAATTTGTGTTTAAACAGTGCTACCATCAACAGTGATTATTGACTTACCTTTCTCCAATTGGTTTGTAAATTCGATTTAGCGAATTCAAGTCGAACAATTTTGTGGCGGGATAATAACATTGGCACAGACATCAGCTTTTGTCGAGTAATTCTCTAGGAATTCTTCAAGAGCCTACTTATGGTTGATTTTGACACATTCACCTTACATTCATCGATTATCTGATTGAGACTCATTGTGTTGGTGGCACAGTTGATTATTTTACGCCGGTCCCGATCAGAAACATTTTTTTTTTCGGGCCGCCTGTTTTATTTTTACCACAAGCACTCGGAATATTCGAAAAATTGTTACAACCACATGTGAACGGTTTATTTTTCTACCAATTTCCCGAAAAGAAGCAACTTTTTAAATAGGCTGGGGGGTTATTATGTAATTCGATTCGAAAGAAAAAAAGTGTAAATTCGTATGAATTGTATTTTGTAGTACGATTTTCGGAAATGTATTTACGAACGCACGGAAACTTTTTTTCGAACCGGCCGTTTTTTATCCCCCTTTCGAAAACAAAAATTACCCTTTCGTAAATGCAACTATGTAATACGAAAGCGAACTTCACAAACGTTAAAACATTCGTATTTTATTCGAGAGCTAATTTGTTGTCGAAGAAAGAAAAAAAATTTAAAATGTAAGTATCGTTATACAAAATATAAGAAAAAGTGTTAAATAAATAAGTAAAAATAAAAAAACATCAAATGTTTTATGTTTTTACACTAAACATTGTTTTTTTCACGATGTTGAATCTTTGAAGGAGTGGATTTTGCTAAAGGTCACCTAAATGTAGCGAATGCTAGAAGCAAGTCCAAGGATTTGTTTACAAGATTGTCTTTGGATTTGGATGCAGCTGGCCCTCCGACTCATGATATTACGAAATTTAAAAAAGTACGTTTTCAATTTATCAATTGTCGGTTTATAGATTGGTATTATTCAAATTTACATATGTTTATATGTGTGGCCAGATTATAAACACCACATAAAGGTAAAATGCCGGCAAAACCGAAATAGTATTTCAGGGACTGGAGGTTGGCCGAGTAAATTTTGTTCCCTTTGAAATATAATTGCTCATCCCTTATAGGTCTGATTAATTGAATATGCGTACCATCTACTGCTCCAATTACTCCAGGTATTCCACATTTTTCAAAAAAGTATCTCTTAGCTTCTCTCCTCCTATCCTCTGTCATTTCAAATACAATATGTTTGGGACAAAGAACTCTTTCAATAACATCGCAAACCTCAGACAAACACGCAGAAATTGATGCTTGAGAAAATCCTAATAGGCGGTCTTGGCCAATTTGATGCTGATATCCACCTTGCGCCAAAAATTTAAGTGTGGCAGCTAATTTTAATATAGGTGAGATGTCAGTTGACCTTTCTGCTGGTTTAAATTCATCTTTTACACAACTCAAGACATAGATTTTTACTAAGCCTAAAGTTTTTTATGAAACTAAGAATAAATTTAATCTTAAAGGTAAAATTTTAAATTTTTTTTACTTTGTCTCATTAAGATTCATTATATCTGACGAATCTCTTATAAGCTTCCTTTGAACTCTTTCCGGAATAGAATCATTTTTTTCATCACTATCTTCTGTCCACAATAAAACACAATCCATTTAAGCTTCGACTTTTTAAATAAATATTTTCTTTAATAAAGTTTTCTTTAAATATTTGTTTTCAAATTTTGACATTTAAGCACAATGCTGACAACTTTGACATTATAAGACATGCTGCCAAGTTATGTATTAACCGATAAAAATTTGGCATCACTTGTATTTACCCTTTTTTACACAAATACAACTCTGTGAAACATTCGAACGAATTAGATAATACAATTTTACTTTCGAAACGGAAATTCGTTTCGAAAGGTTTTACTTTTCGAATCGAATTACGAATAACCCCCCTGAAATTTGCTCTTTTCAAATTCTCTTAGATATGAACCACGCGGCATTTTATTTCAAATTGATTGAACTTGCATAAAAACAAAAATAATTATTTAATTTGTCTTTATTTGCTATTCTCCTTTGTTTAAAGTTATATGTAATAGTTCTGAAACAGTAACAAAACATTATTATGTCTGTTCGACTTGACTTACCGCGGGTACCCAAGTTTGCCATAAAGCGTTTCTATTGTAAAAATTGTGTGTAAATTGTTATTGTTTCAGATAAATTGGGCTCCCGCGTGAACCCGCGGTAACGACGTCGATCAGACCTATTATAACAAAAAAAAAAATAACACAAGTCATTTGTAATTATAGTTATGCAACGCAGAGTACTATTTACACAAAAAGCAATAGTAGCAAATATGAAATCACTAATTGAAAACAATACTCTAAAGTTTTTGTCCAAACGTTTTGGACACTTATAAATTACATTTTTCGGATCAGTTTAATTTTAAAAATAACAGATTTTTGTCAATTTTTAGAAAATTCAGAAGCTGTATGAATAATCTAGACTATTTGTTTATTAACTTTGCTTTTTTGGTGTTTCGGAACGGAATTACTAATATCTAACATTTTGGTTAATTTTAACACGATCGTACATGACCTAATTCCATTATTCGTTTTACGTACAAAAAAAGTAACGAGTTTTTGCTAGTTTATTAGTAAGTTAGTTAAAGATTTTATAAACTATATTACTTGAATATTTTTCCGTCAAACAAAAATATGTTGTGCCTCATTTTGCGCTTTGAATCGACCACATGTTAAATTTAATTAACAAACACAGATTTCGTCCGACATTAATAAAAATGTTTGTATGTAAATATTTTCTACACAAAAGTTACAAAGTAAGCAATATAAAAAGCCACTTTAGGAACTAGTTTAATTTCCAATTATGCGTTTATTTTATTGTCTATTTAAAGGGCACTTCAAAATTATGACTAATAGAAATATATAATTTTCAGTCGCACTTCCTGGCACTTTTGCCAACTAGATGGAGACATATTAGTATTTTCAGTGAAAATATTTAACCCTTGTGAGAGGGGAGAAAATAAATAGTTTTATTTTCTAATTTTGAACAAAGGCCAAAAAGGTCCGGTTAAAAAACGGTTCAGATACTTAGACCTGTTATCTCAGAACTACCAACGTTTAAGGCTTAACCATAGTTGTGAATGTTAAAGTAAAACTCTGGTTATTTTTAGAAAAGTTACTCGCCCTTAATTACATACAATTTCATCCGAAATTAAATTGTATCTAATTAAATCTAATTTTATCATATTCGATTTATTTAGATACAATTACAGTTTTATCCGAGTTGTTGTTGTAACGACTTTAAAAAATGTAAGATTAAAAATAATAGTAAATAATTTTCCTTAAAACCAGAGTGGCAATCCTTGCTCAGATAAATCCGAATAGTTCCGACCCATAGTCCGATTGCCGTGAGAACCGCAACTACTCGGTCGTTAGAACCTCGTAAGCGTAACAGGGAACACCATGTCCAAGGTGGATGAGGTTGTGTGGGTGAGATTGTCATTTGAAATGATTGGCTGTGTGTACAAATTATTCAAAGTATTCCCTTTAATTTCCCTTGTCCCCAAATGTTTTTAAATATAAATATCGTATAGTTCCTTCTAATTTTAAAAATAATAATATGAGGGGTTCTCCAATAACGTCGCATATAAGTTGTAAAAATATTAAAACTATGTTAAATAAAAAAAATATCATAGTTTTGAAGCTACAAACGACCTAGCAAAACCTCGGCAATATGTTGGTATTACGGAACATGTTATCTGGTAATACGGAACATGTTATCTTTTTTATAGTAAGAGCTTTTGTTTTAAATATTTTTATAAAATTGAATAGTAAAATGTTTAAAAAATTACGGACTAAAATATACTTATACTACTTTAAGTTTGGATTTTTGTTGTTTTTTGTGACCAATTTTATTTTGTTTATAATTTGTTTGTAAGGTATTTCCTTTGGGCTAATTTGGTAAACTGTTTGATAATTAAATTAAAATAAAAAACAATTTATTTAATTTTTTCACTCGACGTTTCTTTGGCTTATTTCAAATTTCTTCAGGAGTTTTTTATTGTTAAATTCTGGCAGAAACAAAATACAAAATGATAAATAATTTTAAATATGTGGAATACAAAATTTATGTTTAATAAAGATATTTTATTTTACACTATTACGATTTTATTTTACATTGTCAGAAAATATCATTAAATTAAAATTAAAAAACGGGACTTTACGACACAATTTGTATTTTCTTGTCGTTGATTAGACTCTTTATAGTTTTTGTCTCGGTTAGTGTTGGTATAAACGGTACACTGTAAAAAATATTTTCGTTTTCTTTTGCTATTTTTTTTTTTTCTTTGTCTAAATTTGTCTGTGATTGATTTAATAATTTATCTATAATAATAATTTATCTATAGTATTTTGTTAATGTTTTCGTCTTCGAATCTGTTGTCACTTACATTGAGTATCTTTTCTATCATATTTGTTGCTGTGTTCAATTTAATTTTCAGTGGTTGCGTCGAGTGGTAGTTTATGAGTCGTCCTGAAGAAGTGTCTTTCGTATACCAATTTGTAATCAACGTGTCCTTATCCTTATTGTCTTCCTTTTTTATTATTGCAAATAGGTTGTCAACGTATTTTGAAATCAGTTTGATTTCAACATCTTTAGTCTTCAGTTCTCTGATTGCGTCGTCCAAAAGTGCGTCAAGTACAATATCAGCAATTGTTGGTGACAGGGGACTCCCCATGGGCATACCATATCGCACACCAAGTACAAAAGTGACTTAACTCAAAATTTTTAATTTTGCAGAAATCGAAAAAAAATATTTGCAACTTTATACCAATTGAAACATAAAGAAAGACATATCTGTTTTTTTAGCAACAGTTAACAAAAACAAAATACACTGATATTTTTTTTATAGATAAACAAGTATATTCTGCATAGTTTAAGCATATAAAACCGAAAAATTAAAATTTTGAGTTGAGTCACTTTTGATTCGAGCGCACCGTGTAGTTTGTCAGTGCTTTGAGCGCTGCCTGACTGTCGACATAGATTGTCACCCTAGATCCCCCAACGATGTGGCCCAGTATCACTTCCGTCGCCCTCCAGATCGCTAGGATCTCCGCTTGGAAGACACTGCACTCATCTGGGAGTCTGTATGATCTTTTCACGTCAGTGTCAGCAATATAAACACCGGCACCCGTGCCCGTGTCCATTTTGGACCCGTCCGTGAATACTGCCCACCCCTCGAACAGCACATTGGATCCACGCCAGACCTCCCTAATCGGGAAGTCCACCGGAGGTGTTCCACCGAAGTCTAAGGTCAAGATCATATGATCCGATATTCCCTCGAGAATACTACCCTGATCAACCAGTCCTACTTCGTACAGTATTTTTGTGTGATCATCCCTCCTAGGTCTTACCAGCGCAGACTCGTAGAGCCTAAATAAGTTCCTAGCAGCCACACTCCTCACATAATGTTCAATTGGGTATAGATGCAGTATGATATCCAACGCTGCCTGTGGAGTGCTTCTCCTCGCACCTGTAATACCAAGAGATGCACTCCTTTGGGCCTTGTTGAGCATCTTCCTACAGCTATCCACTCTCAATGCATACCACCAGACAGTACATCCATAAGTAAGAATAACTACCGACGTGTAAATCCAGTTTACCATATCCGGTCTTAGTCCCCAATTCTTACCGATAGAGTTTCTGCATGTGTAGTAGGCATTGAGTCCCCTTTTCATCCTTTCTTGAGTATTTCTCTTCCAAGACAATTTGCTGTCTAGGAAGCACCCCAAATACGCCATCTAACACTGGCCTCCTGAACTCCTCTATTTTATACTTCCTGGTAAAAAGCACCAGTTCAGTCTTGTTGGGGTTTACACCCAGTCCCCTATCTTTCGCCCATGCCGAGAGCTCGCCCAGCCTCACCTGCATAATCTCGCTGATCGTGGGCAAAAATTTCCCCCTGACCAGCAGTACTATGTTATCCGCGTAGGCAACGACTTGCCCACCCCTGGAATCAAATGTCCTGAGAATTCCGTTAACCGCTAGTAGCCACAGAAGAGGAGATAAAACTCGCCCCTGAGGCGTCCCTCTGGTAACCCTTCTCCTTACGTTATGATCCCCCAGGCTCGAGTTGATGATCCTGCTGCTAAGCATACGGACTATCCACTCAACCAGAAAGCCCCTAACTCCAAGAGTATACTCCTTATATCTCAGGCCGTGCTCAATGTAGCCCAACACCTCGTGAAGCGCACTCTCAACTGATTTACCTTTCAGGTAAGCGTGTTGACCGTTGCTGATGAGATGGGTATCAATTTTACTCTCAAGTGTCTTCAGCAAAAATGAAGACAGACTGATAGGTCTGTAATCCCCCGGTTTCACGTGGCCCGCCCTCCCAGCCTTGGGTATAAAAATTACCCTGACCTCTCCACCCCCTAGGTAGATGCCCCCCACTAAGGCATTTCCTGTATATGTTCACCAGCAGAAATAGTGCATCGTCTGGGATGTTGCAGAGCATGGCCGGAAAAATACCGTCCGGACCCGGTGATTTATATGGGTCGAAGGTATTGACCGCCCATCCTAGCTTCTCCCTTGTGACTATTTCCTCGATGAGGGCGGACGTATTGTCCAATGTCACAGACATCCCGTTCCCTTGACAATCGTCCATACATCCAATTTCCGAACACCAGGGGAAGTGCGCCTCCATAAGCAAGGTTAGGGTCTTAGAGCTGGACTCAGTCCATGAGCCGTCATTCCTTTGGATATACCCAAGGCCTCTAGGATCCTTGGATAAAATCCGTCGGAATCTAGACAACTCGTTGACATTCTCGATGGAATCACAGAACTGCCTCCATGATAGCCTCTTTGCCCTTTTTAGATCCGCCTTATACTTGTTGAATTGCACCCTGTGGGTGTTCCAATCACCATGTGTTCCCATGAGTTTGGCCCTATTAAACAGCCTCCTTACCGTCGACCTTGGAACCTGAAGTTCCTTGGTCCACCATTTGGGCTGTTTGCGCCTACCCGGAAATGTAACCGGACACGATAGCTCATAGCTGTCCTTTAGAAGGTGAGTGAGCCTGTTCACAACACCTTCCAAATCAGTCGGCAGTAAATCGCCAAGGGCCTCTTGCTCCAACCCTACATGTACCCCTTCTTTGAAGGAGTCCCATTTCGTCCCCTGGGGTTCCTAAACGGAACTCCCCTAGACGTGTCAAAGTTCACTGTGAAGGTAATACGACTATGGTCTGAAAAAGTACAGTCCGATGCCACCCTCCAGTCCGCAACAAGTTGCTCATCGCGGTTCACTAATGTCAGATCTATCACTGCCTGCCTATCTCTGTTTCTGAATGTCGGCATATTGCCCCTATTACAGATAATAAGATTGTTAGTAGTTATAAAATCAAACATTAACTCACCCCTTTTATTGATGTCTGCTCTTCCCCATTGGTTGTGATGTGCATTGGCATCACATCCCAATATAAGGATAGCGCCCATTCTTCTTGCACGTACCGTCAGTTCTCTCACCTCTGTTCCAGGCGGGTCTACTGCTTCGTACAGAATTTACACCGAAGCAAGTGTAAGAGTTCTCTTACCTTTGGCTTCTCCATTTACGACGGCCAAGTCACCGCACCTGAAAGAATGAGACATGATTAGATTCAATTCATTCTTCGCTAATATACACGTTCTTACCTTGTCCTCTGTAGACGGAACAAATAGTGTGTATCCCGTGACCCTTAATCCACAAACCTTATTTTTATTAATCCAAGGTTCCTGGATAAGGGCCACGTCCGCCTGATTTTTGATGAGGAAAGTTGCTAGTTCGGCTGAAGCTGCTTCACAATAGTGCAGGTTTATTTGCACCACTAGCAACCTCTTTGGGCATGTCATGTTTATGGTATCTAAACCTGACATTCCCAAGACCGATCTTAACAAAATTTTCACTCCCTTAGCCCAGTCTGCACCATTGAAGGATACATCCTCCTCATTGCCCTTGAATACGGCCAGTTCATCGATAAGCCTACCCTCAACTAGCTGCCATAGATCAGTACTGATCCTCCCATCTGGATCATTTAGATCGATGACAGCCACCTGAAGATGCTTTTCTAGGCTCATCGATTTCTTCACCCTCTTGTTCGATGAAGAAGGCTGGTCATCTCCAGATCTGACCCTCATAATGATCTCTTTATTAGATCCCTTAAGAGCTTCAGCCGAGGATGTACCAGCCCTCTTCATTGAGCTCAGTGGCCTTGGCAACGCCGGTTTGGAAGGTCTGTCACTACCCGTTCCCTTTCCTATATTGGTCTCCTTACGGAAGCCACTAGATTAAACGGTCAGAGAGTTTCCAGCCTTCCTCCCCGTGCCCATTGCCTTAGCAACCTTACCTACAACCTTGGGTGTCGTCCCTTTTCCCTCCGCAGCTCGTTCTGTAGACGTGAGCGCATTGGTAATAGGGACAGCACCACTCTCCTTACGGCAGGTTGATGCAACCTCCAACCCTTTACTCTTTTGAGCAGTGCCAGGGTTGACAGCTACATCCTCCTGCTTTTTCCAGGGAGAGGACCAACCCAGAACGATACTGACAGGGCCGTAAATTCTCTCGAATTTAGGAAAGCTTTGTCGGTGCCGTCTCAGAAGGTGCCTATCCCTCGCGGTAAACGACGAAAGATCTCTCTTTGCCATCTTATCCAGATATGCGAATGATTTCCTCGTCCCGTTCCGCGCCTTCTCCTCCTTCGTTCGGCTGGTGTTGTTAATATCACGTGAAGGGGCGCTTGGCATCTCCTCCACGGCGCCCTGCCGAACAAGCTGTGTACAATCTTCTACCGAGTGATCCCCCTGGTGTCCCCCAGCCTCACTGACTGAAGAGGCCGCCCCCACAGTCTGACTGTGAGCAGATATCCCTACGATATCCTGCCCCTCGTCAGAGAGCAGAGTCAACCTCTCCAACCCTTGAGTGGCTTCAGTTTCACCAGCGGAGTCATTCGACAGTCCTAGAAGACCATACACATGTAGGTCGGTCAGCACTTGCTGTTCATGTCCAATAATGCTGTAATGAGCGTTAGCCCTCCTCCACAAGCACTGTCCGACTCCTCAACCGAGACGTCCGAAAGACCCATATCCTGGTCAGTCACATCGTCTGTCGCGTCCTGTTTTTTGTTTTTAAAACTTGAACTTTTAATTTTGTTCCCACGAGTAAACACGTAAAGACGGACCGTACCACGCAGTGACGGCGTGCGTGGACTAGGCAACTAATGTACAACAGCGCTTTGCCCTGGCGCTGAGGGGAGCTGTTAGCAACTAGTTTCTTTACGCACTAACTAGTCACACATGCCCTCGTTACCGCTGCCAACACCTTGACCTTAAAAGTGCATGTGTATGGTACCAACCACTGGTAAAGCCCCCACCATACAAGGGGTGAACCCGCGGGCTGGTACCTAGTATTATATGTACTGATAATGGGTCAGACAGTGTGTATACCCACTACCGCCTCATTATCCTGACAAGGTGAGTAACCTTTAGTTGTGCATTAATTCAGTATTCGTGACCACCTGTGAAGACACATCCAACGTTTACCCCAGCACAGGAGATCAGAACAGTAGAGTGCACTTAAGCCCTCGCATCTCGTCAAGATTGTTACCCCGGCTAGGGAAATATTTTATAACTTTGATATAATTTTTAATTAAAATAAAAATTAGGTTTTTTCGAAATTTAATTGTGCAATGAAAATGAAAATTATTCAAATTTACAAAAACTCTATAGATTATTTGTTAGGACAATATCCTAATAAAGAAATATAGAGTATGGCCTCGAACTTGAATAATTTTCATTTTCATTAATATTAATATTTTTTTATTTAAAAAAATTTTCATTTTATTTGTCTATCTTCTTTAACATTCTCTTTTACACTAAAGAAAAAAGAGAAACAATGTATAAGCAAGCCGCTTGTTAAACCGCCATGTTGGTTTTTTGTATCTTTTGGTACACACTTTGTCAAAAAGTCGAAGCAAATGCATTAAATAACTGTTACCGAAATGCGTTAGATTGTATAAAAAATCAACCCTCAAAAACATTAAAAATTATTTTTCTAAGTAAAACAACCGCAATTGAAGTTAAAACAACTACAAACGCGTTAAAGCTCTGTCTGTGGTAACTGTAGAACTTTTCCGAGCGTTCATTTAAATAAGTTTGATTTCAAACCCACGATAATTCGCAAGACGTTGCAATATTGTTTTCTCACGCTGCACAGTGGAGTGAATCAAATAAAAAGTGGTAATAAATATAGAACTTCTTAACTACTGGACCGATTAAGGCCGAATGTATATGTAATCGTTAAGGAGGAGTATAGCTTTCAGAAAATTAATTTTGAAGCCACCCTGTGTTAACACAGGGTGAGCACTAAGGTGCCAAAGTAGACCACCTCGAGTACAGAAAACTTTTAAAATGCTGTAACTTCAACAATTATGAACCGATTTCGATGATTTTAGAATCCGCTTGATGAGATTAATAAAAAACATTCTTACGGTAATATGTTACCTCTTAAAGTTTAAAAGTTGTGTGATGTTAAACATTAAAATTTAAATTTTTGACAAGTTTTGTTTAGGTTTTAAGTTAATAACTCCTTTATAATAAGTGGCAGGACATTAAAAAAAATTTTGTGTATTGCCACTTTTATCGTTAAAGTTGTGCTTAAAGTTTCATTTAATTATCTGTAAAAGTTGAGTGAAGAAAAATCTGCAAAGTCAATTTTTTGAAATAGGTCAAAAAAATTGTAAAATTTTTGAGAAAAAGTAGCTTCACTCATACGTTTATTTTTATAATCTAATAGAAGAAAAGTAAATATTTTTTTAAATATTCGAAAAGAACAGGCTTTGAGAATAGTTTTAAATGAATGTATTATTAATTTTGGACATGCACCCTACACCCAGCATTGATCGAAAATGAATAATTTTCAAGCAAAATTTCAAGTTTACACACGTAAGCAAAAAATGGCACGCCCATTTATTAACTTTTTAAAACGTAATATTATAGACTAATAAAATGTTAATTATTCTTTATCAAGTTTGCCGCCGGGAAATGAAAAGTGGGGTCCTGGGAGGAGTTTTTGTAAAAAAGTCAAATTTTGAAATTAGATTTTTTCGCTTTTAAAAAAATCATATTTAGATCCAATTTTTTTACTTTCATTTATTTTTTATTAATTAACGACAATATAATCTTTAATTCATATAAAAATTGTTTACATAGCATAAACACCTATTTAGATATTATTTATCAAAGTTAAGTTGTTATAATACAAAAAAAAACTATTGTATATATTTTTTTGTTTTTTTACTTATTTGTTCTAGAAATTTTTTAAAATTTACAATAAATTATTTTTTTTTAAAGCAGAGGTTTTCACCTGTTCAACGATGTATAACATGTCTGGTGAATACGTTTACAAACGTCTGAAAACTTTTTAAAATGTGTCAACTCGACCAAAAATTATATTTATATGAAAATTCCTTTGTATGAAAATCATGGTAAATAGTGTATGAGTAATTAACAGGGCAGCGACTTCCATGCACTAAAAAATCGAAAATATACGCTTAAAATATGCAGTAAAAGGCTCAAAATATGCGCTTAAAACATGCACTTAAATCGAAATATGCACCAAAAACCCAAAAAATATGCACTTAAAATCCTAAAATATGCACTAAAAATCCAAAAATATGCACTTAAAGTTTTTGACCGTCCTATAGCTTTTGTCTCACAAAAACTCAATGTGGCACAAGGCAACTACACTGTAACCGAATTGCCGAGTGCATGGCGGCTGTTGTTTGTGTGAGGAGGTTTAGGCCATATATCGGGGGATTGCCATTCCGTGTAATTACTGACCATTCAAGTCTAAAGTGGTTAATGAATCAAAAAGACTTGAATGGCCGGCTTGCGCGTTGTAGTCTGAAGCTGCAAGCTCTTGACTTAAAAATTGAACATCGCAAGGGGTCCCTCAACATAGTACCCGACACTTTATCGCGATTTGATGTAGATGAAATCGATTTGAAAAATTTAGCCGTCGAAATTGATTTGAAATCTCCAGAATTTCAGGGTGCAGAGTATGAAAATCTTAAACCAATAATTAGGGAAAAGGCTGATATTTTACCAGATTTGTGTATTTCAGATAATCTTGTTTTTAAAAGGGTAACATTTTTGCATATTTTGCTATAAATGCATATTTTAATGCATATATTTAAATTTTTTCTTCCATATTTTGCATATTTTCAATTTAATTGCCTATTTTTGCATATTTTTTAAAAATAAAAATTAAGAATTAATTAAAAATATAAAAGAAAGCAGTTGTAACCCTTTACAAAGCATCTAGTTGTCATTTGGTAGACATTAATAATGAATTTCATTTTTAAAGTAACGCTCACGAGTAATTCAATCAATTTTCAAAAATTCAAAAACTAAGTGCATTTTTTTGGATTTTTAGTGCGATTTAAGTGCATGTTTTAAGCGCATATTTTGAGTTTTTACTGCATATTTTAAGCGCATATTTTCGATTTGTTAGTGCATGAAAGTCGCTGCCCTGTTAATTACTCATACACTATTTACCATGATTTTCATACAAAGGAATTTTCATATAAATAAAATTTTTTTTCTAATTTAAACATTTTAAAAAAGATATCAGACGTTTGTAAACGTATTCACCAGACATGTTATACATCGTTGAACAGGTGAAAACCTCTGCTTAAAAAAAAATAATTTATTGTAAATTCTAAAAAATTTCTAGACCAAATAAGTAAAAAAACAAAAATATATATATAATAGTGTTTTTTGTATTATAACAACTTAACTTTGATAAAAAATATCTAAATAGGTGTTTAAGCTATGTAAACAATTTTAATATGAATTAAAGATTATATTGTCGTTAATTAATAAAAAAATAAATGAAAGTAAAAAAATTGGATCTAAATATGATTTTTTTAAAAGCGAAAAAATCTAATTTCAAAATTTGACTTTTTTTACAAAAACTCCTCCCAGGACCCCACTTTTCATTTCCCGGCGGCAAACTTGATAAATAATAATTAACATTTTATTAGTCTATAATATTACGTTTTAAAAAGTTAATAAGTGGGCGTGCAATTTTTTGCTCACGTGTGTAAACTTGAAATTTTGCTTGAAAATTAGTCATTTTCGATCAATGCTAGATGTAGGGTGTATGTCCAAAATTAATAATACTTTCATTTAAAACTATTCTCAAAGCCTGATCACAAAATACACAAAAATTTTTTTTAATGTCTTACCACTTATTATAAAGGAGTTATTAACTTAAAACCTAAAAAAAACTTGTCAAAAAATTTAAATTTTAATGTTCAACATCACACAACTTTTAAACTTTAAGAGGTAACATATTACCGTAAGCATGTTTTTTTATTAATCTCATCAAGCGGATTCAAAAAGTCTAAAATCATCGAAATAGGTTCATAATTGTAGAAGTTGCAGCTTTTTAAAAGTTTTCTGTACTCGAGGTGGTCTACTTTGGCACCTTAGTGCTCCCCAGGCACGTAGCTATGAATTTGTTTCGTGGGGGGGGGGGGGGGCTTTTCGATTTTTTATTTTGATTATATATATTTTTTTTTTTTGCACACTAGAGTAACAGCTTTTTTTTTTTTTTGTTTCCTAAATTTTTGCTAAATTTTTACCTACACGTAATGGGCAATCATGTATTAATAATAGAAATCGCTTTCTCATTTCATTTTGCAACAAAAACCTCCCGCATAAAATGCATTTCCTTAAAATGCATTTTTTACTTATTGTGTTCATTATTTGGCGAATTTTGATGTCCATATCGCGAAACAACGCTTTAATCTGTTTGATCACAATCCGCGAAACACGTCAAATTTGAAAACGTACTTTAAGTTGGATATGCATCGTTATTGTCTAATTACGTTAAATTTTTAGCTAAATATTAATTTTTAGTTTAATTAAATAAAAAAAGGATTATGCGGAAAACTTTTTGAAAACCGCGAAAAATAAAATTGCGTCACTTTATATTTTTATGTGCTAATATACTATACGTCTAGGGTAGCTAAAACATGATAAATGTAAAAAAAAGTAAAAACGTTTCAACTTCTAATAACCCGATTAAAATTAATATGATGCTTTATATAATCATACGAAATTTAATATGAGTCTTAATACAGTTTTATCCGAGAAATGGGCATAATAATTAAATAACATCCGAATAATGACGCGATACAATTTAATTCGATTTTACATAGCGGTATAAATTTATATCTGAACTGATACTGATATACAAAATAAGCTATAGTTGTATCCGGTTTTTGATTTTAAAACGTCATGAAAATCCGAAATATCTATTAATCCTTTTAGACTTAAGCCACTTGCAAAAGGTTTACAACTTTATAATTTGTAACAAATTCCATAGCATTTGGATATTTTATTATATTCAAAAATAAAAAATAATATAATGAAAATGAAGATTTTGTGGAGTTTATTAACTTACACAGAAAAAACGTTGAAACTAAATTTAGAGTTTTAGATTGAAAAAAATCTTAGACTAAATTAAGAACTCATAATGTTACAAATGAAACAATTTTTTTTTTTAGGGTTAAGAACCAGAAAGAAATCAATTCAAAAGACAAAAATTGGGGTAGATTTTGTGTATACAATTATACACAAAATAATGCAATTAATTGTACTATTGTATTGATGTAATACATATTTACATCCAAAATATAATTTCTAGTGTGACTTCTGCATGGGGTAATATACAATTTTATCTAAAATAAAATTGTGTTTTTTTAAATATGATATAATATCAAAATATATATTATTTTGCAATGTCTAGGTATATAATATATAACGTAATTATTAATTGGATTAGTTTTAGCGTATTCTAAATGCAATATACAAGTATACGCAACTATATATGACATCATATTAAATTTTTTCTACGAAATTAATTTTATATATGAATTTATATAATTATGTCCGGTTAAATGCACTGGCAGACAAAACCTTATAAGTATATAAAATAATGTATTATTTTATGCAAACGTTTTAACTCGGGAAATTAAAGATTTATAGCCGTCCAAAAAACAAATTAAAAGCAAATATCCTATATAATTTGCCTGACACTCATAAGGAAGCTTTTCCGATGGGTTCCCTTTGAAATTAATGAAATTCGGATAGGTGATAAAGCAGCAAAAATATATAAAAAACGTATCAATTTTTAAAATTCGTTGTGGAATTTAACACATCTTTGTATGAAAATATGTTTAAAGTTTAGGAAATTTAGACTTATTTAAAAACAGCGTTAAAATGCTCGAGAAAACACACATTTTGAAAACCATTTTGACACTATGTCGAGGACCCCGGCTGCCACTTATTTGAATTATTTTAACAAATTATTCACTATTTTTTTCCCCTTTTTCATATATCCGACTTCATGTCTTGTATTAAAAAAATCGTAAATTTTACAAGCAAGCGTGATTATAGTCTGAAAGAAATAATAATAAAGAAAAAATATAAAATTTTAAATTAAAATATACCTGACATCGCCTAAGTCTTATTTAAACTAAATTATGTATTTCCAATTCACTTTGATTTTTTGGACAATTTCAAACGCTTTTCAAATTGTCTTTAATCAATTTTTTAAATAAAAACCCTTTAAAATGTTTAAAAAAAAAAATACACCGTTGTAACACAAAGACTGGTTTAGCTGCTTAATTTTAAAATGTCGCTTTTCAGGGAGCGCCGATAGAAATTTGTTTACATTTAGTCTAAAAAAAAATTGAGAAAATTTGAGTCACATTGGACCACGTTAACACATTATGCATATCGATCAAAGTTTGATGCTTAAATTTGTTTCAAAAAATTAAAATTAATTAAAAAAAATTAGTGGTATCTCCATTTTAAAAGATTATGTCAAAATACACAGAAAAAATCATTGTCAAAAAAATTTCAATTAAACTTTTGTTCGATTTCAAACTAACTTTCAATTAACTGTTTAATTGAAAATGAATTTGGTATAAAAAAATTTTCAGTTTTTATAACGTATAATAACAACATTGAAACAAATGCAAAAATTTTAAAAAGTCGCCAAAATTAAAAAAATCGTTTAAAGTGGAAAATTCGCGTTTCTTTTATTTTTTTTGATTTTTTAAATTTTTTTCGAATTTTGGCTTTTATTTGGCAATTTTTTTTCAAATTTTGCGATTTTTTCAAATTGTCTCGATTTTTTTTAAATTTTGGTGATTTTTTTACAATTTTGGTGATTTTTTTAAAATTTTGTAATTTTTCAAAATAGTAAACAATATTCAATTAAATTTTTAATAGATGTGAATAAAACTATATGTAATTGAAAAAAATATTAATTAAATAGATACAAATTATTTTAGTTGTTACTACAATTGCATCAACACGACCGAATTCAGTTTAAGTTTTGCTGAATCAACAAATATTTTAATTAAAACTCAATTTTAGTTTTTTTCTGTGTAGACATATTTAATTTTTAGTTTGCATTGTCTCAAACAATTTTTTGATTATATTTTAAGTCAAAGACATCGAAATCTCTTATGAAATGATTTTATTTATTGCTTTTTGTCGAAAATCAACTCTAACAATGATAGCCGCCCATTTGCAGGCGATGTTTTCTAACGAAATTTTAAGATTCGAATCATATAAAACTATTTCCTATTTGATCCAAGTCAAAAATAAATATTTTTATATTAAATTTTTCAATAACATTGTTACTTCCTAACGAATTGCATTAAGTTTTTAAATTTGTCAAATCATTTCCGTGGGGTCGGTGGGGGGGGGGGGGTATTCTAGCCCCCAAGCCAAGAAGTTCTATATTTATTACCACTTTTTATTTGATTCACTCCACTGTGCGCTGTAGCATGACCAAACTTCTGAATATTCCAAGACTTCTTTTATTTAGAAAAAAACATAAAAAGGCCCTAGAAAGGACATCTGATTAGTTTCTAATATCAGCATTTAAATTGTTATTAGTTTTTTAAAATTTGTACAGACATTTTCAGAAACCACCCATCGAAGCGATTTAATAACACCTAAAAAAAAAAGAAACAGTTTTTCGAACCGTTTTTGAAATAAAAAAAACGAAAAATGCTGCTTTTGTTCAATATTTGACAACTCTAAATAAAATTCTAGGCAATATTTATAGTTTGACAGTTATAAATGAGGCCAAAAACGAAAATTATGCACTAAAAACACTAAAAATACGCAATTAAAACAAAATTTTGTGCGAAAATCTCACACTTTGAAATGTAGAAAATAAAAAATAAAAATGTGAATTAACGGAATATAGCGCTTTTCATCGCTATATTCCGTAGGATGAAATGAAAAATGATTTAGCTTAAATCAAAATATAAAATTCATCTAAATGTTTTTTGTTTTTGCAAATTAAACCAAATACTGCAAAATACTGCCAAATATGCACATAAAAAGCACAAAATATGCATTAAAAGAGAAAACATGTGTTATTGTCAAAATATGCAAAAATACGCAACTACAAATCGATGTAATTTTCTTTTAAATTAGATGTTTCGGATAAATATTTTGTCCATATCAGTTTTAGACTATCGAGCAAAATTGTTTTGCTCTAACTGTTCAACTAATAACTGTTCAACGTAAACTTATAAAACAAGTTAGTAGACAATTTAGTACAGCCATTAGTAATCCAACTTTGCAAAATTTAACTAAAAATATTATTTGAATTGAAGTCAAAATACCAAATTTTTTCCTAATTTTTTTGTTTTTGAATTTTCTAAATATTATTTTCATAATCAAGCCAGCAGAGGTTGATGTTCGCGTTTCAGTATTTGTGTAGTTTTTTTTTATATTATGTCAGTGTATTAGAAACATAATTAGAAACTAATATCGGCAATTGTGTTTAGTAAAATGTGTTTAAATTAGTAAATTCAGCAAAATGTTTTGCTGACACTTACTTCAATGCAAACGAAAAACGACTTGTTGAAATCAACAAAAAAATTTGCTGCAGCTTAGTAGATTTAAAAGAACTACAAAACTTTGTATAAAATTTTTACTTTAGTTAATTTATTTTGCTGAAATTTAAATCTAAATTTTTTTGTGATTGTTTTAAATATATATCAAAATGCCAGGACTTTCACACCGTTAACATAATGAAATTTTTTCCGAGTCCCTTTGATTTTTTAGTTATGTACACTCAAAACAAAAGACTGTAAAGTGAGTAACACTTTTGCTGGGAGGGTCATTGCAGAAAAATTGATGATATCAGCAATTTCAATAAAAAGAAAAATAGCTGTAAGTTAAATATTTTCAATGGCAAAGCGTTGGCGCAGTACTTTTAGCGGCGGTGACAGCGTTGATAGAAAGAAAGACTTTTAAAGTTTGCCAGCCATAAAATGATAACACCGGGCTGGACTTCCCCTTTACTTTTTTAAAATGTTTTCAAAGCACTCGTAATTCTTCGCCAGTACCAAAACTATGGTTTAAAAAATTTATCAAAGCCTTGGTAAAACAACTAATAACGTGATTTTTAAATAATAAAGTAAATGCTTTGCCAACCCCAAAATGATAACACTGGGTTAGGCCGTTTGTATTTTAAATCGTTGGTAAAATGTAGTACTCTGCCAGTACTCTAAAAATTAAAAGAAATACACCAGTAAATTGGTGGCTAACCACTGTTTTAGAACACTCTGCCAACGATAGTAATAAGTGCTTTGACATTACCTGATTTACAATATTTACAACCGTAAAACTAATAAAAGCGCTGGTACAGCCTTTGCTTAGAACGCTTTTCCAACGCTGTCAAAAGGGGCTTTGCCAGAACTTTTTTTTTACAAAATTTATAACCGTAAATAAATTTAATAAATAGAAAAACAGTAAATGTATTCACAAGGTGTACTAACAAGGAAATTTATTTTATGAGTAAAATTAAATTTCCAAATAGAAAGGAATTTTCTTCAATAGACGTTTAACAAAATTAACAACTTTTTGAGTGCATGAAAATATTCGAGTTTTCTTTAAATTGATGAATTGAAGAACAATAACAGAGCTGTGAAGATTTCATTCAATTTGGGAATGAATTAAGAATGAATTCCTGTGAATGAATTCTAAGAATTTAAATTTAGAGAATGAATTCCATGACTAAAATATTGATCGTTAAAGAAGGAATTCATTCAACAAGAATTAATTCAAATTCAGTTAATGCAACCTTTGGTCAGGGAATTCATTCCTTAGTGAATAAATTCCTTAGCAATTCATTCCATTTCCTCTTAATTCCATTAGGAAATTAAATTTTTTGTTTAATTCCCTAAGGACTTAACTAAAGACTTGAACTTTTTTGTTAAATTTCCCAAAGACTTAACTTTTTGGTTTAAATTCCTAGGGACTTAATATTTATGATTCATTGAATTAAAGCTTTTTCACTTAATGCCAAAAAATCGAACTTTTCACGTGAGGCTATACAACCTTTAGCAATCAAAATTGTGTGTAGGTTTGCGCTTGAAATCAGAGTTCTGTGGAATTTTCTGGTTAAATAGGAAATGGTCAGAATGTAAAAATTGCCCTGAAAGGAACTACATGATTTTTAAATACAAAAATATTTTTTGTATCAAAAATTGGGTGTAGGTTTTAAAATGTATTATTATTCGTATTTATGCATTTGTTCATTATTTGTATTTTGCTCAATAACCAATTTCAAAATGTTTGGAGTTTTTTGTTACAAAACCATATCAGCCGTTATTTTGAAAACATTAAATATAAAATATTTTATTGTATTTAATTGACTAACTGCGTCTTCACTACTTATTATTTTTATATTTTAGGCCCTGCATGCACTTCCTTCAGGGAAGTAAACAAAAAAGTTAATTCCCTAATGGAATTAAATGATAATCGACCTGACCAAAAGTTGAATTAACTAGATTTAAATAAATTCTTTACTGAATGAATTCCATAATTTTCATGAAGGAATTTAAAAAATGGAAATGAATTCCTTCAAGACATTGAATAAAAATAAATAGGAATTCATTAAATTCCTTATAGTTGGTCAGGATATTCATTCCTAAAATTTAAATTCATTCACTCTGGACTATAATAGGTGGTTTTGATGTTTATAAAATAGTGTGTGCTTATACAAAGTCCGACCGAACTCATTTTTTTCGGCCGAAGTCGAACTTCTGCCATAATATCAATGTTCGGCCGAAGCCGAACTTTTTGTTTTAAAAAAAAATATATAAATTGTCTTTTTAGATCAATAAATAGTTATTAAATATAAACAAAAATAAAAATTCATAGGTATATTTTTTAAAAAATCATATTTGGAAAATAGTTGTACTATTTTAAGTAAAAAAAAAGAATAAAATATTTGTACTATATTGTATAGTCAAAGAAAAATAGTGATCGATTTTTAAGTTGATATAGAAAAAAAAACTTAAACTTCAATATTTAAAATTAAAAAGTTTGATATTGTAAATTGCTTCGTTTATCAGAATACAACTGTCTGGCAGCGCTAAAAAGATGTTCGCTAGCTACACTAGTTGGTGGGGCTGATAAATATTTTATTTACAGCTTTTAAATTTGTAAATGGACTTGAATTCCAATACTCAAATATATTTTTATTTCTGGGACTTAAAGGCTCCGTAATACAAATTTTAATTTATTTTTCAATAAAATTTTCATTTGGTTCTGCTACTTTAAAGTCTGGTTCTGCATCATGTCTATCCCAAATTGATGAACCTTTTATTCTCTTTTTACGATTACTTACCACTCGAAATTAATTGCAAAATATAAAAGTATACGATTATTTCCATTATATCGCATTAAATTTGATTATTTGCTTATAAGTCTTGTAGGTATATTTCTTTAAATATTTTTTAAACTTTTGGCTTTTTGAAATTTTTTCACACACACATACATTGATATTTAAATATCGTTGTTTTTTTTTTTGTATTCTATCATATTCAACGTTGTATTTTTTATGTAGTTTTTTTTTTGTAAATTCTGAAAAGTAAATATGACCACAGTTGTTATTTATTTGTGCTTTTTATTAAATAATAATAATTTTGACCGAAGTTGAATACTCGGTCGGACACTAAAAATTAATAAAATAAAAAATAATTTAAATACTATTGTTGTCCCTTTAACAATGAATTAATATTGAAACATTAGAAAAAGCAGCGCTTGTTTAATTTAATTTTACATTTTTACTTCTTATTCTATTATTTCATTTTTTTTTATTTTAGACAGATACAAATCTGTATTTTGTTTTTCTTTCATAGATACAAATCTGTATTTTATTTATCTTATAAATACAGAGGTGTATTTTATTTGTTTATTTAGAATAAATTTTTTCACCAATAAATGGCGCTTAGTTATCTGCAAGCCCGTTTTCATGCAATCAACTTGAAAGTTCACAAAAAAAAGTTGTAGATTGTACGGTTTTTCTTTGCTGTTTTTATTTTACTAATATTTGGCTGATTTTACTACATTTTTCTGCAACGTTATTTTTAATAAATTTCTAGTAAGTTTTTCTGCTATTTTTACAGACTCATTTCTATGCTATTATTTATACAGTCTTATTTCTTTCTAATTTAAGTACCCCTAATAAAAATCTATAGTCAAAATAGAAATATATCCACAAACAAAAAGTCATTGGTAAATGGGTTAAATATTTTGGGTCAAATATAATATATTAAAAAATTTTAAATGATTTAAATAATTTTACCAAAACCTCAATTTTGAGGTTTAAATTGGGGTCCGATATATAGATATTGTCCGATCGGTGTTATCAGTGCGCAAGTTTTGTGGTATGTTACGTTTCAACCAGAGAAACTTTTTAAAAATTATCGACTTTAATGTTGAATACTCAATTCGAAAAATACTCTAATTAACACAAATACATTTTTTCTTCTGTTTTTTTATTTATTAATAGTCAGCGCACAGAGCAGATGCATTACTCAAAGACATTGATAGAACTTACTCAGGCTTTGTCAATATGAAAGTTCAATTTGGCCTGCAGTTATGCTTTAAACTGCAAGAAATTTTGCAGTGCAATAATAAAGCCAAGAACAACATTATTCGGGGTTATGTGTAAGTAAATTTATTAAAAAAGTATATATGTATGCTACATCATTTAGGCGGGTAACTTATCTAAACTTATCCAGCCAGCAAAATACGAATGGCAAAGCGTTGGCGCAGTACTTTTAGCGGCGGTGACAGCGTTGACAGAAAGAAAGATTTTTAAAGTTGTAATGTTTTGCCAGCCCCAAAATGATAACACCGGGCTGGACTTGGCCGTTACGTTTTTAAAACGTTTTCAAAGCACTCAGAATTCTTCGCCAGTAGAAAAACTATAGTTTAAAAAATTTGGCAAAGCCTTGGTAAAACAACCAATAAAGTGATTTTTAAATAATAAAGTAAATGCTTTGCCAACCTCAAAATGAGTACTTTGCCAGTACTCTAAAAATTAAAAGAAATATACCAGTAAATTGCTGGCAAATCACTGTTTTAGAACACTCTGCCAACGATAGTAAAAAGTGCTTTGCCATTACCTGATTTACAAAATTTACAACCGTAAAACTAATAAAAGTGCTGATACAGCCTTTGCTTAGAACGCTTTTACAACGTTGTCAAAAGGTGCTTTGCCAGAACTTGATTTACGAAATTTATAACCGTATATGGGCTATTTCAAATTTTTTGAGCACCTGCTGAAATCGACATACTATGGCTCTTATTTCGTTAAGTTTTATGAATTGAAAAAAACGTTGTAAAGGGTTTGAATGACTATACTTGAAGGATATGACGTGCAAAGTTTTACATTGAAAAGTCTTCACCTTAAGAATTGGTGGTCATCTAAAATTCGAAAAATTAAAAAAACGACTTGAAACTTGCATGAGTTTTTTCATTCATTCCGTTTTTCAGATCCAAACCAATGCAAAATATAGTCACTAGACTTGGAGGATGTATCCACAAAAAAAAATTTTTTGATATTGCTGCTGGGTGAAAAGTTGCATGGTGGTTTACAAGTGAAACCAAAATTTTCCGAATTTTGAACTTTTTGAAGATTTTAAATAGGGTTTTTGCGCCATTTAATAAAAATGAGTTTTAAGCGCAGAATTATAAAAACGGCGTAGTTTTATAAAGTTAGAGGTATATCAAGTTAAAAGAAATTAGCGTAAATTTTTTGTAAGTGTATCTTTTTTGCGTCTGACAATCTGAATTGTCTTTTTAGTGGGCTAGTGCATTGCGTGATGTAAGTATCTTCGTAAAGTACACCTCCGAGGCGAAAACGCACTTTAAAATTTTTAAACGCAAAAATTTTATAAACTTGAAAATTTTTGCAAAAAAACAATTTTTTTAAGCTTTTTTTATATCAAAACATGGCATGGCAATATGTTTAGGTATATAAATAGATTCTTCGCGACGGACTAAACTGATAAAGTGCAAAAAAAAAAATAATTTTTTTCAATCCTGGCGCGTGCAGCGGCAGTTTTTTCCAAACACATTTCGCTTTGTGACAACTAAAGCGCTGTATCAATTCCGCTCAAACGTACATCGAATGGAAGACTTTACTGAGCTTGATACTAAAATCGAAAACGCACCAAAAAAAATTTAAGGATTTAAAATTTTATGGAGGA
This sequence comes from Delia radicum, assembly GCA_021234595.1. Taxonomy (NCBI): domain Eukaryota; kingdom Metazoa; phylum Arthropoda; class Insecta; order Diptera; family Anthomyiidae; genus Delia; species Delia radicum. The sequence goes on along the minus strand of CM037854.1, from coordinate 169,573,930 downwards.
AACAAAATGTTTCTAACCTTAAAAAGCATCCTTGTATGAAATATTTGATTTTGAAAATTTAAAAGAATTATTTTTGAATTCGGGTTAATAAGTAACCCAGAATCCCAACAAGAACTTTATAATCGGTCCAATATTAATATTTGCAAAAAAACGCGTTTTTTTTTGAACCCCTAGAAAGTGAGACTATATTTTTAAACAATATTCACAAATTTCAACAAAACAATTAAAACACACTACCGCGAAAACCGCCAAATTACCGCCGATACAATGACATCTTTAAGAACTTGCTTTATTATAAAAACTCTATGATCATAGTAGCCTTTGCTGAATGCTTCTAAGAATAAATATTTGAGTTTCAATTCAGTTTATTTTATTTATGTGCGTGAACAGTCGTGAATAAAATTAGTAAAATGGTTTCAGATTATACATTAAAAAACGTGAAATTCGTAAAAACTAAAAAGCGAAACAAATTTACCGATAAAAGACGCGAATATCGCCAATCTAAAAAAATAAAAAGCAAAAAAAAAAAAAACAAACAAATCGCAAATTGGTGTAAGAAAGTCAGTTAGGTATTCGGTTTTAAATAACAATAATAATAATAATAAAAACAATGCCATCAAAACAAAAAATTGCGGATTAAAAAAAATTGAAAACGGCTTAGATTTTATCACTGGAACCCAAGATTTAACTAACGAAACGTTAGTTACAGCTTCCAATTTGCAGAACAATTTTAAAAATTTTCAAAGGTAACAAATCAAAATAGCAAAAAATCATGAGTGGTAAAGTTTAAATGGTTATATCTCTTAAACCATTAGCGATAGGCAAATAGTTTTTTCCCAAAATATTACAAATTATGTCTTATACTAGCCGTAATTTTGTAAAATGTTTAACAATTTTAAATAAATTTTGATATGCATACACGATAAAAAAAAAAAATTTTTTATTTTTTTTTTTTACAAATATTTTAGTGTGCTAAGAAAGCCCTTAAGGGGTATTATCCACACGCGTTATCATTTTTCAATTTTAACAAAAAACTGTAATTTTAATATTTTTTTAATTTTAACTTAAAACCGCCGTAAAATTTTCGCCGTTTAATAAAAATTATTAACGCGAACGGATTTCACATGCTCAAAAATCGGATTATACACACACAAATCGACATTAATGCCAGACAAAAAAAAAAAAAACTTAAAAAAAATGTCTAGGTGCTGTAAATTTTTGAAGTTGCCCATATAAATTTAATTAATAGAAAAACAGTAAAGGTGTTAAAAAAGGTGTACTAACAAGGAGAGCACAGTGTAAGACTTATTTTATGAGTAAAATAAAACTTCCAAATGGAAAGCAATTTTCTACAAATTTTAAAGTCGTAAACTTTTGCAAGTAACTAAGGTTTGATGGATTGAAAACTTTGAAGCTAACCCCGTATTTGCAGGTAATTATTTTAGCAAATATTTCGGATTTCAATGGAGTTTTTAATGCAAAACCCGGATACAACTATAACTGATTTAGTGTATGTTTGTATCAGTTCAGATGTAATTATATACCATAATATAAAATGTGGTTAAATTGTATCGCGCTATTATTCGGATGTAATTTAATCTGATAGCATCAAATTAGAACCGGAGTGCACCTACACACAGAGAAAAAATATGATTAAACATGATTGTTGACACAAAATTATCATATTATGATTCTAATTATCATATACATGACTCTGGATGATCATATTATGATTACCGAAGGCGATTTTATCGTCATTTAGAATCATAATATGATTGCTACGAATATATTATGATTGTTACGAATTGTAGTTATAACATGGTGCTCTTAAACTATCATAAAACCATGCTCTTTTTATTCATTGTAAGTTTTGTGAATATTTAAGGAGTTTTTTTTATATAATGACCAACTTGTGGAATAGTATACAGAATTCATGTGATGTTGATGGCGGTCTTCCAGATCCATGCCTGTAAACTTTCGCTGAAGGAGTTTGAAGCTTTATAACAATGTAGTTTGTGTTTGGATTTTATTTACCTATAACTATAGGTAAATAAAAAGAAACTAATTAAAATTATTAATTAATTATTAGTTTTTGTTTGTATAAAAACATTTATATTCATTATTAGTAAACCTTTGATAACACTGCGCTCGAATCGGACACTTTTTTTTTGTAACAAACGGGGCACCCGGTGGGTAAACCTAATTCGAGTACGCTGAATCCTGTGGTGCTAACCGTTTTTTTTAGGTTAGCTCTTGTTTAAAAGATAATTAAGATTGAAAATTATGGTTCCCTCCCATACAAAGTAAATATTTAATATCATATATCTACAGTACTATAATAGCCTTAGTCTTAGAAATTTGTGCACGTTGATTATTTGATAGTGTTAATAGTCATGGGAAAAATGGGCGTGATCGGACCAGTGGGCGTGTCAGCTCCCATACAAAGTAAATATTTAATATCATATATCTACAGTTCTATAATAGCCAGAGTCTTAGAAATTTGTGCACGTTGATTATATTATGAATAGTCATGGGAAAATTGGGCGGGATCATACCAGTGGGCGTGGCAGCTCCCATTCAAAGTGAATATTAAGCTCATATACAAAATTAATATTAATATTAAATATCTAGGGTTCTATATTAGCTATATAGCCTTCAAATTTTGTACGAGTCCATCAATTACAAATATTGGTAGTCGAACTGAAAATGGGCGGAATGCGATATTCACTTTTAGGTGACATTTGTTGGAATTTGCAAGAGGAAGATAATGATATAGAAGAATCAGGAAATGAAAATTGAAAAAATCATGAAAAATTTATTTATTAAAAAAAAAAAATTATAAATCACTTTAAAATTGTCGTAGTCAATTAAATTTTGTTGCAAATAGTTTATTGTTGATGTTGTTTCATAAAATGTTCTCAATTTCATACATTTAAAATCAATAAATGGTAAAAAAAACTTAAAAAAATTGTTTTTTTTTAGGTACTTGGAACCATAATTTTCAATCTTAATTATTTTTTAAACGAGAGCTAACCTAAAAAAACGGTTAGCACCACTGGATTCAGCGTACTCGAATTAGCTTTACCCGCCGGGTGCCCCGCTTGTTACGTTTTTAAACTAGCACAGTGTAATTAATGAAATTGTGATAAACCCACATTATATCGATGCCCAATAAAAAAATTGTAGATCGGCTTGAGTCATTGGACATGCCTTCTTATAATGAGGTAAATAGTATCCCATTTGTAAGGATACGTACACACTATGATCCGAACCATAGCGGCTTAAGATGTATTTTTAATACTAATAGTTGGCATGCCCGCTGTATTGTTAGCGTGGGGACGACATTGTTTTGCCTTCAAGTTTAAAATGTAATTGATTTTGGATAATAATTTAATCTTTTAAGGAAAACAAAACCTTTATGCAGGTATGGCCTGGTTGTCATACAGAAGGTATGACAACGTTGTCTTGTCAAATACACTACATCCTCGTCCGGCGCAGACATTATCTAAGAAGAAATTTATATGGTGAAATTCCTTAAGGTGAGGGGCAAAATCTCCCTTTTAATATTCTGCCAAATAACATTTGGGTACTAATCTGACCTTTAAAATATGTATTTCTTTGTACTTCTAATTAAAACGTTGTAAACATCAGGTTAGCAGAGGAAAAGTGTCCGTTAATAGCCCGGCTCCAATCGCAGGAGCTAGGAACTTGAGATTTGACATGTAGGTACTTCCTTAAGCGTAGACATCAACCAAGAGAGGAGCAAAAACGGACAATCTCTCCTCAAAGTCATAACCAAAACCATTAGGTAATTATATCGTTATTCACTTAAGATATACTTTTTGCGTTTTTATTCAAAACTTGTCGTAAAAAAGGACTTAACCCATTAATGCCTGACCCCCGATTCCATTGTCCAATATCGATGAAATTTCAAACATTCTTTACTTAAGGTTTTGGAAGTTATTTGATATAATTTTCTTTTTGATTTCCCATACTTGGGACTTATGAATTAACCACTGATATAAAATAATTCCTCTGTGGTTTTTTAATTAAATTTTTTTGTTATGCTCTTTCATGTAAAACTCTTCATTTTTACTTCACAAAACTGTAAAATACGTATTTTAATGGTCATGTCATGAAATCATACCTGTAGCCCAAGTAAGTGGTCCTACCCAGCTACAAATTGTTTGCACTTTAAAGAATACCTAACACTATTAGCAAACAATAAAGTTTTCCGATGTGTCGCTTCTCCAATTTTTCAGAGGCAATTTCAATTCTTTCTTTCAATTTTTCAGAATATGTAAATTTGCAGACAATAGAACAGATAATTACCAACCCCCAATTTTACACCAACATTTTCCTAAAGTAGTTCAATCCTTTCTCCACCTACCTGTAAAAATCAATTTGATGCAACTCTTACCTGGCATTAGCTATAATTTTTTTAAGATGGCCCCTTTTTGGGTATTTAAATACCCAATAGGCAGGAATGGGTTAAAGGGAAAAAGTGTCCTCTTAATGACATGTACAATTGCTTTATGATTTAAAACATCTACTCGAAATGATTAAACTAAATAATTAAAACAGGAAATCATTATCTTTTTAATATATTCCGACATTAAAAACTATTGGTAACGACATATCGGACATTTAAGCTAGTCGAGTAATAATAAAAATTAAATTATAAAATATTTTGGATATTTAGAAGTTAACTGTATAAAAAGGGGTAAAAGTTGGTTCTAATTCATAACTTTTAAATACATTTACCAATTCTTTTGAAATTTTTAGATTCCAAGTGCTGCAAAATTATATACTCTTTTTGACAAATGAGCACAAAAGCACAAAATTGGTTAAAAAATCATTTGGTCCTGGAAGATTTTTATAAGAAGTTAATCTTTTGCGATCTACATTTTTAGGCTGGAATGACATGACATTATCCCAATTTCCGATTTGGGGATTATGGACTAAAATGTATCTATCATAACCCCCAAACCAACATGGGAACTATGCCTAATATGATTATGCTAATAATCCCCAGTAAAAAATAGGCATATTCTTCATAGACAAATTTTTCAATAGAACATTGTGTGAATTAAAGTTTTTCTGCGTAGCCGGCCTCTAAGTTCGGTCAACTTATTGGACGGACATATGGCCAAGAAAAAAGTTATTTTTCATCAAGATAATGCACGGGTGCACACGTGTGCAGTCTCAATGGCAAAATTCCATGAATTGGGCTACGGATTGGTACCTCATCCGCCATATTCTCCGGATTTAGCCTCCAGTGACTATTTCCTATTTCCAAACCTAAAGAAATAGCTCGGTAGAAAGAGGTTTAGCTCCAACGATGAAATTATTGATCAAACAAATGCCTATTTTATGGACCTAGAAAAATCCTATTTTTTGGAAGGGCTTCAAAAATTAGAGAAACGTTGGACTAAGTGTATTAAACTAAAAGGAGATTATGTTGAAAAATAACTTTTTTTTGCAAAAGTCACTTACTTATTGCCCGCCCTCGTATATTTAGAGTTACACAACCGAAACTAAATTATATAACTTTGCTAAGTTATAAACCAAATGAGAATTTATAAAAATCTTATTTAAATCAATTCTAAACATGGATGGCAGGCAATACCGCTAAAATACCGGTACTGATTCAAAACCCTTTTAGCTGACTGTCGTTATCCTTAAAATGGCGTTACCGATATAATTGCAATACCGTTATCAGTAAAATACCGTTACTAATATAACCGAAATACCAATATCCCTAAAATAACGTTACCGAAATAATTGGAATTACCGAAATAATCTGCCAAGATCTGAAAAAACAAATTGCTGTAAATAGATATATTTCCCCAAAGTGTGGTCATAAACTAGCCAGTCAGTAGAACTCGGGTATAATGGGTCTAAATATAAAATAAAAGAAAATAGTGTTACCCTGACCTATACCCGGGTTTTTTACTCTGTGGTATGTCCGAAGCAGACTTCGCTGAGTAAAACATTTCTGCAAATTTGTAAAATAAAATGCATAATACATTATTGTATTTTCCAATAAAAATTACATTTTGAACTTTAACGCAAAAAAGCGTCTTATCTACGCTAACAACCTTGTCAGCAGTGTCCGCTAGTATAAACTATGTATTCCATGATGTACAGCCTAATTAACTACTTTTAGAAATTTCAAGTAAAAACATAGTAAAAATGGGGTTCAAATGTTAATAAGTGCCACCTAATCACCTAGCTCAAACCGCATGAGCTTGGAACTATAAATTTGGTATGAAGGTTCCGTCTCCGGCGTAGACACAATTTTCGGAAACACGATTTTTGGAAATAATTAAAATGTTGCACAAAAATATAAAAAGTCTTTTGCTTAACGTTCTGCTTAAACTTCTTCGCTAGAAATATGAAATTTCAAATACATCCGGAAAATAGATTCGGTCGTAGTAACCGTATTTGGGTAGTAGCTATCGAATTTTTTGGTATTTATCACCAAATTTCTGTTGATGCAATCGAAATTTTATTGGAATTTCCAATAAAAACTCAGTGAAAATGTGGTACAAAGAAAAAAATGTCCCCTTAATTTACCCCGACCGAGCCGCTGGAGCTAGGAACTTTAAATTTAGCATGTAGGTTCATCGCCTTCCATAAACATCCACTAAGAAGGGATTTTTAGAAATATTATGTCCAAAACCCTTCAGGTAATTCACTAAAGAAAAACTTTTTGGAATTTATCATAAAGCCATGGTAAGACATAGCTCAAAAGTATTAAGTGGCCATTAATCACAAAGTTCAAACCACTGGAGCTAGGAACTTGGAATAAGGCAAACAATTTTAATGTTTAATTATTAAAAGATGAAATCTCAATATATTCCGATATTAAAAACTACCGGTAACGGCGTCTCGGATTTTTAAGCTAGTCGAGTGATAATAAAAACTAAGCTATGGAAGATTTTGGATATTCAGTAGTTAAAAAAGAGTAAAGGTGGTAAATGGTACTCTTTAAAACAATTAAAGAAATTTAAATATTCACTTAAAACTTGTAGGTTCAACTGCGGCAAAATTATTTACTCTTTTAAACAAATGAACACAAAAGCATGAAATTGGGAATGTGTAAAAAAACATTTGGTCTTGGACAACCACACAAAAGCACGAAATTTGGAACCAGTAAACAAAATTTGGTCCTAGACGATTTTTATCTCCTGATCCTAAATTTGTTTTTAAAATTTTTCACTTTTCAATTTTAAGAGGAGCCTTCAAGATTTCGAGATTTTTTTGTGTAAATCGATAGTAGAAACTTTTCCACAAAAACTGTTATACTAAAATTTCAGAACGAAATTCCATGCATTTCCAAAACAATAGACATAAAAAATCTAATAATCTATTGTTTTAAATTGAGTTGACTATTTTTGAACCAATTTTTTATTTAAACGCTGACTTAAGCATAGATTTAAGTTGCCCTTATTTAAGATAATATTAAAAATTCCCAGTGGTTTAACCATTTTTGAGTATTATTTTTCAAAACAGTTTTTTTAGAACTTATTTGTTAAATTTTTAATATTTATTGTTAAAATATGATACTACACTCAAATAAAAAAGTTTGTAAAGTCAGCAAAAATTTTTGCTGAGTCAGCAAAATTTTAGTCAGGAGGGTGCTAGCAAAAAAATTGCTAATGTCAGCAAAATCTGTTGCTGAAAATCAGTGAGCTGATTTTTAGCAACAAAATTAGTAGATTCAGCAAAAGTTTTGCTTACACTTAGTAGATTAGAAATACAAAAGCCTTGCTAAAAATTAATAAATTTTTTGCTGAATTTTAGTAGACTGAAAACAACGCAAAAAAATTGTAAAAAAATTGTAATTTAGATAATATATTTGCTGAAAATCATAAAACATATTTTTGTGATTCTTTTAAAAATAATTTACAATAATTACGAAATATAAAAATTTTCATTTTCCCACATTGACGACATGAATTAATTTAATATCTGAAAATATATAGAAATAAATATATATAACATAACAAAAATTTTCTTTCAACTACTTACAGCAATGGTAGTCTAAATGATGCTTTCTTTTAAATGACGCAACTGCCGAAGTTAATTAAAGAAACGAAACGAAAAAATAAACAAAAACAAAAACAAACAAAACGAAAAAAACAACCCTTTTTTGCAATAAGAAAAAGGAACCATAAAAATCTACCTAAGATGTGTGTCTTTGTCTTTCGCTTTACTCTGTCTACGTGTCTGTATATGTTTGTTTGTTTGCAATTTGACCACACTAGATTATAAATCTATAAACATTTAGTTTAGAAATACATATTAAATTTAAATATTTTATTTTGTCTTTTATTTAATTAAAAGACAATTATTTTCACAAGCCGGTGACAACGCAAAATTTAAGTTTTTTTAACTCTCAATTTTGTTTTATGTATGAAAAACAGATACAAAAGTCTTCCATGGTTGATTTTTTTATTCATTTCCTCTTCTCTACTACATCTTGACATGCCGCGACATCTGCTTCATTCTGCGTATATCTTTCAATCTGATTGTCGTCCACACTATTAATGTGCTTATCAGCACAATTTTTTTTAGCAAAATTAATTAGTAAAACATTAGTATATTAGTAAAGCATTAGTATAAAACAGTTAAGTGCTGAATAAGTATAACAAAAATTTTAGCTGAAAACACGATTTTAGCAAAAAAATTTGCTAAAAAATAGTATACCTGATTTACAAGACGTTTTACTAACTTTTGTACTAACTTATTTTTTTGAGTGTACGTAGTAAATGGCGCCATCAGCTTATCCGAAGTTTTCAAGACGGCTCTATTTTCTGGTTTTAGAATATGACATATAGCTTAAAAACTGATAAAGTTAAAAGAAAATTGTTGAAAATTTATATTACTTATGACATCCCTATCCAAAATTGGACCTTGGGTAGGACCAGGAGCCTCGGAATTTTTTCGAAAATTATTTTATTTTATAAAACGGACAAAATTTTCTTCGGAGTACCCACAAATGTTCTTATGGACCAGGGCTGGTAAAGCTTCCGTGACCCTTTTGAACAAAGAGCCCAAAATTAAAATGTAATGACGCAAATGAAAGACCAAATTTTATTATTATATTTCACATCAATGTAGCATTGTTTTTGGCTTGAATAAAAATTGTGTGTGAATATGCGTCAAAACCAGTTAACCGGTTAAATTTTAAGAATGTGAATAAAATACATTGTAAGAGTAGAAATAAAACTGTAGCTGTACATACCTATTCTGTACATTATTTAAGAATTGTAAAAATTAACAAAAAATACTGATTCTGCGCCATACAAAAATGGAAGACATTTTGTTAAATGTAATAAATTTTTCTGTTGAGCGAAAATTTTAAGTGTATGTTTTTGAACTCAAAAACTTCAGTGAAGTTGTATGTGGTTTTAAATTTGAATAAAATTTTCCTTAACCTGTTTTTCGAAAAGTATAATTTTTGTATTTTTTTTTTTTTTTAATTTGGATTAAAATTGCTTTACGAAAAATAAGGTTTAAGAAAAATTATAATGCAAATTAACAAATACATAAAATGTGAATGAAGTTTTGGAGTTAAAACGACTATTATTTTGGAACAACTTTTAATATTGAAATTTAAATATAATATTTTTGTGAAAAAATGGTATCAATTTATGCAAAAACTTTTTCGATGTCTTAAAGGCAAACATTTAATTATTTTAAGGGGTTGGTTTTAACATTCTATCCTCTTCATCTCCAAATTTCTAATAAGCGCTTCTCAGTGCGCACGTTTCAATAGCTACATATAAAATTTAAAATTTCGACGATCAAGTAATCGATCAGGCTGTAGGATGCATTTTAAACCCCTTTGTTTCCCCGTTCTTATAACATTTTTCGAAAACCAAATTTTTACTGATCTGACCATTTTGGAAACAACTTACGTTTTAAGTTTCAGATTTCGATTAAAATTTTGATTAAGATGAGCACTTCTTAAATCCCGGTAATACCACGTTTCCAGTGGAAAATGCAATAAGTGCATTTTCAGTGTATTAGCCCACATCGCAGAAAACCTATATGCACAGTGGGATAAATCACAAAATTTGTGGAAATAATTCGGCCATTTGTTAACTTGTGGTCCGATTGCAATGAAATTTGGAACATGCATAAAAGACATAAAATGTAGTTTAAGGTTTGATGTTGAACCTTCCAGACCCTTTGGGGGCGGCAAAATGGCTGCCCAAAGTTGGGCATATTAGTAATCTTCTTGTAAAGATGAACAAAAAACATGCTTTAAAGTGTGGGTTACCTCCAATAGTTTCCGAGATATTCCGATTTGAAAATGTGAAATTCCAAATTTTGTCCGACTCAGGTCCAAAGTTTTCCGAATATCGGGAGAAAATTGGGACCAATTTCCGTTTTAAAATAACGGTTATTTAGCCAATAAAATTCATGATTGAATAAAAAAAAATTAGTTCAATATCTTGTTTCAGTCAAAAATTACATTAGTTTAAAGTAGAAATTAAAAAAAAAAGTAAATTTTGGCGATATTTTCCCCAAAAAGCACCAAACTTCTTATCGCTCCAGACAAATATTTTTCTTCTAAGCATATAAAGTATGTATACTTTTCTGGAAGGTCTTTTTATATAAATGCGAGTTAAATATCAACTTTAACTCACAGTTAAAATTTGTGCACGCCTCCAATTGGGTAGTGGAAACCGGTTTTAGATACTCCAACAGATACCTAATGTAGTGTGTAAGTCATTTCCAATCCCCGCTTTAAATGACGACATGGCAGCAAAACACGAAAAAAATCCCATTTTTGGAAATTTTTTTTTTATTTTTAGGAATTGTGTGATTGTTTTCAGAAAATCATAAATTCTGACATTTGTTCCGATTTGTTGACCTTAAAGTCTAGTTAAATCCAAAAAAATCATTCGATTATGTCTATTAATAAATATTTTATTGAATAGTGAAAATTTTCATTTAAGCAAAAACTGAAATTTTTACCTTCATATTTGGATTACCCAAGTTTTTGTTTTACCAAGATGGCTAAATTCAACCTTTTTTTAAAAAAATTGCAATCTACAGGTAATTTTCTTTTCAACGATACCAAACACTGGTATGTTATGTTCTTCTAATGTGTCCTCGTATTCACATCTTACATAATTGGGACAGGTAAACAGGGTTTTATGATGTTCTTCATTAATGATATTAAAGGTTTTGTGGGCCCACCCAAAGATACGTGTTTTATGATTGCTATTTTAAATATACCCTCTCTTTTTATATTTTATGGGCCTTAGTATTTGAAGACCCAGTTACCTGGGTTATGATAGCTAATATTTGTACCTAATATTTGTATATAAATATGAATAGGTTTAGTTTTAAGTTCATAAAAAACTCCTCAATCATGGTAATAACAGTAAATCATGAAGCATTGTGTTTAACTTTGTGGGACAACTCAAAACTACAGAGATTTGAAAAGGTTAACGTTGTAGTTGCATCAATTGAATCTTCACATCACACTAAATTGGACACTGCAGAAATATCTAAAATTGACAATTTTATTAAATTATTTGATAAAAAAAAATGCAGTCCGTTTCCGGCTCTATTCTGAAATTTAAAACAAAATATTATAAGTGGATGAATGATAGCCTGGAGATAAATTTTTCTGCTGTTGGTGCACCCTGTAAGCCTTATAATGATTTGTGTGCAAAATCTAAAAAAAAGAACATCGATTACTCTTTCTACGCATTCAAATACAGAAGTTTCTGACACGTTTAAGGAAATGTTAAAGAAATTACAGTTTTCAAATGTTTCCAAAGAAAGGACTATTAATAAAAAAGTATTGGGTTTTGGCATATGCCCGCATTCGGTTCATGGAACACTTCTTACACATAGCATATGATTTAAAGTAAAAGCATAGCAGGAAATGAAACAAAATCAGTAAGAAACAACGAAGAAATGTCAAAAATGAGGGCAGATGAAAAAAGGAGGATACAAGAAGACTTTAAAAGGCAGACAGGCTTAAACATAGATAAACCACTTGCTAGTTGTGGAAGTACAAACGATGGCAATACAGCAAGAAGGTTTTTTAGAGATTTTGAAATTACTTCAATAATAACAGGAATTGACAAGGAGTTGCTTCGAAAGATCAACATCATGTTAATGGCAATTAATAGAAAACATAAACTAAATTCCTCAAAATTTGGAGTGTATACCGACGAAATAACAAAACTTCTATTATCATTTTTTCCCTGAAAAGAAATGACACCCACAGTTCATAAGGTATTGTGCCATGGAAAAATCATCATTGAATCAAACATTCTTCCTCTAGGTGAACTAACAGAAGAAGCTCAGGAAGCAAGGAATCGAGATTTCAAACATGCCCAATTGTTCAGTTCCAGAAAATGTTCAAGGCAATCACAGAACGAAGATATTTCCAATAACCTATTACTGTCTTCCGATCCCGTCCTGTCGTCAATGAGAAAACGATGGATTTCTTATAACACATTGTCATCTGTAAATAATGAAGAATTAAAAGATTTGCTTTATCTGTTAGATATAAATAATGATGTGTCCGATTATTTTGTATTAAATAAAGAAACAACCTAATTTGCTTGTCTTTTTTTTTCATTAATGAAGAACATCATAAAACCCTTTTTACCTGACCCAATTATGTAAGATGTGAATACGAGGACACATTAGAAGAAATATATGAATAAGGGCTAACTTTTGAAGATTTTCTGTTTAGCAGTTATGAACATAACATACCAGTGTTTGGTATCGTTGAAAAGAAAATTACCTGTAGATTGCGATTTTTTTAAAAAAGGTTGAAGTTAGCCATCTTGGTAAAACAAAAACTTGGGTAATCCAAATATAAAGGTAAAAATTTCAGTTTTTGCTTAAATGAAAATTTTCACTATTCAATAAAATATTTATTAATAGACATAATCGAATGATTTTTTGGATTTAACTAGACTTTAAGGTCAACAAATCGAAACAAATTTCAGAAATTATGATTTTCTGAAAACAATCCCACAATTCCTACAAATAAAAAAAAAATTCCAAAAATGGGATTTTTTTGGTTTTTTGCTGCCATGTCGTCATTTAAAGCGGGGATTGGAAATGACTTACGCACAACATTATGTATCTGTTGGAGTATCTAAAACCGGTTTCCACTACCCAATTGGAGGCGTGCACAAATTTTAACTGTGAGTTAAAGTTGATATTTACCTCAAAAATATGGCAACTTTGGAAGCGGATGGGGGGAAAAGTATTTACAAATCAAAATTTGTTTTACCACAACTCGCATTTATATAAAAAGACCTTCCAGAAAAGTATACATACTTTATATGTTCAGAAGAAAAATATTTGTCTGGAGCGATAAAAAGTTTGGTGCTTTTTGGGGAAAATATCGCCAAAATTTACTTTTTTTTTTAATTTCTACTTTAAACTAATGTAATTTTTGACTGAAACAAGATATTGAACTAATTTTTTTTTATTCAATCAAGAATTTTATTGGCTAAATAACCGTTATTTTAAAACGAAAATTGGTCACAATTTTCTCCCGATATTTGGAAAACTTTGGACCTGAGTCGGACAAAATTTGGAATTTCACATTTTCAAATCGGAATATCTCGGAAACTATTGGAGGTAACCCACACATTAAAGCATGTTTTTTGTTCATCTTTACAAGAAGATTACTAATATGTTAATTTTTTGAAAATCGGATGAGAAACAAAAAAATGGCAAACACTTAAAATTTTTTATGAAAAAAGTACCCAACTTTGGGCAGCCATTTTACCGCCCCCAAAGGGTGTGGAAGGTTCAAAATCAAAACTTAAACTCCATTTTATGTCTTTTATGCATGTTCCAAATTTCATTGCAATCGGACCACAAGTTAACAAATGGCCGAATTATTTCCACAAATTTTGTGATTTATCCCACTGTGCAATGGTCGTAAAATGGTACCCTTTACTCGTTTCTACGTCTTCCAGTAGTATATTAAAAATCCCCTTTTAGTGGAGGTCTACATTTGGGTGGTGTTTAATTATTAAGTACTTTTTTGTTTGAAGAACTTTTTGGAAATAACCCATCGTGCCATGATCATGAAAATTAATAGAACATGAAACTTATTATATGTATTCTTCAAATTTTTACAAACCTTCAGTTTTTTAGATTTTTTTAAAATTTGTTATAATTTGCGCAGTGTTGTTTTAGAAAAATTACTTTTTAAAATAGTATGTAGTTTTTTTTTTGGTAAAAGCATAATTTTTTGTTGGCAAATGTGCTTTTCTATGGAAAATTTGCTTTTTGGAAAAAGTCATTTTTTGTAAATAATACTTTTTTTTGAAAAAGGTACTTTTTTTAAATAATACTTGTGCGCCCCGGTAGGCTAGTTGGTAGCGTGCTGGCTTATCAGTGCGGGGGTCGTGGGTTCGATTCCCACCAGAGGCACTGGTCTGTTTTCGCTACAACGCGCCGAAGGCCATAGTAGCTAGTGCTCGGTTAGGGTAATAGTATATAATTTGTAATTATATGATTATTAATTAATAAAAAAAAAAAAAAATAAATAATACTTTTTTGAAAAAGCTACTTTTTTTTAAAAAGGACTTTTTTCGGAAAAAGACATCTTTTTTTTTGCGTGCTGGCTTATCAGTGCGGGGGTCGTGGGTTCGATTCCCACCAGAGGCACTGGTCTGTTTTCGCTACAACGCGCCGAAGGCCATAGTAGCTAGTGCTCGGTTAGGGTAATAGTATATAATTTGTAATTATATGATTATTAATTAATAAAAAAAAAAAAAAAAAAATAATACTTTTTTGAAAAAGCTACTTTTTTTTAAAAAGGACTTTTTTCGGAAAAAGACATCTTTTTTTTTGCAAAGTATTATTTTTTTTTTTTTTTTGTAAAAGTATTTTTTTTTTTAAAAAAGTCTTTTTTCCGGGAAAAGTGCGTTTTTTCGTAAAAGCAACTGTTTTAAAAAAAGTATTTTTTTTGAAAAATTACTTTTGGAAAAAAATATTTTTGAAATAAGATATTTTTTTTCGGAATACTTTTTGGCCATCTCCGTTGGAATATCTAAAAATTCGTCTTATTCGAATTCTCCTTTCCACTAGGAAACTGTATACCAAATTTTCAGTTATTTGGCAAAGTGGTCAATGCTGGGTAATGTTGATCCAGTAAGGGAAAAAGGATGACTTTTCCCACTTTTTGGCCATCTCCGATGGAATATCAAAAAATCCCGTCTTAGTGGAGGTCACCTTCCCAGGATTAACCTATATACCAAATTTAAAGTTTCTAGGACCAGGTGCAGGCTGGGCGATGTTGAGTCAGTCAGTATCTCACACTACTCTTTTATATATATAGATAGCCAGATGAAAAATACCGTTACTTTAAAAAAAAAAAGGTTCATATTGGGAAAAAAAACTTTTTTTAAACCCGTTATTTTTTTAAAAGTGCCGTTACTTATAAAAAACCGTTACTTTTTCAAAAAAAAAACTTACTTTTTTTGAAAAAACCCCGTTGCTTTTTGTTTTAAAAACCTGTTACTTTTTTTAAACCGCTTTTTTTGAAAAGTGCAGTTACTTTTTAAAAATAGCGCATTACATTTTTTTAAAACCGCTATTTTATCTGGAACAACAGATACTTTTTTAAACCCGTTATTTTTTCGAAAAATGTCGTTACTTATAAAATAAAAACCGTTACTTTTTGAAAAAACTGTTACTTTCAAAAAAGCATTACTTCTATTTTTAAAAAGTAACGGTTACTTTTTTTAAAAATGCCGTTACTTTTTTTGCAAAAACGGAAGACTTTTTCCACTTGTTTGCCCTCTCCGTTGGAATATTGGGAAATCCCTTGGAAATTTAAAGTTCCCAGGTCCAGGGGGTAGGCTGGGCGATGTTGAGTCAACCACTCACACCACTCCTTTATATATACAGATTATTTATATACATTTATATGAAAAAAAAGATACACGAAATATTTTAACCTCTATTTGTAGACTAAGATTTTAACACGATAAGTGTTAAAAACCACTAAAATAAAAAGTGAAGAAAATTAGAACGTAATTATAACAAAATTATATTTGTAGAAAATTTCGTAGAATCCTCGTTAAACGAATTAAAGGACGTCAATGTTGTTCCTTAAATCGAGATATTCGTTAAACAAAGATTTAGGTTTCTTGTTTGTTAATAAAAGCCAAAACTATGCGAATATTATTTATATTTTTTATTTTCGTTCGACTTGTTCGTAAAAGCGTTACTTCAGTATGAAAAGTTTGACATTCGTTGAACCTGGATTTTTTTTTCATTGAGTGTTGTTTTTTTTTTTTAAGTTTTAAATACAAAAAAAAAATATTAAATATTACTTATATTTTATACATTATTTGGAAAAAGTAGTTTTTTCAAACTGTAATTTTATTTTTGAAAAAATGTATTTTTTCGGTATTTTTTTTAAGTTGGAACTTTTTTAGAAAAAGTTAATTTTTTTTTTTGGTACTTCTTTTGGAAAATTAAAGTTTTTTTTGGAAAATGTTCTTTTTTTGGAAAAAGTACTGTTTTGAAATTGGTGCTTTTCTAGAACAATAAAATTTTTTTGGTACTGTTTTTGGTACTTTTTTGGAAGATTCTTTTTGTTTTTTTTTTCGTGGAAGTTACTTTAGGTGGGAAATGAAAATTTTTTTAATAAAACAATTTTTTTCTAAAAAAGTACTGTTTTTGGTAAAAGTATTTTTTATGAAAAAGGTACTTTTTGAAAATAGTATTTATTTAGCAAAATTTATTTCTTTTTTTTTTGAAAATTTTACCTTTTTTAGCAAAAGATGTTTTTTTTTTTGGGAAAGGGTACTTTTTTGATATTTGTACTTTTTTTGAAAATTAAATTTGTTGGTAGTTTTTGTTGGAAAAGGTACTTTTACGGTATTTTTTTGGAAAAGGTACTTTTACGATATTTTTTTGGTACTTCACTGGAAGATACAGAAAGTACTTTTTAAAATTGCTACATTTTTAGAAAAATTAATTTTTTTTTGGTACTTTTTGTTTGGTAAAATGGATTTTTTTTTGAAAAAGGTATTTTTTTTTTTGGAAGAGTACATTTTTGAAATTGGTAATTTTTTTTGTACTTTTTTTCTTTTTTGGAAAAAGTAATTTTTTGCATAAGTACTTTTTTAGAAAAATAAATTATTTTTGTACCTTTTTCCAATACTTTGGAAAAAGTACTTTTTTCCAATACTTTGGAAAAAGTACTTTTTTAGAAAAATAATTTTTTTTTGTACCTCTTTCCAATACTTTTTGGTACTTTTTTAGAAAAATTTAATTTGTAATTTTTTTTTGATATGTTTACATTTTTTGATACCTCTTTTTTTGGAAAAGAAACTTTATTGGTACTTTTTTTTGGAAAAGCTACAGTTTTGCAATTGGTAATTTTGTACAAAAGTTGGTTTTTTTTTCACTTTTTTCTTTGTTGTTTTTTTACTTGGTTCACTATATACTAATAGAGACAATGGCAGGATCGCCATGTGGTGTAAAATTAAAAACAACTGTAGTGTTTGATATTTGAATATGAACTGCTTGTTTATTTATCAAACTTAAAGCTAGGTAGCTATGGAAGAGAGACCAACGTGTGTATAAAGACCGTGTGAATATTTACCTTGATAAAAATAAGGTATGAGGTGTTATTAAGTTACACCAGTGTGAATTTGTATGCTCAGCAAAAGGCTGGCATGGTTAAGTCTGTCTTTCATTTCCATAGTTGGGACTATACATATGCCATATTCACGGTTGGGAATAATCACACGTTACACTATTAAATAAGATCAAGTCTTGTTGTACTGTTTATTTTTAAAATAAATAAATAATAAATAATGTAGACAGAGTAAAGCGAAAGACAAAGACACACATCTTAGGTAGATTTTTATGGTTCCTTTTTCGTATTGCAAACAAATGGTTGTTTTTTTCGTTTCGTTTGTTTTTGTTTATTTTTTCGTTTCGTTTCTATAATTATCTTCGGCAGTTGCGTCCTTTAAAAGATAGCATCACTTAGACAACCATTGATGTAAGTAGTTGAAAGAAAATTTTTGTTATGTTATATATATATTTATTTCTATATATTTTCAGATATTAAATTAATTCATGTCGTAAATGTGGGAAAATGAAAATTTTTATATTTCGTAATTATTGTAAGTTATTTTTAAAAGAATCACAAAAATATGTTTTATGATTTTCAGCAAATAAATTAACTAAATTACAATTTTTCTACAATTTTTTTGCGTTTTTTTTTCAGTCTACTAAAATTCAGCAAAACATTTATTAATTTTTAGCAAGGCTTTTGTATTTCTAATCCACTAAGTGTTAGCAAAACTTTTGCTGAATCTACTAATTTTGTTGCTAAAAATCAGCTCGCTGATTTTCAGCAAAAGATTTTGCTGACATTAGCAATTTTTTTGCAAGCAACATTTTTTGCTGACTTTACAAACTGTTTTTTTTAGTGTATTTTCGTTAGTTGCTCTGCTTTTATACACTGTCGTATAGAGAAAAGATCGTTAAATAAAGCAACAACAAAAGAGATCATTCTATGCAGATTTGTATTCAATTATAGCTTCTTTGTTAACTTTACAGAGCTGTATTTAATTACAACTTCGCCAATTCCGCAGAGTTGTATTTAATTACTGAAAACATTAGTGACGTATAACTTAGTACTCAACTCTAATGATTACTCGACGACTTAAATGATTATTCTACGTTACAGATGTTTAAAATTAATTATAATGAAAATGAAATGAAATGTAATTAATTTTAAACTCAAAATTATCAAGTAACGTTAAAAAATATATAAAAAGTAATGAAAACAATATTGCAAAAGTGTATAGTAAATAATCCGCTACAAGAGTTAATTTTAATTGTGTGGTTAAAGTCCTGCCAGTTTCTGCATTGAAAGTTTAATTTGTTTTGAAAGTTTAATTTGTTAAATTTTAATAATTGTATTTAATACTTTTTTTATTTCATATAGATATATATTGTATAATGGTGTTATGTCCAATTGATACAGAAATACACAAAATCAGTTATAATTGTATCCGGTTTTTGCATTAAAAACTTTATTGAAATTCGAAATATTTACACAATATTTACCTGCAATCCTTTCTCAACTTTGTCAATTGCAAAAAGTTTACGACTTAATAATTTGTAGAAAATTCCTTTGCATTTGGAAATTTTATTTTATACATAAAATTATCTTCAAATTACCTAAAAGAAATAAGTTGGATGAAAAAAGATCTTTGAAAAAACTAAAAAAGATTTTATGGGATTTTGTAACTTAAAATATTAAATAAAAAGCAAAGGAAAAAAGCTACAACTTAATTTCGCTTTTTAAAATGAAAAATTCTAAAACTCAAGTAAAAACTCCTAAAGTTACTAATGAAACAAGTTTTTTTTTCAAACAGAAAATAATAATTTTTTGATTTTAATGGTCTTAATGGTCTTACATTTTGTTGTGTATCAGGTGTAGAATAGACTGCTTCTTAAAAAAACAAAATGTCGAATTTTGAAGAGACAACCCTGTTTACAAAAAATTCGGTAATTTTTTCAAAATTTTGGAAAAAAAAATTTAGGGGTTGCTACCCGATTTTCTAAAAGGACTTGTTCTCATAAAAATATTTTTTTTTTTTAAATTAACACAAAATTTTTTTTTATTATATTTAACCCCGACAAATCAGGAAAAAAATATTTAGTTTTTATAAGATTGTTAGCCCTTAACTACACTAGGCTAAAAAAATGTCTAAAATGTTGCATTATTTTCACAGCTCCAATTATGAATAAATAATTTTAAAGATAGCAAATATTACAATAATTTTGGTTTTCTTTACACGCATCATGGGGACTTAAAAAAACAATACACTTTTTTGAAAAAATTTTTTATTTTTTTTTTATTTTGCATTGTAAATTGTTTTATGGAACCAGAAATGATGAGTGAATGAATACGTGCACAGAAAAAACTAAAATCGAGTTTCAATTAAAATTTTTGTTGATTCAATTAAGAGTTTATTTGAATTCGGTCCTATGAAGGAAATTGTGGTATCAATTAAAAAATTTTTTAACTATTTAATTGACGGTCGGTTATGCGTTGGCAGAATGTGGGATTAACAATCTTGACAGTATTGTCCTGTTAACCGATTGATAACAGCGGCTACCCGTTGGTTGCAGCAAACTTTGGTGCTTTCCAAATACCTTAAATTCAATTAATTTTGTGAAATGTTCGGTCTTAGTATTTTGCATAAATAATTGCCGATTGAATGTGTCAAATATAACAATATTTTAAAAAAGGATTCGGAATGGTTGTAATATTGATAAAAAAAAAACAATACTGACAAAAAACTTTGCTGGTGGTACTGGCAAAACACATGCTTTGCAAACAAAATTGTGTTTTTATAATATAATATTAGTTGTACATTTAGTAATTTCTAACAAAATGGGTTTTACAAAATAACAGTGGTTTCTCAGTACTATTTGTTTTGTACGGTTGCCAATTTCTACCTGGGTTTCTTCACAAAAACAACGAAAAATTACTCAAAATTTATGAAAAGTTACATATTTTTTATGGAACCAGTTTTTTAATCAAACTTTTTATTACACTTTAATTCTAAACTTTAAAAATCAGAAATTAAATTACACAAGGCAACAATTTTGAAAAAATTTTAGGGGCTTTGAAAACCACTATACAATTTTGATGTATTGTGGTCCCAGTAGTACAAATATGGTTCAATTTTTAAATTCTATGGAGAGGTTTTTTTTTAAAAAATTTTTAATTAAAATTATAAATTTTTTTAGACGTTTCTCCACATAATTAATGATAACTAAAAAAAAATTAGTCCGATATTATTCAAATAAATTTAGAAAAACTGAAATTTACATAGCCTTTAATCCGTTAATATATTGCGTTTCAATCGGCTCAGTAGTTTTGGAGTTATAATAAAAAATTGAGGGAAAAAATATTTTTTTTACGTGAAAATAGCAAATTTTTTTGTTTTAAAAAAATCATAAAAAATCGAAAACGTCAAAAATCGTTCAGATTTATTGCTTTATCGCAAAGCCACATGTAATAGGAACAAAATGAGATATCGATCATAAAAATCGATTGATTTTTTTCGAATTTATTCACAATTAAGTGAATTCGCTCATTTTCACCAAATTTTAGTTTTTTGTCTGATATACATAAAATTGAGTAGTTAATGTTCTTCTTTCGATTGATTGAATTTTGAAAACATTTTCCCCATGCTATGTACAAATTTTCACATCAAAAATGCATTACATAGTAACATTCGTGTATTTTTTGGCAAAACCCTACCTAGAATATACTGATTCTATTCTTCGGAAAGACATTTGTGTTGGATGAGCTTAAATGTAAATAAATAAATAAATTAAATAGTAGAAAATTTATATTTTATTATTCACATTTATTATAATAAATAAAACAAGAAAATAAATAAATAAATATGTATTATAAACTACAAACTCTGAAATTTTCTTTTAGTCGATTTTCTACTATTGTTGAATAACGAAGTGTTACTCTGAATACTCCAGCAAAAATCAGCCATCATGTGTGCATCCCAGCGACCCTGGTATCGTTCCTCCATTGTCCGGATATCTTGGTGGAATCGTTCGCCCTGTTCTTCACTCAAGTCTCCTAGATTTTCAGGAAAACGATCTAAGTGACTGTGCAGGTAGTGTACTTTGATGCTCATGTTGCATCCAAGATTCTGGAAGTGAGTTAACATCTCTTCAACGTGCGCAACGTAATCATCACCCTTGTTATTGCCTAAGAAATTTTGAATAACCCATACAAACGAATCCCATGCATTCTTCTCAATTTCTGACATTGAACTGCCAAATTCAGTATCGTTCACCAATTTGCGAATTTATGGGCCATCAAATATGCCTGCTTTCAGCTTTTCCATACTTATATTGGGAAACTTCCTTGAAATATACTGGAAACATTCACTATCTTTGTTAAGTGCTTTAACATATTGTTTCATCAGACCAAGTTTAATGTGAAGAGGGGGTAATATGATGCGATCTCGGGGCACTAGAGCCACATTTATAACATTTGGCGTACCTGGAACTAGTGTTTCCCTAGAAGGCCATTGTTTTCTCTTCCAATGTTCTGTTTTAGCTCTGCTGTCCCATAAACATATAAAACAAGGATATTTTGTAAAGCCGCTTTGTTGGGCTAAGAGGAAATTTACCATCTTAAGATCAACACAAATTACCCACTTATGTTCATCATACTTTATCTTCTTCATGACCAATGCAATTACAGAGTATTCTTCTTTTACTTTGGTTGAATGTGCGATCGGCAAGGAGTGAAATTTATTTCCATTATGCAAAAGGACACACTTCAAGCTGCGTTTTGATGAGTCGATAAATAAACGCCATTCGTTTGAATCATATTTCTGTAAGCCCATGGCAGTCATCAAACCAGAAATATCTGTGCAGTACACAAAGTCATCCTCTTCAGCAAAATAATGAAGTAAGTCTTTTTCTCGAGTACGGTAATACGAAACTTTAGTTTCTTTAGTTATGAGACCTGTTTCTTTCATCCGGGACGCAAGTAATTCAGAAGATCTTTTCGACAATCCAAGGTCTCTAATTACATCATTAAGCTGATCTTGATTCCATGGTCTCGGCGAGAAATGTTTGTGTGGGATGAACTCGTCATTTTCAGCTGTAGATGGTAGTGCTGGATCTGACATATCTGATTGGTAAGACATACTTGAGGTTGAGTGTCCTGGTGAAGATGAAAGCACATGACTACAGCTTGCACCCCGATCATATTCTATTTCTTGTGAATGTACAACTGCAAGTGTAAACCCATCAGCAGACCTCGTGGGGGTTTCCAAAACCGCTTTTTGTACTTAAACAAAAATAACACTCGGATGCGTGGTTCGCTGTTTCTCTCCATAGCATAGGCTTCAAAATTTCCAAGTGTCGTCTGTAAAATGAAAAAAAAAATTGAAATCAGGAATATGAAGAATTCAAATTTTAATTAAGAAATATTGTAATTATAAAATATTCCAAATCTATTAATTTATACTTACTTTACGTTAGAAGACTTCATAGATAAATTCAATCGACATGGAATGCATATAGTACTCGGTGTCCAATGCTGGTTCAAATTGTGCGGATAGATATTATAGCAATCTTGATATGACTTTTGCAATGAAGTTAAGAAGCACTTCCGTTTTTTCCCGGTGATATATTGCCCGCACACATAACAAAATAAATCTGGATCGTTTTTCATAAAAATGTTCTGGCTCATTTTTATTAATATTTGAAAATTGTTTTTAACTTCTAAGCTGTATGACTCTAATTTTTGTGTAGGTATTAAATGATGTTTGCGTTATCGCAAACACTTCTTGAATGAAATAAAAAGGGTCAAGGAGATCTTATAAATACTGATACTATAATTTGGGATAACCCTTTGTGTGGATACAGTTTGTGTGTGCTGCAAATTTTGTATTATTCCCAAGAATCCTAAAAAACATTAAGGACTTTTATGAAAAAAAAAAAATTATCCGTTACAGGTAGCTAACGGAAAATAAGAGCACTTCAGCGTACACGCACATTTATGAGCGTTTTATTACTATCCTACCGCAATCGTAAAAATTAAACAATCTTTTGTTTATTACTTATTTTTTTTAATTATTAGAATCATAAAAATGTCATAGAGGTTTTTCCCAAAGGGGTTTTGCCAAAATGCGTGTCGTAAAATGCACCTGAGTTTTTATGTTCTGCATTTTCATTATATAGTAGGTACAATTTTCTACAGTGCTTGTAAATATGCGATACCTTCAATTAATTGTAAATAAAAATGTAAAGCATGCATCGATTTTTATGATCCATATCTAGTTTAATTCGCATGATATGTAGCTTTACTACAAAAAAATAAAAAGTAATATTTTTTGCAGTTTTCGATTTTTTCCAGATTTTTGTTTTTAAAATTTTTTTTTTTTTTAGCATTTTTTTTTTTTTTGCTAACAATTTGTTTCATAACTTTGAAACTATTGATCGCATTAAAAAAAGATATTGTAAACCTTAATTTTTGTAAATTTAATTTGACAAAATCGGACTAGTTGTTTTTGAGTTATGACAACATAAGTGGAGAAATGGCTCAAAATATTGTCAATTTTAAAAAAAAAATTTTTAAAAAAAAATTATCCATAGAATTGAAAAATTTTACCATTTTTGTACTTAGGCAGCCATGATGCATCAAATCTATATAGTGGTTAGTCAAGCCTTTTTTTGCTGTTGACCTGTGTTATAATTCTTCTCATAATTTTGAGAAAATTTTCATTTAATAAATAAAAAGTAGACGAAATCCAGTACAATTTCATTGATTTAGTTCGAAAATTCTTTAATATCATGCAGATAATTCGCTCACAAGGGGAGTCGCCCGCTTTGTTCTATCCGATCTTAATGAAATTTGGATATGTGATAAAGAAAAAATAACGGACACTTATTTTTTTTAGCGGCCCAATTTTACGTTTAAGGGAACATTCAGATTTATTTGAACGCAGTTTTGATGTACTCGAGAAAACCAAAACGTTGATACCAACATTGCCTATTTATTGTGTTATAATTGAAATTTATTTAAACATATGTTAAAAAGAGGAAAAGGTCGCATAAAAGCCGAACCATTACGAATGTTGGAAAAAGTTCAGACACCCCATCAATTAAAATTATTAGACATTAATATACATATTTTTTAGCTTAATCCAACCATAATTTTTTAACAAAACGTCAGTTTTAATATCACTTAAAACACATTTTTTAAATAAAAATTTAATTAGGATGGGAGAAAATTCATCGGGAGCCTCCCCTCGTTAGTGCAATATCTAAACTTGTCTATAATGCATCCAAATGCCATAAAAAATAAAATGTATTTTTTACCAAACTGTTAGGTCGGATAATGCACTGAGAAAATTGCCTGAATGAAATTAATGAATTTTTGCATAGAGAAACTGCAATTCGTCCTAATCGAAGTTTCATAAAATTTTATGAAAAATATCTTTTTGAATTAGTTAGTTTAGTTTCGTTTCATTCACTTTATGAAAAAGTTTCATTAAAAAAATTGTCTCATTAAAAGTAATAAGCTTTTCATTAATTGTTTGTAAACTTTACGAATAAAATGTTCTATGTGTAGAAATTATTTTCATCAATCATACTTCTTTAGGTTGATGTGCCGCTGAAATTATTCTGCAAATCACTTCAATGTAACATTAATTGTCTTTATTTTTTTAGTAAAAATACAGATTTTTACTAAACTTTCCATTAACCAATAAATTTGGAGATATCATGCTTTTATTGGGTATATAGGCTTATATAATGGTATAGGCTTGACAAATAGAAAGAATAAAGAAATAAAGGACAAATACCAAATAAAGACCATATATTCGTGAAATATGAAAAAAAAAAAAAAAATATTTTTGAAGTTAAAAATGTTTGATCAAAAAGTTCCCAATAGAAAAGCTGGATCCGCGCCTTGTAAAAGTGATACTTTTTTTATTGTTTCTCATATATGTTTATATATAATTATCAAAGAATACAAATTTTGAAATTTTTTGCTTTATTTAGATTTTTCGAATTTGAACATTAAAATAGCTTTTTCTTAAGACTTTTGTGTTTTTCATTGTTATTTTAAAATTTTCTGACTTAACCCAGAAGAAATTCGGATGCGGTAAAATTAATAAACGCTTCTGTTTTGCTTCGTTTCTGCTTATACTGCTTCCTAAGATTAATAGCTTGCAGTAGTGTGTCAAAAAAAGCAATAGCGGTTTGTTTACCCCATTTTATCGTTCCGCGAAAGCACGAAAGTATGGTGAAGATAACAAATCTTAGTTGTTAAAATCAGTGAATTCATGCCTTTATTTAGAGCTGTGAAATAAGCACATTTTGGATATCGAAACAAGTGCTTTCACGCGATCTTTCTTAAACAAAAATCATGCCTTAGTTCGCAAATAGTGCAAGCGCATAGCTGTTCACTTTCCATGCCGAAACTGCTTCCAATCAAGCAGTGTTTTTTGCTGCGAACGCTCTTTTAAATACTCATGCAATATTGTTTATTCTATTAACTTTGAAGTTTTGTTTTTAGTGCAGCTTTTCCAAATTTTTTACTTTTATTATAATATTTTTTTTTATTAAATTTTTTTAATTTTTTTTGTCTTTTCTGATAATTATATGTGTCATTTTAACAAAATCGCTTTTTACTTAAGTTAGCATAAGCTAGTATATAATGGGGCGTTTCATCTCAAGTGACCCAACCTTTGAAATCGATGTCTTCCGATCTTGATGAAATTTGCACCAAGGTTAGTCCTATTGGATAGTTTAGACACAATTTTTCAACAAGATCGGTCAAGAACTCTCTGAGTTAGAGGAATTTGACATTTTGGCCAAACAAATGTTTTTTCTCATCCATGTAACTCATTACCTATTGTTCTTAGCAAAATTTGTCCTAAACAGTTTAGATAGCTATTTCTTCAATCTTATCAACATAATCTCCTTTAGCTCAATACACTTAGTTCAACGTTTCTAAAATTGTTGTATCCCTTCCAAAAAAATAGGATTTTTTGAGGTTCATAAATATGCATTTCTTTGATCAATAATTTCATCGTTGGAGCTAAATCTCGAGCCATTTATTTAAGTTTGGAAATATGAAATAGTCACTGGGGGCTAAATCCGGAGAATATGGCGGATGAGGTACCAATTCGTAGCCCAATTCATTGAATTTTGGCATTGAGACTTGATGAAAAAGAACTTTTTTCTTGGCCATATGGGGTCGTTTTTTTTTAAATCCTCTTTAAATTGGTCCAATAAATTGGCATAATATTCGCCGTTTATTGTTTTTCCCTTTTGAAGGTAATCGATGTGGATTATCCCGCGTGCATCCCAACAAACTGTTCCCATCACCTTATTGGCCGACAAACTTACCTTGGCCTTCTTCGGAGCCGGTTCACCCGGAGAAATCCTTTGTTTAGACTGCTGCTTGGTCTCTGGAGTGTTGTAATAAATCCATGTTTCATCCACAGTTACAAAACGCCGCAAAAACTCATTCGAATTGCTGTTACACAACTCCAAACAATCCTTTGAAGTTGTCACACGATTACGTTTATGGTCAATTGAGAGCAAACGCGGCACCCATTTTGCAGACAGCTTTCTTAAACCCAACTGATCATTTAAAATCGAAACCAAACTGCCATATGAAGTACCTATGGCTTCAACAATCTTACGCACTTTTACTCTTCGATCGGCCAACACCATATCGTGGATTTTTTCGACATTTTCGGGTGTATTGACCTCAATTGGCCGTCCAGAACGTTCAGCGTCATTTGTACTTGTGCGACCACAACGAAAGTCAGTAAACCACTTTTTTACCATTGAAATCGATGGTGCAGAGTCACCATAGTATTTTTAACGCCTTTCCTTGGTTTGATTGACGGTTTTTTCGCAAAAAATAATGTTTAATGAGCACTCGAAATTCACTTTTTTCCATTTTTAAAAAAGTCCACGAGGTTGTATCTTTTGAACAGCTGTTAAACGCAAAATAAATGACAGAACTTGCTCAAAATTTGACAGTAGTCTATTAACAGGTGGTACTTGATGGGAGCAGTGTTGAATTTCATATAACTGCGAGGGTAGTTCGAAAAGTAACGGACTTATTGATCCGCCCTCGTATCTATCAAAATAAATGTTTTGTAACTCAAGACAAACGTTTTTCAATTTTTAGCATATGCACTATTTTGAATTATTTCCTATTTGTGTGTAAGTGTTTCTAAAACCTTACAAATAAAAATTCTACTGAGAAACTAGACAAATAAAACTTTCCGATGGTATGAAACATACCTAACTAAATTTTCATACCTTCGATACTGTAATACCCACAATATGTTAACCTCATTAATAAAATCACTTTTTTCTATAGAAATGTTGAAAAATTATTTTTTATTTATTTGTAATAATAATTAAATTAATATAAAGGATGTTTTTATACAGGTATAGAACTTTAAGTTGGCAACACTTTTTTTATCCTGCTGCCATTTTGCCAGCTGTCAAGTGATTTATGTTTAGTTTGGTTTGGCATTTCAACATGAATAGACTGACGCCTGAAGAACGCTTCCAAATTGTGCAAATTTATTTTGAAAATCATGGTTCTGTTCGAAATACGTATCGCGCACGAATTTTGGGAATTTTGTTTAGCGATTAAGCTCACTTTTGGTTAAATGGATACGTCAATAAACAAAACTGCCATATTTGGAGTGATGATAATCCTCAAGTGTATGTGGAGACACCGTTACATCTAGAAAAACTGACTGTTTGGTGTGCTTTTTGGGCTGGTGGAAACATTGGTCCGTACTTCTTTAAAAACGATGCTGGTCAGAACGTTACAGTCAATGGTGACCGCTATAGAGCCATGATTACTGACTTTTTGTTCATCAATTGAACAACCATGATGTCCACGAGCTGTGGTTTCAACAAGCTCGTGTCACAATTGATTTATTGAAGGAAACGTTTGGTAACATCATAGTTTCACGTTTCGTTCCCGTGAATTGACCTCCAAGATCGTGCGATTTAACGCCGCTGGTCTATTTTCAGTGGGGATATGTGAAGTCGCTAGTCTACGCCGATAAGCCCGAAACGATTGACCACTTGGAGGACAACATTCGCCGCGTTATTGCCAATATACGGCCACAAATGTTGGAAAAAGTCATCAAAAATTGGACCTCCAGATTAGACTACGTCCGAGCCAGCCGTGTAGTTTATATGCCTGAAGTCATATTTAAATTATAATGCCAGAAGATTATCAGTAAATAATAAAGTAAATTTAATGTCAATTTAAAAATTCATCTTTGTTTTTTCATTTCAAAGTTCTATAGCTCTATAAAAAAACACCCTTTATAATAATAGTAATAGAAATACAAAGATAAATAATTTAATAAAATTTAATCTTAATCACATTAGATCATAAATATTTTTATACTTAATTTATTGTAGCTGATGAAGTGTTTAAGTTTTGTAAATTTTAAAATACCCAGTCTTTCATCCAGGTTATTTATCGCCTTTATTTGCTGCTTTTTTTTTGTCAATAATTTCTTGGCGTTACTATGTCCAGCTGTTGATTTAGCTGCTGGTTTCTTTTTTGGCTTTGGAAAGAAATGGCATTGAGTAGAGGCAGAAAAGTTTTTCAACTCAAGTTCCATCGACAAACGGTGCCATCGATTGTTACCGCAGCATCGAATCTGCTCCTCAGTGTTTTCAATGTTTACTCATGATCCTTTTTGCTACTAAAAACTATTTTAGTTTCTTTACAATAATTCTTTGCCCAATGGAATAAAGCAATCTCATCTCAGATGCGATATTGATGAGATCACTGGAGGCTATACTTCGCAGCATTTCTTTTGAGGTTTGCTCCAATACCATCACATGCTCCTTTACCATTTGCAGTAGGATGAAAGTGCCACTCAGCTGGCATTCCAAAATCTCTTTCATGAGTTATAAGATTTTCGAAGCTACTTTTGTTTTTAAAATGTTTACGAGCTCCGTCCGAAACGTAGTATGCCTTCTCTACTGTAAATTTAGATTTTAGATAATTTAGTATTATCTTCTGGTACTGATAAACTGCAACGGTATCATGTTTTAAATCGTCGGATATGATTGCCATAATTTTGTGTTCCAGTTTTTCATCTTTCATGTAGTAAATAACTAAAATTGATCAAATTGAGTTACTAGAGCTTCAGTTTTGCACTCTAAAGTTTTTACCTTCTTTTTGTTTTATTTGGGGGTGTGAGAAACCCATGCTCAGCAACCAAATTTTTAGCAATTCTTGCTTTTCGTTGAGACATTCTAAACTCAGTCATTATTTTTGCACAAATCCATGTCAATGGAGCAAGCGTTGGAAGTTGAATTCTTTCAGCTCTACTCTGTGACGTTTTGTATTTCTCTTTTATTTGTTCAAGAACTTCTACTGCATCCTTATGATATTGGTTTTGACACTCATTCTTTGAACTTATACCTTCTACTGAAAAGTTAGAATCAACACCATCATCATCCACAGTTCTGCCATCATTCTCAGAATTACTTTTGTCTTCATCAACGCAATGCTCATTACTATTCAAATCCAGTAATTCTTTCAACTTTCCAAGCTCTTTCCTGCATGCTCCACAAATTAGCAACCGTTTTGACAGCGTAGGGAAATTTTTTATGAGCCGTCGGAAATCTGATTATCGCATATCTGATTATGTGCGTTTCTTTTTGTTAAAGGGATTAAACCAAAAAGAACCATGAATTTTATTTTCAAGCTTAGCCTTTTTTGGAGCCGTAGACATTGTGAAGATTAATTATGTAAGAAATTATGTAAATAACACACGTCTAAACTTTAACGCTGTACAAATAAACTACCTGATAATTTTTACCTTTTCAACATAGTGTTAAAATAAACTACATGTTAACTTCCACCTCTCCAAACACATTTTAACGTCAAGTGTCATAAAATAATAAATAAACTGGTATTTCTGGGTTACCAATAACAATAACACTAAACTACCTGATAATTTTTACCTTTTCAACATAATATTAAAATAAATTACATGTTAATTTCTACCTCTCCAAACACTATTTAAAGTCAAGGGTCATAAAATAATAAGTAAACTGGTATTTCAGAGAATGGTCATAAAATATTTCCACCTGATTCAAAAACTTGTCTCCATGACACATGATAGTTTGACAATAAAAATCACAATTAATATTACATGCGCTCAAAACTACCTATAGGATTGCTGGGAGTTTAACATATTGTGGGTATTACAGTATCGAGGGTATGAAATTTTAGTTAGGTATGTTACATACCGTCGGAAAGGTTATTTTGTCTAGTTTCTCAGTAAAATTTTTATTTTTAAGGTTTTAGTAACACTTACACACAAATATGAAATAATTCAAAATAGTGCATATGCTAAAAATTGAAAAACCTTTGTCTTGAGTTACAAAACATTTATTTTGATAGATATCCCACTCGCATCCCACTAAGCGACCAAAAAGTTCATAAAGGGAACCCCAAGCTTTCTTTTGAGCAAAATGGGCATATTTTGTCAAAAAAGTTTTTGATTTAAAAAAAAAATAGTCAACCATTTTTTTATTTTTTTTTTTTCGAAAGATTGAAGAAATAGCTATCTAAACTATTTAGGACAAATTTTGCTAAGAACAATAGGTAATAAGTTACATGGATGAGAAAAAACACTTGTTTGGCCGAAATGTCAAATTTTGACCCCCTCTAACTCAGAGAGCTCTTGACCGATCTTGTTGAAAAATTGTGTCTAAACTAATATCCAATAGGACTAGGTTAGGTTAGGTCGGAGTGGTAGCCGGCTCCGTGATCACCAGCACACTTAGACTCTGAGGTCCGTTGTGATGCCACGAGACTGACGGATTACCGATCAGATTCCACCGTTGAACCAATTAGAGCTCCTTACGAAGCTAAGGAGGTGCGGAATACCAGCACCTGAAAGATCCCCAAGATCGTGAAAGAACGCCGATCCAAGTGAGGCCCTCCTACGTAGCTCCAGCGCAGGACATGAACAGAGAAAGTGCTCAATACTCTCCTCCTCCTCCTCGTACCCGCAGCTCCTACAGAAGTCAGGCGATAACACCCCCAACCTACGAGCGTGCCTGCCAATAAGACAGTGGCCGGTTATCACCGCCACCATGTTAGAGATTTCCCCCCTGGAAAGCGACAGGAGCGCCCTCGTTCGCCCCAGATCTAGAGCCGGCCAGATGTGCCTTGTCACCACACAAGTCACGCCATTAGCCCACCTAAGGTTAGTCGCCCTCTCGGAGTAGAGCCGATTGTTCAGCTTACAGGTTGCTATTGGAACACCAACTAGAGCCTTGCAAGCTCATCAGCTCTACAGTTCCCTGGTATGTCCCTGTGCCCCGGGACCCAAACGAGTCGAATGTCAAACTGCTTTGCCATCTCATCCAAGGATGCGCGGCAGTTAAGGGCAGTTTCCGTAGTCAGAGACATTGACCCCAGGGACCTTACCGCGGCCTGACTGTCAGAAAAGATGTTGATGCTCGTCGTGGACAGGACGTTCCGTCCAAGCCAAGCGGCAACCTCTCCTATCGCTATCACCTCAGCCTGAAAAACGCTGCAGTGATCGGGCATCCTCAGAGCCAGTTCCAGACCGAGCTCCTCGGAATAGACGCCGAGACCGACTCTTCCGCCGAGCCCCGATCCGTCCGTGTAGAAATTGACGCCACGTCTCCTTGCCGGCATCCCACCCGCCCAGGAATCCCTGGTCGGTATATGGACCGCAAAGAGACGTTCATACGCCGTCACAGGAGTCACATGATCCACATTCTGTGGAGAATTTTCCCCCAGAATCGCACCGTGACCAAATCTATTGCCTGCAAATTGCGAAATCGACCGTAGTCTTATGGCCGCGTCAGCCGCTACCTGCTTCCCCAGTATGTCCAAGGGGATAAGATGCAATATGATCTCCAATGCATCCGTTGGTGTAGTACGGAGTGCCCCCGTGATACTCACAGAAGCCATCCTCTGTACCCTTTTCAGATATCCCAAGTAGGTTGTCTTATCCAATGCGGGCCACCAAACAATGATCCCGTATAAAAGAATAAGGCGAACTACCGCAGTGTACAGCCAATGAACCACCTTGGGCCTGAGTCCCCATCGCGCTCCAATGGCCCTCCTACAGGGGTACAAAGCAATCGCCGCCTTCCTCGCCCTTTCCTGAACGTTGTGCTTGAAAAGCAGCTTCCTGTCAAGAATCACGCCAAGATACTTGGCTCTGTCAGAAAGTTGTATTTCCGCACCGTCCAGGATTACAGGCCCAAGATCGGGATCGTTGTTCCCCCTGTGAAAAAGAACAAGCTCCGTTTTATTGGGATTAATCCCAAGTCCACAGGTCCTTGCCCAAACCGCCAGCTCCCTTAGAGCCGCCCGCATAATATCCCTAAGAGTAGACGGAAACTTCCCTCTTACCATTATCGCCACATCATCGGCGTAGGCGACCACGCCCCTGCCGCCTCTTTCCATGGAAAGAAGTACAGAGTTTAAGGCCAAGTTCCACAGTAGTGGAGAAAGACTGACGTTCTCTGACTAGACGTTCTCCACGTCAAGTCAGGACCCATGAGATAGCCCAAAGAATTCGGAGAGGTCGCGAGGACCCTGCGCAGCCTTGACGCCAATAGGACTAACCTTGGTGCAAATTTCATCCCGATCGGAAGACATCGTTTTCAAAAGTTGGGTCACTTGAGATGAAACGCCCCATATATATATATATATATATATATATATATATATATATATACATATGGCCACATATGTAATTATATATATTTATATCAAGCTATATATGACTATATATAAACTTTTTTCGTCGGGGTTAAAAAGTTTTGCAATGCTGAGCATATTATGGGAAATACATTTATAAAATTTCCGTAGATTAATTTTGGTCCACCGCAGCATCATTTAGTTTGAAACAAGTCATTTTATTTATTACTTGTTTTAAATTGAAAGATGTAGTGGACCAAAATTACTCTATGAAATAAAAATTATTATTAATAAAAATTATACCAAACTTGTATAAAAGACAAAGTATTGTCTTGTTTACTACTTCCCCTGTACATTTTGTTTTTAACAAATGTACATATCAATGGAAAAGAAACAAAAACATGTATTGAATATTTACCAAAGGTAGACATACACACAAAAAACAAGTTTTCAATTTATTTTTTTAATCAATGGTGATCATTTGTTTTACTTCGAGCTCATATAATATATATTAGTTCTCATGTAGTCAGTAAACTAGTTTATATGAATGTTTGATGTTTGGTATAGGATTGTTACCTCTTTCAAAACGTGTTCTGATGATGGGAACCTAGAAAATTCCCGAAATAGATCTATCAACACATTCCTGAAAGGGTCAAAGAATAAATTTGAAAACAAAAACTCTATAGATTATTTGTTAGGACAATATCCTAATAAAGAAATATTGAGTATGGCCTCTATATTTCTTTATTAGGACATATATTTATTGAAATTTTTTATATTTTCATCCAATCATATAAAAAATGTAGCATTTAGTTCAATTTTATCAGACTAAAACTCGGACCTATAAATATAATAACGTTTTTATATAATTAAGTTTAGATATAAACTGACACAATTAGATACAAAACTGATACAATCGAATACAATTCTAATAATTCATAAATCATAATTTGGATAAAATTGTACTGGACATTTATCTAAATGCATCAGATTAGTTCTAAATCCATACAAACATCTACAATTATATGGGTCCATATTTCGGATGAAATTTAATAAAGTTATAGAAATTGATATGACTACATAAAGCTTCATATAAATTTTTTTAATCGGGTATGCCATATTATTTCAATATATGTCTAGATATTAATCAATGTATATAAATTGATTGATTTTGTTAAGCTAATTTTATATATTATTATGTATTGGACCATTTCAAAAAATTTCGAAAAACAAAATCCAAGACAAAATTATATATGATCATATTTACCTTCACATATATCCATATTAAGGTATATAAAGCTATATGTTTTTATATAACATTATATTAAATAAGATTTAATTATATAGACTCATTCCATATAAAACCATTAAAAAAATATCAATATCATTTTCGACCTCTACCTCATTTAACTTTAACCAAACTTGGTATGGAAGGTAAGTGTCATATAAATATGTCATCGTACAAGTTATGGGTTGTTAGCTCTAACGGTTGTGGAAATGTTGCGTTTTAAAATATGAAGAAAAATCGAAAATTAAATAAAAGTAGTCGTACTTAATTGTCCATATCATTTTAACGGTTTAAATAAAATAAGCAAAAGATAAATTTTTGAAGGTAAAATGAATGTTTTCAAAATGCGCAGTTTAAACCGCTGTATTCCACAAAACAGTTATTTTTAATTTTCAAAAAAATATATGTGAATTATAAATTATTTCACTATGCCGTTGCCAAATTAATATGTGGAGCTCTTACAAGATACAAAGAAATGTACTAAATATAGTAGAAAAAAAGATTTACATTTACATTTACAAATGCATTTTTTTTTTTAAATCTGGTTCAAACCGCTCTATGTTAATTATATATTATTCTTCCAAATCCCTATGTAGTATCCTGCATGTTTCTGAGTTATCGACTTTTTAGTTAAATTTGTTCACATATTTATTCATAACTCGGGATACAATTTAAGTAGCTTTAAAATAAGGTATCAATGACTCTCGTAGCTTAATCCGTTAAAAAGATATGGAATATTATGTACGACTTCTTTATTAAAATTTTCGAATATTTATCATATTTTGAATCGCGATATTTCAAGACCCGCTGGGACTAAATGTCCTACATTTGGACGAGGCTATAGTTAAATGATGTACATCTTCTATACC
Organism: Delia radicum; assembly: GCA_021234595.1. Taxonomy (NCBI): domain Eukaryota; kingdom Metazoa; phylum Arthropoda; class Insecta; order Diptera; family Anthomyiidae; genus Delia; species Delia radicum. The sequence continues at coordinate 169,538,454 of CM037854.1, read as the reverse complement.
AAGTTTGGTTAAAATCAGAAGGGGTGGAGGAAATCAGGTGGTTGATTTTATGTTTTCAGTCTATATGAACGTTTAAACTCGGGTACCGAATAATTTTTTTTCACCGTTATGTTTTAATTTTTGTAGGAAACGCGAAGCAGATGTGATGCCAACAGCTTTAAACGACTTTTTATACACATTATTGCGTACGACAAAACCTCAACGGCGTGCTTTAGTTCAAACAGTTACTAAACAATTTGACGATCAGAAAACGGCACTTCGCCAAATGCTTTATATCGCTGACAATTTAGCTTACTTCCCGTATGTGGTTCAAGATGAACCTCTTTATCTTATTCATCAAATTGATTTGCTGATATCTATGGCTGGAACCAATATCTTAGCAACTTTTAAGGAATGTTTAAAACCTAGTGAAAATGCTGCTGATATTCTTGAAGATGACGATGACGAAGAAGATCCAAAGGTACTTTTTAAACGTTTACCTAATAACATAATTGAAATACAAAAGTGCATAACATCGGCACAAGCGTGTATGTTGCTGCTGATATTAAAAGAACATCTAAAAGACATGTATAGCCTAACAGATAGTAAAATATCACGATACTCTCCATCTGAACCCAAATTACATGAAAAAGCTGTAACAAGAAAGAATGTTAATGATTTTAATCCAAAAACCACAATAGATATTATCAAAAAACAGCAGGACCAACAGCAGAAAATTTCCGATGACATCGACAAAACGCAACTCAATGATGAAGAAAAAATGGATCTTGTTGTTAAATACTTAGACGTATGTTACTCATTTGATTTAAAATTGATTTCTTATAATTTAAAATTTAAATCTGTTTTCAACTTTTTTTTAGTTTAAACAACTAATGTTGAAGCTTGATCCGGAAGATGCTGATTCTGATGAGGAGGTACGGGAAAAATCGAAATTAAACTCTACTATTAAGACAGATACATCACCAAACACTTCAATACTAAATACAACTTGTCAGTCGCAAAATGAAAGTGGAACAAGTGGTGGTAATGCAACTGATAACGCAACACCACAAGAATTGACTTCAAATATAAATAATAAAATTGGAAATTATCCAGATTCAATGTATTCTCCCGTAAAGGTAAATAAAATATGTGCGTTAACGGTTTAATTAACATATGGCCATATAGGCACGTGACACAGTCGCTCAGAATCGTTTTTCATTTGCCCAAACTTTGTATCTTTTGATAATAATCGGTTAGATTAATTCTTTAACTTTTCTCCAGTTTTGATTTCACTAAAATCGTTTGAATACTTATTGAGGAATTTAAGTTTAAAGTTTAACTTCAGATTTTGTTTAAACTTTAGTATGAAAATCTTGTATATTATCTATATTATGTATTTCTGTTCTGTAGTTCTTTGATTTTGAAAGTCTAGTAAAATAATTTTTGGGTTGCATGTGTATCACATAAATGGGAAGTTTTCATTAAAATTAGTTGATACTAATGGAAATGAAAAAAATGTCATAACCATTATTAACCATTAATGGAATTTTTGCATTAGAAAAATCATTATTAATGATTAGGGCAACAAAAAAATAGCTCTAAAACTAACGTTTTAAAATAAATAAGTCGATAAATTTAAAAAATAAGCCGTTAAATTTCATACATTTTTATTTAAAAAATCGTTAAAATTTGTGTAAAATTTGTTCCTTGAAACTTCGTCAGTCAAACAAAGGCGCAATGGAGAAATTATTTTTACTAAGCTTCATAGTTGAAATTGGTTTATCAAAATATTTTTTGACAAACCAACAATATGTAACATTAAATTAAACTTAAATTAACTTTAAATGTTCAACTATTAATTTCAAAAATTCTTTAAAATACATATTGCTAACAAATAGCAAAAAAGCTCTATTTTAAAAGAATAAAGCTAAAATAAGCCCAATTAAAAAAAATTAAAAAAGTGGCTAATACTTTCAAAATAAGCTAAAATAAGCAAATAGCAAAAAATAAAGTAAAAAAGCTCTAACAAATATAGCTTAATATTTTCATAATTTTATGATAAGAACTTGTATTTAGTCTACATAGTTCTATCCTTTCAATAAAAAAATGCTCTAGCTTATTTTTGGTTGCCCTATTAATGATAATGAAATCACACTTATGCATGAAAAACTAATTACAATTGATAAACAAAAGCATTTGTTTACAAAAAAAAATCCTGATAAATAAAAGCGAATAACACGATTGATTGGACAGGAAAATAAAAATACAAATTTGTTTTAAAGATGTCATTGTCTGGATGGAATGTATAATTTTTTAAAATCGAATTAATCTATAACGAATTAATCTTAATATATAAGAGTGGCGTGACTGAGTGACTTAGTGACTGAGGGCTGAGTGATTCAATATCGCCCAGCCAAGACCGCTGGACCTAGGAACTTGAAATTTGGTACATATGTTCCTCCTCCGACTTAGACCTCCACTTAGAAGCTATTTTTGGATAATCCTACGGATAAGGACAAAAAGTGAAAAACTCCTCCTTACCAATTTTAAAAAGGTACCAAAAAAAAGTACATTTTCCAAGAGAAAAAGTACCGAAAATGTTCATTTTCAAAAAAAAAAGTACCAAAAAATTTTTCTTTTTACCAAAAACAAAGTACCAAAACTATTGGCAAAAAAGTACCAAAAAAATTAAATATTCTAAAAAAGTACTAATTTCAAAAATGTCCCTTTCCAAAAAAAAAGTACCGAAATTTTCAAAAAAAATAATTACCGAAAAAAGTCCCTTATCCAAAATAAAAGTACCAAAAAATTTAATTTTCTAAAAATGTATCAATTTCAAAAATGTCCCTTTCCAAAAAAAAGGTACCGAAATTTTCCAAAAAATAATTACCGAAAAAAAACCTATTCCAAAAAAAGTACCAAAAAATGTACCCTTTTCAGAAAAAGTACAAAAAACTATTGTAAAAAAGTACTAAAAAATTTTCTTTTTCTTAAAAAAGTACTAATTTCAAAATAGTACTTTTTCCCTAAATAAGTTCCTTTTTCCAAAAAAAAAGTACCTTCGTCAAAAAAGTACATTTTCCAAGAGAAAAAGTACCGAAACGTCAATTTTCAAAAAAAAAGTACCAAAACTATTGGCAAAAAAAGTCCCAAAAAAATTTAATTTTATAAAAAAGCACCAATTTCAAAAATGTCCCTTTCCAAAAAAAAGTACCGAAATTTTCAAAAAAAAAAATAATTAGCGAAAATAGTCCCTTTTCCAAAAAAAAGTACCAAAAATTTTACACTTTTCAGAAAAAAGTGCATTTTTCAAGAGCAAAAGTATCGAAAAAGTTCATTTTCAAAAAAAGTACCAAAAAATTTTCCTTTTTACCAAAAAAGTACCAAAACTATTGGCAAAAAAGTACCAAAAAAATTAAATTTATTTATAAAAAAATATCATTTTCAAAAATGCCCCTTTCCAAAAAATAAAGTAGTTGGCAAAAAATACCCTCTTCCAAAATAAGGACCAAAAATTTACCCTTTTCAGAAAAAAGTACCAAAAACTGTTGTGAAAAAGTACCAAAAAAATGTTCTTTATCTAAAAACGTACCAATTTCAAAATAGTACTTTTCCCCTAAATAAGTACCTGTTCCCAAAAAATTAGTATCTTTTCCAAAAAAAAAGTACCTTTCCAAAAAAATTAACGAAAAAGTTCCCTTTTCAAAAAAAAAACTACCCAAAAATTTACCTTTTTACCAAAAAAAAAAAAGTACAAAAAAAATTGTATTTTTCTACAAAAGTACCAATTTCCAAAAAAAGAGGTACCAAAAATGTTATTTTTTCAAAAAAATTTTATTTTTTTTAAAAAAGTATTGGAAAACAGTACAAAAAAAATAAATTTAAAAAAGTACTAATGTAAAAAAAGTACTTTTTCCAAAAAATATCTTTTCCAAAAAAGTATTTTTCACACAAAACTACTTTTTCCAAAAAAGTACACAAAAAATAAATTTTTCTAAAAAAAGTACCAATTTCAAATATGTACTCTTTCCAAAAATAATTACCCTTTCCAAAAAAATTTTCATTTTTCCAAACAAAAAGTATCAAAAATATTAAATTTTTCTAAAAATGTAACAATTTTAAAAAGTACTTTCTGTATCTTCCAAAAAAGAGTACCAAAAAAAGTAGCTTTTCCAAAAAAAATACAGAAAAAGTACCTTTTCCAAAAAAAAAAAACTACCAACAAAAATTCATTTTCAAAATTCTTCCCAAAAAAACACCATTTCCAAAAAAGATACAATTTCCAAATAAAAAAGAAAATAAATAAATTTTTCTAAAAAAATACCAATTTCAAACAGTACTTTTTCCTAAAAAAATTTCCATTTCCCAAAAAAAGTACCAAAATAAATTTACTTTTTCTAAAAAAGTACCATCTTCAAAAAATACCGAATAATACAAATACATTTTTTCAAAAATTAAATTACAGTTTGAAAAAATTACTTTTTCCAAAAATATTTATAATTTTTGAAGTGCTTTTTTCCAATTTTTTTTTTTTGTATTTAAAATTAAAAAAAAAAATAAAACAACAACACTCAATGAAAAAAATTCCCGGTTCAACGGATGTCAAACTTTTCATACTGAAGTTACGCTTTAACGAAGAAGTCAAACGAAAATAAAAAATATATAAATTTAAAAAAATAATAATTGCATAGTTTTGTTTTTTATTCGTTTTGTTGTTTAATGAATATCTCGATTTAACGAATTCGTTTAACCAGAATTCTACAAAATTTTCTACAAATATAATTTTGTTATAATTACGTTCTAATTTTCTACACGTTTTCCCGTTAAAACTTTATTTTAGTGGTTTTTTACACTTATCGTGTTAAAATCTTAGACTACAAATAGAGGTTAAAATATTTCGTGTATATATTTTTTTTTCATATTAATGTATAAATAATCTATATAAAGAAGTGGTGTGAGTGACTCAACATCGCCCAGCCTAGACCCTGGACCTGGGAACTTGAAATTTACAAGGGATTTTCCAATATTCTAACGGAGAGTGCGAAAAAGTTTAAAAAGTCTTCCTTTTTTGCAAAATACATAACTTCTGAATATTCAAAGTCTTCTATATCTTAAAAATCCTAGACGCCGTTAACGGTAGTTTTTAATATCGGAATATATTAAGATTTCATCTTTTAATAATTAAACATTAAAATTGTTTGCTTTATTCCAAGTTCCTAGCTACAGTGGTTTGAACTTTGTGATTAATGACCATTTATCTTTTTTGAGCTCTATATTGCCATGGTTTTATGATAAATTCCAAAAAGTTTTTCTTCAGTGAATTACCTGCAGTGTTTTGGACAAAAGTAGACTTTTCCCCGTAAACATTTCCAAAAATTCCATCTTAGTGGATGTATATGCGAGTGGATGAACCTACATGCCAAATTTCAAGTTCCTAGCTGCAGCGGCTTGGTCATGGTGATTAAGGGGACATTTTTTTTTTTTTTGTACCACATTTTCATTGAGTTTTTATTGGGAATCCAAAAAAGTATATTTTAAGTGCATTAGCCATTACTCTATTTGAAATAACAGATTTCTAGCAGAAGAGGTTTAAGCAGAAAGATAAGATGGATATTTTTTATCGTAACAATTTCCAAAAATGGTCTCCGATGCAGAAGGAACCTACATGTCACATTTTATGTTCCTAGCTTCAGCCGCTTCGACTGGGTGATTAAGGAGTCACTTTTTTCTTTGTACCACATTTTTATTAAGTTTTTGTTTAAAATTCCAAAAAGTTCATTAGCCCATACTCTACACCCAGAAAACATACTCGGTCGTGGCTACCGTTGTAGTTGGGGCAATCCGTTGTTTCAATCGATTAATTTTTAACACAATCAAAAGATTCGATCGCGACAACTGGATCATTAGATTGTGATGAAAATCTTTCTGTTGAAGTTACAGTCATTCTGACACGACAATAAAATTTAGATTGCTTCAACAAAAATTTGGTGATAACTACCAAAAAATTCGATAGCTATTACCCAAATATGGTTGCTACGACGGAATGTATTCTCTTTATGTATTTGAAATTTCCGATTTCTAGCGAAGAGGCTTAACAGAACGTTAAGCAAAACACTTTCTATTTTTTTTGTGCAACCTTTTAGTTATTTCCAAAAATCATGTTTCTGAGAATTGTGTCTACGCCGGAGACGGAACCTTCATACCAAATTTGAAGTTCCAAGCCCATGCGGTTAAAGCTGGGAGATTAGGCGGCAGTTATTAACATTTGAACCACACTTTAACTATGTTTTTATTTTAAAAAGTAGTTAATTAGTCTGTACATTAAGGAACACATATTTTATACTAGCGGACAATGCCCACAAGGTTGTTAGCGTAGATAAGACGTTTTTTTTTGCGTTAAAGTTCAAAATGTAATTTTTATTGGACAATACAATATTTTTATTTTACAGATTTGCAGAAATGTTTTACTCAGCGAAGACTGCTTTGGACATACCACAGAGTAAAAAACCCCTAAGTCCGGCCGCAGGCCGGCTACGCAGAAAAACTTTAACCTATTAATGCCCATTGGCAACTTAAGTTGCCAGCGGAATTGTTACAATTTAGCATGCTCTGAACAAAAGTGAGAGTGTACAAAAATGTTGTCTCAAAATTAAAAAAAAACGTCTGGGCATTAATGGGTTAATATTTGTCTATGAAGAATGTGTCTATTTTTTACTGGGGATTATTCGCATAATCATGTTAGGCATAGTTCCCATGTTGGTTTGGGGGTTATGATAGATACATTTTAGTCCATAATCCCCAAATCGGAAATTGGGATAATGTCATGTCATTCCTGCCTAAAAATGTAGATCGCAAAAGATTAACTTATAAAAATCTTCCAGGACCAAATGATTTTTTAACCAATTGTGTGCTGCTTTTGTGCTCATTTGTCAAAAAGAGTATATAATTTTGCAGCACTTGGAATCAAAAAATTTCAAGAGAATTGGTAAATGTATTTAAAAGTTATGAATTAGAACCAACCTTTTACCCCTTTTTATACAGTTAACTTCTAAATATCCAAAATATTTTATAATTTAATTTTTATTATTACTCGACTATCTTAAATGTCCAATATATCGTTACCAATACTTTTTAATGTCGGAATACATTAAAAAGAAAATGATTTCCTGTTTTAATTATTTTGTTTAACCATTTCGAGAAGATGTTTTAAATTTTAAGCATAAAGCAATTGTACATGGTATTAAGAGGACACTTTTCCCTTTAAATCTCTATTTATGACAAGTTTTGATCAGAAAAGCAAAAAATATATCTTAAGTGAACTGCTATATAATTTTTGGAACAAGAGTCTTCTTCCTTTTTGTTCGTCCCCTAAAAAGTTTACAAAAACCCTTCCTTAGTGGATGTCTAATTTAATCCAAATTTCAAGTTCAATATTTTTTACAATTTTCACCACACCATTATTGGAAATTTTCTCCGGTAAATTAGTCTATACCTCAAAGAATACATATTATAGAATTTAGATTTCTAGACAAAAGGAAAAACCTTTCACTGTTTGCTCCATTACGTAAACATTTCCAATAATCCCATATTTGTGGATGTCTACGCCAAAGGAGGAACATACATGCCGAATTTCAAAATCAAGCGGTTTGGGCTGAGTTATTAAGCGAACATTTGTTTTTGTGCCACATTTTTATCAAGTTTTATTTGAAATTCCTAAAGGTATATTTTAAGTGCTTTAACCCACTAAAGCACACTTGAAATTTCAAATTTTTAGCCGAATTGGTTTAAGCAGGACGATAAGGGGAAGACTTTTTATCTTTTTGTGCCACATACTAACAATTTCCTAAAATCGTGATTAGATGTATATGATGGAGAAGGAACCTCAATGACAAATTTCAAATTCCAAGCTCCAGCGGTTTAGGCAGCGTAAATAGGTGGTACTAATTCCCTTTTGAGTACAATTTTTACTATGTTTTTATTGTATATTTTAGAAATTATCTTTTCAGTAAGACCATATACCAATGAGCACATAAGTTATGGTAACGGGCAAGCCCACTATCACAGATAACACCTTGCTTTGCCTTAAAGTTTAAAATGTAATTTTTATTGGACAACGGAATAAAGTATTAATTTTTTTATTTTATAGCCTTCCATAAATGTTTTACTCAGCGAAGCCGGCTTTGGACATACCACAGAATAGAAAAATAATAAACATTGCCGCAGTCCGTCTACGCAGAAATATTGTAATATTCACACAATATTCTTTGAAAAACGATCTTATAACTATGTAAGACATAGCTCCCATTTTGATTTGAGGGTTAAGACAGAAATATTTTCATTTGTAGTCCCCAAATTTGAAATGGGGATAATGACAGGCCATACCTACCTAAATGTTTGGATACCAATACTAATACACTGTGTTTTATTTTCCTTAAAAGATGAAATTCTTATCCAAAATCAATTACATTTTAAACTTGAAGGCAAAACAATGTCGTCCCCATGCTAACAATGCAGCGGGCATACTCCCTATTAGTACTAAAAATACATCTTAATCCGCTATGGTTCGGACCATAGTGTGTACGTATCACTACGTCATGGGGATGAGCCCTCTCGGTCGGTTAGGGTGGGTAACCGTTCGTAAAAAAAATTTTGGAAATTTTTTAATTAGTAATAAAAATACATCTTAAGCCGCTATGGTTCGGACCATAGTGTGTACGTATCATGGGGTTTTTTGCAAATGGGATACTACCTCATTATAAGAAGGCATGTCCAATGACTTAAACCGATCTACACATATTTATTGGGCATTGATAGAATGTGGATTTATCACAATTTCATTAATTATCAAAGGTTACTAATCATAAATATAAATGTTTTTATACAAACAAAAACGAATTAAAACTATTAATTATAGGTAAATAAAATCCAAACACAAACTACATTGGTATGAAGCTTCAAACTCCTTCAGCTAGAGTTTACAGGCAAGGATCTGGATCTGTGATCAACATCACATGAATTCTGTATAATATTCCTCATGTTGGTCATTATATAAAACAACTCCTTAAATATTTACAAAACTTACAATGAATAAAAAATTTTAGGCAGAACTACACGCAGGAAAAAGAGCATCGTTTTATAATAGTTTAAGAGCATCATGTTATGACTACAATTCTTAGCAATCATATTTGATCCTAAATGACAATCATCTTCAATCATACTTTTTCTCTGCGTGTCGGTGCAATCCGGGCAAGCCCGGCTTTAGCCGGCTTGTATGGAATAAAACGCGAAATGTGTGGAATTGGAGTGCTTAATATTGGGAACGAAATTTAATGGATCGGAGAATGAGTGGAATTGAAAGACTTAACATGGAGACCGATAATATGGAATATAACGGGGAACGAATGGAATTGGAACACTGATTACAGGTTACGCAATTGTATTGAACTGAAAATGAACATTGTTATATCGGAGTATCAAAATTATATTAAAAGTGAAAAATAAATAAATCATCCTGTAATCGCTTTATTAAAAATTGAATCTTTGTGACCTTTCCTAGATAAAGCCTGTTTGTATTTTCAGGGTGTATTAATCAGAGTTCGTAAATTTATATACCACTAACATAACGCTGCTATCAAAAAAACCAATACAACGATCTCTATTGTTTCGTTCGTATTTATAAACACAACACAAGTGATCCAATCGTTGTTTGTAATATAACAAACGGAACAAAACGAAAATGTTTCTTTCGTCAAACATTATTATTTCGTAGTGGTTATTTTTTAGTGTTCATTCAACTTAAACATTAAAACGCGTTTTTAACGTTGTGGTTGCCAAAATAAAGAAATGATTTTTCTGCATGTTATCAATGTTTTTTTTGCACTCGTTTTATGAAATTTCTTTTTATTAAACTAATGCAATTATTCATAAAATTCAATGAAAATTTTTTCACTTGTAATATGACATAAACACTAAGAACGGTTTAGTTTTGTTCCATTCCATAAACACAACAAAATCAATGAAATTGGTCAAACAGAACAAAATCGTTTAGTTCGGTCTCTCATCGAAAACTAGTTTGTGAAAGTGTTTGTGTTCTGTTTACAAATCAAAATGAAAATAAAGAAAAGTTCTGTTTATGTTTACTGTGCACAACAAAATGATTGTGTTGAGTTTCAGCAACTCTGGTATTAATACTTCTGTGGAGTATAAGCATTTTAAAGTTTTGGGAAGTGTCACTTGCCCTGCTCCTATCCCGTTCATATATGACACATTGCTTAAAATTATTTGTAGTTGTAATATTGTTTGCCAAATTTTGTATCAATGTGTGCAATGGAAGCCAAGTATAATCATTAAAAAAAAATATTGCGCCATCTATCGGAGAAAGTCCAAAATATTTAGACACACTTCCATATAACACATTTGAAAAGTTTTGTCAAAATCGGTGCAGTAGTTCTGATTATAGAGCTTACAAACAATATAATAATAATGAAAAAAGAAAGTAGAAATAACTTATAGATTATTTTATGTTTCAATGTAATGTATTTTGAAAGCAATGATCATTACTACCATACACAGATTGTATGCTTGGAAATTAAAAATTCTGTTAACTTTATGTAATTATAATACATTGGCTGCCAGTACATGTACTACCGATCTTTCGTACTTTTCTGCCTGGGTAGTTTTCTCAACGTCGAACTCTATAAAAACAATAAAAATCTTTAAAAGGTAAACCATCTTAATTTTCAGCTACCGGAAATTCCTGCTAATGAAGGTTTTGAATTTGAGTTAAAATGGCATCGATTCGTCAGTGCATATTTTTGCATATTTTGCTGTAAATGTATATTTCGCTTTAATATCATATTTTTGCTTTAATATTTTTTAATGAAAATGAAAATTATTCAAGTTCGAGGCCATACTCTATATTTCTTTATTAGGATATTGTCCTAACAAATAATCTATAGAGTTTTTGTTTTCAAATTTATTCTTTGACCCTTTCAGGAATGTGTTGATAGATCTATTTCGGGAATTTTCTAGGTTCCCATCATCATATTTTTTATTGCATATTTTTTGCTTTAAATGCATATTTTTGATGCACTTTTCTTAGTTTTTCGTAAATGAGTCACTTTAATTTTATTTTATGTTTGCCAAATAAATTGACATTTTTTTAAAGTGATTTTAATATATTAAACAATACACATTAAATTTAAAACATGAAAAATAATAAATTTAAAATGCCCCTTTTTGTTAACTTTCTTTGAAACTATAAGCAGTCATGCACTGGCATACCACTAGGCAACCGAGGAATTGTAAATATATTACTGGCAGAACACTTGTTTAAGAAACCTTACCAGCGTTTCCGAAAAGCGTTTTGTCAGTATTTGTTTTACAATCATTTCAGAGATCCACAAAAAAAAAACATTGGGAAAGAATTGGCTGAGACCACTGGGCCAACGTAGGCAAAAAGTGTTTCCCAGTGCTATTCAGTCATAAATTGCAAAATTGCTCAAAAGTCTAACAACTGGTATAGCATTTTATAAAAATGATGATGCTTTCTTTAAAAAAGAAAGGTTTCGAGTTCGATTCCGGTTCCAGGTATACATTTTTTTGTTATTTTTTATGCTTTTTAATATTCTTTTACTATAAAATTGATTTTTTTATAAATCGATTAAAACCAACTTTTTTTTTGTTTTCCCAACGCTGGCAAGTTGATTCCAACAAATCTTATGCCAGTGTTGACATATTTGAGCAGCCAACTGCTACCCAGCGGTTATAATTCACTTATGTTTTACGCTATCAAGTATTATATGTCTCGTTAGCTCAGTTGGTAGAGCTGTCGGCTGCCAATCTGGCTGCCAGGGTTCTAATACCAGCGGGACAAAAAAAAATATAAATGAACTTTTTTTACTGTGGTAAAGTGTTTGTGACCGTCATGTAATGACAATCGTTATTAATTGTATTATAATTAATTACTGAAGAATTTTCCCTTTGGTTAGATTTTTACAGGAATAAGAAATCATTTTTATTGAAAAATCTAACGGACACAATGGATATGCTAGACTGCCGCAGCTTCGTCTTCACCAAGGACTCGTCAGTGGTTTTTTATGTGTCAATTGAACAAAGTATTACATATTGCTCTATATGAGCAATATGTAAGTATTACATATTGCTCTTAATGGTCGACACAGCGATGAGTGTGGCTAAGTGGAGTTTTGTCAATCACAGCATTCACAATGTATTGTTTTAATCAGAAGAGACAGAGTTAACTAATTCCTATGAACAATTTATTTTTCAACTAGCATGTTTCCTCTTTTTAATCCTATTGTTGTCTCTTTTTCACAAGTAATTATCCCATTATGATGCGCTTTGTTAGATACCAATTGTATGTTAGAGATAGAATAGAGTTGCCGCTTGGCAAATTTAATTGTTTCTAGGGTAAAGTGTTTGTAACCTTCATATAATGACAATCGTAATTAATTTTATTATAATTAATTACTGAAGAAGTTTCCCTTTAGTTAGGTTTTTACAGGAAGAGAAGAATTTTATTTCGGAAAATCTATTTTTAGACCACTTATTTCGTGGTTTTACCAACATTTTGACAACCTTGGAAATTTAGTTTCCACAGTGCTTGGGTGCAACTTTTTGAACAGACGAACCTTTTGTCTAATGATGTTGTCATCTTGAGGTTGGGAAAGCAGTGCCAGCACTTGTTCCCCCTGTTAAAATGCCTTGCCAGCGGTGGCCCGTTTGTCTTTTTCTGACTGGGTATTTAAAAAATGATTAATCACGAAAAACGTGAAAAGAGAGGATTAAATTAATTACTTTTCATATTTCTTGCTCAATTTACAAAAAATTTTATGAAAAAATACACCTAAAACCACTAAAAACTGATTTTTAATCCCAGTTTGTATATAAAATTTATGAGAACACTTAACAGGGCCTGAGCTGCACGCATCCTCTTTAGCCTATATGCCCGTTGGTAACTTATTATATATTTTTTTTGTTATGTTTGTATTTTTAATAAAAAAAAATAGGTGAATATTTTTTAAATTTTTAGTGCATATTTTAAGATTTTTCGCCTAAGATTTTTTTAGGAGCCTAAAACACACGTTTTTAGTGCATGAAGTTCCTGTAAAAGCTTGCAGGTTGCCAGACCCCTGTATTTCTGAAATGCAGCGGTGTAATGCACTAAACTCCGACTGGAATCGACGTAAAAAGAGTAGTTAACACTCTTAATCTACTTTTGGAGCGGATAGGCACGATGAAGCAGTGTTTGATGAACAAAGTGCAAATAACTATTGCGTAAAAATTGAAAAATAAAAATTGTGTTTTTTGTCCTCTACGGAGAAACTTAAAGTTTTAAGCGAAAATTCAAAATTTAAAAACAATTTAATTATTTACCGATTTGTTCGCTAAATTAACAAAAAGACATTTTTACAAGGTCTTTTTTCTCAAAAACCTATTTACGCTGTTATAAAAAAAAATATAAAATATATAAAATATAAAAAAAAATAATGAAAAAAAATTACGATTTGCCTTCAGATTATATTCCGAAAAAAAATTGATTTTCATTAAATTAATTTCTGATTGCGTGATATTTACTTTGTCGTTTAAATAGCCTTTTAGTCAAAAAAGATATTTTTAGTGAGTTTTACCATTTTCTATACATTTTTATTACGACGCAATTAAAACAATCAAAGTCGATAAATAAATAGGAAATTATTTGCTGTAGGTGCTTAATGAACAACAGGAGAAGGAGCAGGTCGAATGCGTGGTGTAGTGTGCCAAACACTATTATGGTTTGAGCATCATTGAATTGTAGCAATTGGCACATTAGTTTGCTCTAAAACTTGATGTCAAATATCCAAGAAGCCACGAATGCAAAACAGGAGTTCACGCAAAATGTGTCAATATTCGCTTCGGTGTTTCCATATGCCCGAACTGTGATTCCGATGATGACTTGAAATGAATACATTGCAATTTACAAATTATATGTAATTTTGATGCAGATTTTCACAAACTTTGTTATGCCTCCGAATGTAAATTAAATTTAATAATTTTTCTTAAATTTTCCAAATCACGTGTTTTAGTTGCATTTTTCTACATTTTAAGCAATTTTTTAGGGCAAGTCTTTTTTAAGGGGTCGATTTTAGGTACTTTTGAAAATTTGCTATAAAATTTAAATTTTTTTCATATTTAAATGATTTCTAGCTCTGAAATATGAATTAATATTTTGTTTTGTCAAACTATGAATATGACAACAATACGTCTATTTTATGATGAGTTATGGGCAAAAAAGCTAAGGAGTGTCAACCTGCAATTTTAGAAGATCTTCTTAATTTTTAATTAATTATACTTACTAACGTTTATACTTCATTTTGGTAAAAAAAAACATTTCGGAACTGCAAATTTTTTACTTTTATTTATTTTTTGGTTGCTATTGTACACTTTTAAGGAAAAATTAAGGAAATAAAATCATTGAAATTATTCGAGTTACTGGAGTAATTTTAAAACTTTACTCGATTTGTTTAGTTTAGTTTATAACCTCAAAATCGAGTTTGAATACTCTACTATAAAATTTTAGAGTGTAGTTATTCAAGTGCAGTTATTTAAGCATTCGGTTTCAAATATGTTTTAACCATGGATGGTATCCGATTCGATGCGGGTATCGGTGAGGGTAATGCTATTTTTGTTTATTACGGTAATGGTATTTTAGGGGTAACGATATTTCAGTTATTTTGGTAACGGTTTTTTAGCGTTAACGTTATTTTTTTATTTCGGTATTGGTATTTTAGCGGTTACTGCTTTTTAATTATTTCGGTAACGTTATTTTAAGGATAACGGGTTTTCAGTTATTTCGGTAACGGTATTTTAAGGATAACGTTATTTTAGTTATTCAGGTAATGTCAATGTCCATCGATAATTTTAGCCCTATTACGCCCGAATTCTAATGACTATCTAATTTATGATCAAGCTTTGGGAAAATATACATCTATTTACGGCGATTACTTTTTCTGATTTTTTCAGATTATTTCGGTAACGGTATTTTAAGGATATTTGTATTTTAGTTATATCAGTAATGGTATTTTACGGATAACAGTATTTAAATTATGTCGGCAACGGTATTTTAGAAATAACGATAGTGAGTTCTCGCATAGAAAAAATATGATTGATCATGATTGCCGACAAAAAATTATCATATTATAATAATAACAATCATAAACATGATTCTAGCTGATCATATTCACCCTTATTCTAGTTGTCGACGTCGACACAAAACGACGTTGTCTTGTGCCATCTTTTTAAAATTGGTATTCCGGTTGTCGTTATCGACTTGTATCAATTACTGTTGACTAATATTTGGTATTCTCTAAGAAAACTTAACGACGTTATTGTATTGAGACGACTCTGATTCTGTCGTCGTCATTTTTGCTAACGACATTTTGAAGTGAAGTGTAAAAAAAAAAAATAAGAAATAGAAAAAAATGGAAAAAATTGAAAAAATTCAAATAACGAACGTGAAACAGTTTGAAAATCTTGTGGAAGAGTTGCAGAAAAATCCATCACTTGCTCGAGGATTTCGCAGGGGCACTGTTCCGAGTAATTTTAAACAACAATGGGATGAAGTAACAAAAGTCCTCAATTCTCTTGGCCCACCAAGAAGACTTGGAGATGGGTGGCAGAAGGTAAGGAAATCATAAACGTAAATAGGCATTATAAAAAAATATATATAACATCAAATTTAGTTACAGGTTTGGCCAGACTTTGAATTTAAAGTGAAAAAGAAAATCGTAGCCAACAAAGCCGAGTGTAATGCTACTGGTGGCGGAAGATTTAAGCAGTTTACACTAGCCCGCTGGAGGAAGCTGTGGCGAATCTGCTTCAGTTTCAGAAACAGCTGAACCCTCAGGGCGCCACTCAGGGAGTACAATGCGACAACCAGGGCAATGAATGTGAAGTCCCAGAGATAGAGCTTGCTTTGAATATGGAAGAAATATCTGACACTGTTGAACTTTGCGCAATGGATTTGCCAATTGACCAGTAATTACCAGAAAGTTCATCCAGACGCACCATTCAGCACTCAACGCCTTTCTCTGCGGAAAGAAAGCTCTACCCCATTGAAAAGCAAGGAAAGTTGTACTAAGGAAAACAAATGTAATTGCAATGGCCGTCAGAAACTGCTCCAAAAGCATAGCGATGAACAGGCAAGACTATTGACAGATATTTCTAATACATTGGCATCAATAAAACGTATCCTTAGAGACGGAAACAGTTACAAAAAACAATTGCTGGATATCGAAAAGAAAAAGTTAAAGTTATTGGAAGAAAAAAATAAAAGAGACGCAGAAAGAAGTCAAAGAGAGAAAGAAAACCATGAGAATGAGTTAAAACTAAAAAAGATTAAAATGTTGATCAAGGAAAAGGAGCTTGAACTCCTTAACAAAAAGTAACACTACACACTGTTGATGGATGTTTTAAAACAGAATTTTTACTTTTTGTTCCTTAGAATTATTATTTATTTTAGATTTTAATTTACTTTGTTATAAAAAAGATAAATAAAAAGACTGAATTGAATTTAGAGAAAACTTTGTTTTATTTGTTCTCTTATTTCAGATGCCTCAATACTTTGCTTAATTTCTGCGTCATGTACTTCAACATCAGGTTGGCTATTTTCTGCACTGCATGTATCCTCATATGTAATATCTAAGCCATATTCAATGCATATATTGTGAAGTGCAGCGCAAACATTGTCAATTTTAATTGATTTTGCAGGGGAGTAATGAAGTTGACGGGCTCCAAGCAGACAGCGAAATCGGTTTTTTAACACGCCAATTGTTCTTTCCATTAGATTTCTTGCTTTAGCATGCTTTGTATTAAAAATAGCCTCTGCACTTCTTTCAACAGTAGACCGATATGGCGTCATTAGATATGGCTCAAGGGGATAGCCTGCATCACCTACTAAAAAAATACGTTACACAGTGGGGTATTTGAAAAAAATAATGGTAATAAGTTTTAAACTGCTAATCCCATCGTTATTAATCGTATTGCAAATTGTAAAGAAGATGTTAATCCTTCTTAATCCTGTATTTGGGTCACTCTGTTTTAGTGCAGGGTGTTTGCACAGAGTTTCAAAGTTTAGTACTTCGTATCTGAAAAATCTTTTGGGCGTGTAACTTTTGTAAATGTGAACTGATTTCAAAGACTTTTGATCTGAGGTGATACATGTTATAAGACACAATTTGCACGCAAAAAATAAAAAGTGTATAATTATCGAAGTACTTAGGTAAAATACAAATTGAAAAGTATTTTGTATAAGTTAATACAAAAATGCATGTAGATTTATACATTTTTCGTTTTTGTTAACTTGCCATAGCTTTTGTTCAGTTACATTCTGAAGCAAAATTTGTTAGGTTACCTAAGTTTTTTCATTTGTACTTATCTAAGATATATATTGTGTAACTAACCAAAAAAAAATTGAAGTTGTATTTTACCGAAGTACTTTGCACTTTTTATTTTTTCCGTGCGCTAAACCCATTTACTGGCACTGGTGGATCCGGTAGAAATTTTTGTTCACTTATACAGTGCTCCCTAGCGAAAACACATCCATTTTTAGTTCAAACTTTGACTTTCAAAACACCCAGAATGTATTAAATTTTTTCAAAACTAAAATTTGTATGTGTTTTCTATATGAAAATCTACGTAAAATACTTTTAAAGAAAAAAATTCGCACAGAATCAATCGATCAGTGGCAGGAAATGGTTTAAATAACAATAAAATTTTTACCTAAAAGCCATGAATTCGGTTCACCACCAGTATATCGTTCTTGCAAAACTCGTTTTGCTTGGCTAACGTTCCAGATTAATGAATCATGAGCAGAACCTGCATATCGGGCATCCAAAAACCGTATCCGCATTTTATGATCACAAATCTACATGAAAGTCAAATATATATGATTATAAAATGCAATTAAATATTTAACATACTTACGATCATAGCGCTTAAACTAAAAACCCCTTTACGGTTGAAGTATAGATGCTGGTCTTCTTTAATTGGTGCTAAAATTGTGATATAGGTTCCATCCACACACCCAATAATACCAGGAAAATCTGTTTTTTCAAAAAACTGTAATTTTGCTTCATTTCATTTAGTATCTGTCATCTCAAATTTTATCCATGGGGGGCAAACTGTCAATTCTAAGGCATCCAGAGTCTCAGACAGAATCTTGGAAACTATTGGCTGTGACAGTCCCAAGTTAAAGTCATTTCGAACACTGAGCTGGTACGATCCCTGGGCTAAAAATCTCAATGTAGCTGCCAATTTGATTGTTTTCGAAATGAATGTTGATCTAACTCCGCTTTTCAAATTAGGGGATATTATTTCCATCACACGCTTAAATGCTGCTTTATTAAGTCGAAAGTAACTTTCAAACCTTTTAAAGAAATTCCAAAATATTTAAGTTGAAGGTATCGGACTTCTGTCATAGTAGTCTTCTTTGCAATATTAGATTTTGTTTATGAGTATTTTCTTCTTCACTCGAATCAGAATCAGAAATAAAAAACATTTTCCCACAAAAATAACAAGTAAAATAAATCATCTGACTCAAATATTAGAGATGTGCTTTTGTTTTTTTTTTTCAAATTACCGATAAACAGTCGACGTCGTTACAAAACTCTTAGAGAATACCACATTGGTGTCAAATTGATGTCGACGTCGAAAGAAAGTGTTGAAAGTTGACTCAAAAACGACTACGGCATCGACGTCGACAACTAGAATAAGGGTGATTATGATCACTGGGAATCATAATATGATTATGGGAATCATTAGTATGATTATTATATGTTTCAATCATAACATGATGCTTTTAAACTATAATAACAATATGCTCTTTTTTCTCCGTGTTTTGAATTGATAACTGTATTTTAGCGGTATTGCCTGTCATCCCTGGTTTTAAAAAATTGTTTATGTCTTTTTTATTGATTATGTAAATAATTTTTTTTTGTTCTAAATTTTAGGAAACAGTAGTTACACCAACAACTAGAAACTCCAAAACTATTATGCTGTCAAAACCATCAGTACGCAAACAGGGTCTTCGAAGTAAGCGCAAAAAACGAAAGATGATCTCATCGGACGACGACGATGAATACAGTGATAGTGAATATGCTTAAGTATGAAATAAATTGTTATATTCTGTTTTAATAATGCACATTAGACCGACTCATCTTATATGGACAAAAAAAGTGTCTTGTCCGCTTCCCCTCAAAATATACCTTCACTTGTTTTACGTTGATTTTCAAAATATTTTGGGTGTTGCAATGACATCATGACCATGTTAAAAAAAAGATAAAGTATATCTTCATAAAAACAAGTTAGCACAAAAGTCTTTTAAACGTGTTCTGATATAAATAAACTTATTTTTTACGTTATTTTATCTTTCAATTTATCATAAAAATTCATTTCAATAGCTTTCAAATCATTATGTTTTTGTGTATTCGCTATCAGTCTCACATATGCGCACATGTTCTGAGTTCCGAAACTTTTCAATTAGTGTGGATTTGTTAAAACACACCAAATTCAAAATTTTGAAATTTGCTGATTCAAAAAAAAAACTTTGGAATTCATAAAAAGTTTTTAACATAATTTGTTTATATATTAATCAGGGAAGTTCTGAGTTCCATTTCGAGTGGATTTGTTAAATTACACGGAATTAGAAATTTGCTGTTTCGAAACAGCTTTTAAAAGAATTTTTTATATATTAATAGTTGCAAAAGAAAAAGAATTTGTATTAGGTTCACCAAACTTTTCTACACGAAATGAAACAAAAAAAATATTCGGATGTGTATCATAGAACAGCAAAAATATTCGGAATGTTTAACTTTCGAATTTTTTATGTGGATTCGGAACTCAGAACATAGCCGAATAATAGTTGCAAGTAAAGGATTCGTTTTACTTTCATGGCGTTATTTTCCATATATTTTTTTTATTGTACTATGTACGTAGAATCAACTGCAAATGACAGTTCAAATAACTGCATTTGCAGTTGAAAAGATGTACACTACATTTGCAATTAAATTAACTGCAATGTTCTTTTTAAATCTTAATTGTTGTAAAAACAATTTCATATGTAGGTTCACATTTCACAATATTTTCCAAATCATTCTGTAATATTGTTTCTTTGATTTATTTTCGTCACATTGAATATTTTTATACAGATATTTAAGAGATAAAATAAAAGAAATACAACAAATATGTTTGATCGAAAAATGCATACACACTGTGTTAAAAAAATCAAAACAACTGCATAAAGTACATGTTACCACAATGCAGTAGCCTTTGTAAGTTGTTTAAAAAAACAGCCCTCAAAAACATAAAAAATTATTATTATTAGAGTAATTATGCAAAATAAAACAACAATTATTTTTCTCATAGATACTTTTGACCTACATATAAAAAATCGTGATGTTTTTCGCGATCTTATTAACTTTTGTGAGGCGGTAAATTTGTTTGCTACACATCAGCTAATGGAGTATTAGCTGCAGTTTTAGCAAAGGTTTGATTATTTTAAAATACATCGTCTATTCCTCGACAAAATTACAAAAACAATGCAATGAAATATTTTTTTTTGTTTTTATGTTCTGTCGTGTACTCTAGAATGCTATACAGATATTTTTTTTACAGTCTTTAAACATTTTTAAAAGTCATGATTTTATGCCCAATTTTATTTGTTTTTAATTTAAATTTAATTTTCTAGTCAATAATTAAACTTTAAAACCTATAACTCAAAAAGTAGGTATCTTAGATCCAAATTTTACACAAACCGTCATAATTTAAATAATTTTTGTTCGCTACTTGAAATAAGATTTTTTTTACAATTTATTTATACCATAAATTGTAAAAAAAAAAAATTGCCACTTAGAAAGTGTCCACTTATGATCATCGATACTAAGTGTTTGTTATTCAAAACAAACTTTTACTAAAAACTGTATTTGTTTACAATGTCCCAAAGGTAATGGGATTTGTATATTTTTGTCAGCGAGAGGGTTTGGGTATCCATTATGTTTTCCTTTTTTTGTTAGCGATATGGTAATGGGTACCTATTACTTTTGGAATATCACGAACAGAAGTAATGATGCTAGTAAATAGGCTGGTAATAAGTTGAATTTATGTTTTTGTTGGGTTATTTTTATTTAAAGGATATTTTTCTCATTAGAAACATAGTTTTTTTTTTTTTTTTGTTACAACACAAATTTTGAATATCTGTTGTCATAGGACAAAAAAATGTTATCTACGATACCTATTTTTGCAAATATGACTGTAAACATATAAAATGACCCACACGATTTAATCCACCTCAACCAAACTTGGTATAGAAGATTAATTATCATATATTTTTTAGAAAATCGAAAAAAAAAACATTTTCTTTTAAATAAAGCGGTCTAAACCGCGCATTTTGAAAAAAATGCATTTTACCTTTAAAAAAATATTTTTTTGCTCTTTTATTTAAAGCACGGCAACAGTGGCTTTAAAATTAGGTATTCTTGAATAGTGTAGCTTTAACCGTTAAAAATATATGGTCGAAAATTGGATATTTTTTGATGGTTGTATATGGAATGAGTAATATAAAATTGGAAATAAAATCGTGACTTTTAAAAATGTTTAAAACCTGTAAAAAAATATCTGTATAGCATTCTAGAGTACACGACAGAACTTAAAAACAAAACAAAAAATATCTCATTGTATGGTTTTTATCATTTCGTCGTGGAATAGGTGATATAATTAATAAGAGTCCTTCAATTTTTTTTTTCCTAAATTTTGATTTTGTTTGCGAAAAACAACACGATTTTTCATTATTACACTTATAACATTTTTTAACGAAAACCCATTATTTAAAAAGTATATATATATAAAAGTATAAAAATAGTTACAAAATATTAACCTTTTTAAGTCCATTTTTAGTTCAAAAGTCAAAACGGCATGACCGTTTTGCGCGATAGAAGTCCAGTTTTTTTTCGCATATCTTATTTTTTACATCCAATGTAACATAAAATGCGCTGAGAGAGAAAAAAACTTTTCTTTTTGGGTACTCCACCCCACATAGAGTCAACATAGAAAATTTGTCAATCTTCATTTGGACATATTTATATATTACATCATCGTTGTGTATTTGAAATAATTTGGAATTTTGCTAATTTTATTCATTTTCCACGTTGGTCTGTATATGCAAGCTGACTTAGTTTTAAGTTTGATGTAAGAATGAAAATGTGTCAACAGAAAAAAATCCATTACCCGTTTTTAAGCTGCGAATATTTTTTCCTAATTAAAAAAATGTTAGCTCGATATAAAAAATCAAACTTTATCAACTTTTTTGAATTCTCGAAAAAGTTATGCCGCCAAAAAAAAACACGTATTTACTGGAATCGACTAGTGATAAAATCATGTCAGTTTGACATTTAAATCAAAAAAATCTTCATAAAAAACTTATTTACATTATTTTTTTTTTACGAATATCCCTGAAAATATATATGTACGTTATATGTATGTTATTATATAAATATATTTGTTTTATATGCCGTTGGATGCTGTCTTTAGTTAAAATGAAAAATCCTTTCAAGAACGAATCAGCTCGCAAGATGTCATTGCTAGACCCGAAACATTTTGGGAATCATCATAAAACAAACCCAGGTCTATTTTTATTGGTACAAACGAGACTTTTCGTGAGTTGTTCTAATCAATGCACATATATTGTATTTTTTGTTTTTTTGTGAAATTTAAATGAAGTAATCAAAGAACATATTTTTTTTTATTTTTTATTTTACTATTACGTTTTAGTTCCAACTTGCACATAAAAACATTATAAATGGACATTTAAATTATCATTAGATTACAAACAATTCCCATTTAAAAATAACTTTTTACTTGAATTTGTTAAATATTAATGTATATCTGTAGAGTAGAGCATTAGGATTAAATACTTATTTTATTTTAGATAAATAAAATCATATTTCAACTGTAAATATAGACAAATTTGAAAATCTATCATCCATTAGTTATTAATTGAGCTAACTGTACACATTTTTTAACTCTAGCGTAGTTATAAAAAACGGATTAAAAAAACATGTTTAAAAAAAACGTTTTCGCTGATAATTATTAAAGTATTAAATAAAAAATGTAAAAAAAAACTTGAATTGATTTTTTTTTATTATTTACAGACCTAGGTAAAAATGTTCATAAATGGTTTCTAGAAGTGCTCAAAAAAAAAAAAAATTAAAGTGAATTCTTAAGTCCACAAATGGGCTAATTTGGTTCCTCTGTATATAAAAACATTAAAAATAGAGATTGGTGCCGATTGGAAAAAGAAAAGTGGATGAGGAAATCGATTGAAAATTGAAACAGTGTTTTGTATAGGGAAGAAATTACTTTTTTTTTAGTTTTTGCAGAACGTGTTAATGTCGTAATAGTTTTTATTTTATATGATAAATTATTTATTTAAATATTCGTAATACAATAAGCCTACGAGGCCAAAACGTATTACTAAGTAGTACAAAATACTTCACTAATTATAAGAAAAAAAAATTATAATATAATACATTATTAATAAAAATAAAGAAAACAATATTAATAGCAACCCTAATAATAGAGAAAAAAAGGAGAAAAAAAACACTCTTGTAAGATATGACACAGGTACACAAATATGACATAACCATTATGAATTAGTAGCCCCAATCCGCGAAATTAAAAAAAAGAAAATCATCGATTATTCAGATACGGATTCCTTTGAAAATTACGCAAGAGTCTATTTTTAAAAGTATCGGTGGAAACAGTTAAATCATGTAAATTTTCGGGTAACTGATTCCAAATTCTCGCAATTCTGACAAGAAATGATTGTTCATAAACTGAGCAAGTAAACAAGGGATAAACAATATGGGTATTCCTCGGAGATCTAAAAAACACAAATTTAATAGCCAAATATTGTGGCACATTAAATTTAAGTATCTTAACCCTCGAAGTGGCACATGGTTCTGGCCAGACATATTTCATTTTCATGCTTCAATTTAGCATACTTCTATTTTAGGTACATGGCTGTAATTTCAGGTAATCTCCCAAAATATTGTTGGCTTTCGATGTATAAATTAATAATTGAAAAAAAGTCCTTGGAACAGGACAAAAAAGCCAAATAAAAAATCTTCACCTTACTTTTGGTACATGGTGTCTGGCCAGACCCCTATGCATTTTGTATGAACGCATAGGCAAAGCAAAGAGAGTATAGTATTAAAGAGATCCCAACTCTCCCAACCTCCTCTCCTCTCTGACTTTTGTATAAATCAATGTAAATACCATTGATAAACTTTGTATATACAAATTTTCGTTATACGAAAGAGCGAGTTGGATAGCCGTTGGGCAAAGCACATGGCACGAGTTGGAAATTTGGAATTTCTCAATGAAAATCTGCAAAATTATTATGAACCTTATGAAAATATCACCATCGATGAGCAGTTGTTTCCGTATCGTGGGCGCACAAAGTTCACCCAATATATCCCATCAAAACCTGCAAGGTATGGGATCAAAGTTTGGTGGGCATGCGATGCTAA
Organism: Delia radicum; assembly: GCA_021234595.1. Taxonomy (NCBI): domain Eukaryota; kingdom Metazoa; phylum Arthropoda; class Insecta; order Diptera; family Anthomyiidae; genus Delia; species Delia radicum. Next base: position 169,513,891 of record CM037854.1, on the reverse strand, counting down.
GACTAAATTTCCATTGAAAGGAAAACTATACACTGGAAAGAAAGGAGTCAATCGGGAGATAAATCAAGGTGAAAACGTTCTGATGTATTTCGTAAATTGTTACGCAAACAGCGGCAGAACAATTATTTCTGATAATTTTTTCACCTCATTGAACGGCGCTAAACGACTTGCTGCTATGGGACTGGCATTTGTTGGCACCATTCGAGCAAACAAAAGATGTCTTCCTAAGGAAGTTATGAAGAGCACCAGACGACCAATTCTTTCAAGTGTGTTTGGTTTTCATGAAAATCTTGTTGCACTTTGCAGCTACGTGCCCAAAAAAAATAAGGCAGTCAATTTAATTTCAACCGTGCATTACACGAAACATGTTGAAGGCGTAGCCATGAAACCAGAAGCAATTTTATTTTATAATTCAACTAAAGCCGGAGTCGATACGATGGATCAAATGCTAACTCATTACACAACAAAACGGTCAACCAGACGCTGGACATACGCGTTTTTCTGCAACATGATTGATGTGATGGCATTGGCAAGTTACATTATATGTAAGCTAAATGATGAAAATACAAGAAAAGAAAGAAGACGCATATTTTTATATAAACTTGCAAAGCAATTGGTACTGGCCAACGTTGAAAATCGCATCAATAATCCGCACATTGTGGCTCAACCAACAACTCGTATAGCATTTGAAATTTGAAGCGTTCTTTGGGAGACCTCTCAATATAGCAAACCTTAATGTGGCTTCACGCAGTGGTCCAGACACATTAGCTGCCAAAAAAGATTGCAGAATTTGCCTGCAGCGAGGTGACAAAATACGCCGTAAGACACGCTTTTTTTGCTGCAAATGCAACAATCCTGTTTGTCAGCAACATTCAAAAGTAGATTATTTATGTTTTTGTTGCCTTCCGCTAAATTCTGAATAAAAAAATCAATGTATTCTTCATAATAATTTTCTATTTTGTCTATTTATTTCTATTTATGTCTATTTATTACTTTACCCATAATAAAGAGAAATATATATAGAACAAAAAAATTGTTGCCCTTTTCATTCCAAAGATTTTTTCAGTTCTATTTTTTCTTCCTCAGGTAGCTAATAACATAGTAAAAAAATATAACAAATATTTTCCTATCTTAGTAAAAAATTTAACGGCAAACAGCCCTTATTTCCATACAAATGCATGTAAATGTATAGGGGTCTGGCCAGACACCATGTGCCAGAACTAAGGGCTCAAAATATGTGCCTGACGAAGGGTTAGACAGGAAAAACATATTACATAATTCAAGATACTACTTAAAGGAACATCCCAAAAATTCATTAACAGCACCAATTACGCGAACATGGTCATAATGAGCAATTTCAAAAACAAATCTTACTATTCTCCTAAAAAAATATTGTTTTCAAAAAGGTATAAAAATACAAAATCGTTTAAGAACTAGTATAGTTATGAAAGGTGCCCAGATCACCATCAGATGCCAACAACAGTGGACAAAATAATTATGAGTTCACCCATGTAATTGTGATTTTTTTGAAAAATATTTTCAATATTTTAAAGTTTTTGCTACCACATAATAATTCCCCTTTCGACCCGTTTGGTGAATTTGTAACAATTTTTCGTTTTTTTGCCAGCGAAATAAATACAAGTTCAGTGATGTTAAACTCAGTTTTTCGTTAAAAATTTTTGTATTTTGCAACTTCATTGCATTAATTTTAAGTACAACATTCGTGCGCAGCCTGCATTTCTAAAATAAAATTATCGCTTTATTCAAAAAAAGTCGTAAATTTTTGTTTTTTTAATACAAAATGAAGAAAATTTTGAAAAATTCAACACTAAAAGTCTATTTAAGGGTTATACCATTTGAGTAGCATTGAACAATTTTGATTTATGATTGAAGGATGCAATAAAGAATGTGCTCGATTGGAACTTTTAACCTACTCTTTGGACTTTGACGCTTACTCTACGACGAGAAACTATCATAATCTGAACTATATCGTCTTTATAATAACCCACTGCTATTTTTGTAAAATCCACCGTGTTAAAAATTACCAAAGGTACAACTAATATTGTACCAGAAAAACACTTTTGTTTGCAAAAGCATGTCTTTTGACAGTATCCCCCTCAAAATTCGTTGCCAATATTGTTTTTACCAATATTGCCCAGCAAAAATAGACCTGACCAAAAGGCTATAAAAGCACCTGTTTTACTCACCGCGAATGTATTTAAATTGAGGTGGAAAATGCATTTTTTTAACATTGGCTTGCCATATGCAAGAAGGTGTTTATGCTCGTACTTCACGAAAACGAGTGATTTAGTTGTATAGAAGATAGATTGTTTTTTATGCGTTTAATAAATTTATTGTTTAAGTGTTCAAAGAGTGCTAAAAAATAAGTTCTTGTAAATGCAATTAAATATGTATTTAATAAGCGATGTTTTATTCATTCTTTAAAACCACTTGGCTTGTGGTATTAAAAACCGATTTTTTAAAAAAAAATCTAAATAAATTTCATTTCAATGAAAATGAAAATTATTCAAGTTCGAGGCCATATACTCTATATTTCTTCATTAGGATATTGTCCTAACAAATAATCTATAGAGTTTTTTGTTTTCAAATTTATTATTTGACCCTTTCAGGAATGTGTTGATAGATCTATTTCGGGAATTTTCTAGGCCTCGAACTTGAATAATTTTCATTTTCATTGCACAATTAAAGGTCGAAAAAACATAATTTTTATTTTTAATAAAAATTATAACAAACTTGTAAATTTCATTTCGCTCAACTAAATCGAAAGATAGTACATATAGTCCAGTTGTAATTATTCTTTAAAATTAGACTAGAAAAGTACGTTCGTTTTTGTTGCGCTGGATTTTTTATGTATTTTTTTTTTTTTGTTTTCAATTTTATTTAAAATTTATATATTTTCATTGGAAAAAAACTAATAAGGAATTCAAGTAGTTAAAAGTTATAAAATATAAATATATAAACTGTGATGTTCAAGTAGCAAATTAAAAATTAATTAATTAAAATTCCTTTTTTTTATAAAAAGAGATCATTTAATGTTTTAAATAAATTACATAGGAGATATAAATCATAACTTTTAAAAATTAATATTCTATATATTTCAGGCACGCTGATTTCAATGGCGTACTTTATTTATCGATCTATGGTACAGTTTTTAAACAAAATGACTTTTGAAATGCAAACAACCTTACTCCTTTCTGTTGAAATATAAAGGAGCAATTCCATATGAAAGCGATCACCTTTTGGACGACCCCTCTCCGATTTTAAAATAAATAGTCTCAATCGATTGCCCAGCAAAAAATAATGTACCTACATATTTTTTTTTTTTTTTTTATAGTGACTGGTTTAGTGGTGGTGTGCACCACTGTCATGTGACAAAATTGAAGAATTCTTCATAAGGGACCTCATTGAAAGTTGTTAAATTTTCCCATGAAAATTAAATTTTCCGATTTTCCACAGAAGCTCCTAAATTTTCCGGCAAATTTTATTTTTTTTGGATTCCTCATAATTTTTGCTTTAAGAATCAGCAATAAAAAAATGGGCCCCGACTCCTTGTTTGGACAGGAGAATAGCATTTAAGAGACCACCTTGTTCTCATTGTTTTTATATTTTTTATAATTGAATTATTTTTAATTATTTGACAAAATTGAAGAATTCTTCATAAGGGACCACATTGAAAGTTGTTTTGAAAGTTGTTGGAAAGGTATTGAATCAGGCTTTAATTGAAAAATAAAATTTTCCTAATTTTTCTTGTTAAATAATTAAAAATAATTCAATTATAAAAAATATAAAAACAATGAGAACAAGGTGGTCTCTTAAATGCTCTTCTCCTGTCCAAACAAGGAGTCGGGCCCCATTTTTTTATTGCTGATTCTTAAAGCAAAAATTATGAGGAATCCAAAAAAAATAAAATTAGCCGGAAAATTTAGGAGCTTCTGTGGAAAATCGGAAAATTTAATTTTCATGGGAAAATTTAATTTTCATGGGAAAAAAGGTAAATTTCTGAGAAAAATTAGGAAAATTTTATTTTTCAATTAAAGCCTGATTCAATACCTTTCCAACGAGCTATCACTCGTTGCGATCGCTTTAGTAGTTTTTAAAACAACTTTCAATGAGGTCCCTTATGACGAATTCTTCAATTTTGTCACATGACAGTGGTGCACACCACCACTAAACCAGTCACTATAAAAAAAAAAAAAATATGTAGGTACATTATTTTTTGCTGGGCAATCGATTGAGACTATTTATTTTAAAATCGGAGAGGGGTCGTCCAAAAATTTGCCAATTTTGATCGTTTTCATATGGAATTGCTCAAAGACAACTCCTGTATTCTTATTTGAGGTACATATTTGATTCACAAAACTGTAGATTAAATTAAAAACGCTAGTGCTAGTTTTCGGGATGTCAATTAAAAATAGGTTATTTACATGTGAAGTTTAAGAAATCTCAAAGTTCACGATGATGCCACATTGATGTTGACAAAATTTTAATTTCCAGTTTTAAAAAGTGGTAGCGTTTTGTATTTTCTTTGTAAATACCTTACAATGTGGCATCGCCTGAACAAATTTTCTAGCCAGGCACGCAGCAAGGGTTTAACAAATTTTAAAACTTAACACTCCGTAATGAAATAACAATGTTATTTATAAATTTAATATAAAAATATTTAATTTTGACTTGGATCAAATAGGAAATGCCTTTTGATAGTTCAGCATTATATGGTTCGAATCTTCAAATTTCATTAGAAAGCATCGCCTGCAAATGTGCGACTATCATTGTTAAAGTTGAATTTCTACCAAAAAAGGAATAAATAAAGTCATTAGAGATTTTGATGCTCTAAATATAAAATCAAAAAATTGCTTGAAAAAATGCAAACTAAAAACTAAATATATCTACATAGAAAAAACTAAAATTGATTTTCAATTAAAATATTTGTAGATTCAGTTAAAAGTTTAATTGAATTCGGTGCTATTGAGGAAATTGTAGTAACATTGAAATTGTAGCTATGTCAATAATCAAAAATGCCGTATTTTTAATGATAATAATCCTCAAGTGTATGTTGAGACACCGTTACATTCAGAAAAACTGACTGGTATGCTTTATGGGCTGGTGAAGTCATTTGTCCGTACTTCTTTAAAAACGATACTGGTCTGAACGTTACAGTCAATGGTGACCGCAATAGAGCCATAATTACTGACTTTTTCGTTCATCAATTGAACAACCATGGGCAAAATTTCAGTTTATGGGGGACACCCCTGGAAAAAAAAAAATGCCACGCCCCCTTAAATGACCCCAGGAGTGCGAAAATCATAATGAATAAGGGGGCTCACGCCCCTTATGGGCGTGGCAGTCGAAAAACGACCCGGCCCACTTACGTAGACAATATGGGTATCAAATGAAAGCTAATGTCTTCACGATTCCAAAAATAGCCGTAGTTGCCAGATCGGGCGATTTTTGTAGCCGATATGGCCATTTTGGCAAAATTTGGGGTGGGGGAAATTTTTTTTTCCTTTTTTTTTGCTTATATTTTGTTAAAATCAAACTAAAATGAGCATTTTGTGCGAAAAGATTACTATAAACTGAAATTTTGCCAAGCTTCTGATTGGTTAATGAAAATTTGTTATACTGGCTTCGCTTAGTAAAGTTTTTCTGCGTGACCGGCCTACGGCCGGGCTTAGGGGTTTTTAACTCCAGTATGTCTTAATTCTAGACGGCGGGGATCTCGAGTGCTCGGCCTCTGGCCGAGCTAAAAGAAATAAACAAAAAAAGTCCTTCCCCCATTTTATAAAAATTAACATATCTTCCTCAAATTCTGGACGATCTGGCAACTACGGGTATTTTTGGAATCGTGAAGACATTTCCTTTCATTTGATACCAATATTGCCTAAGTAGGTGGCATGGGTCGTTTTTCACCCCCGCCCCTATTTAACAAAAATGGCCGTATCGGCTGCAAAAACCGCCCGATCTGGCAACTATGGCTATTTTTGGAATCGTGAAGACATTAGCTTTCATTTGATACCCATATTGTCTACGTAGGTGGGCCGGGTCGTTTTTCGACTGCCACGCCCATAGGGGGCGTGAGCCCCCTTATTCATTATGATTTTCGTACTCCTGGGAACATTCTGAAGGGGATGGCATTTTTTTTATTTTTTATTATTTACTTGGTACAAATAAGACTTAAAGTCTCTTACAGCACCTCAAACATTTTACATTAAACATAGGTAAATAAATACATTTAAATTAATATTAACAATTTTAATGAACTATTATACAAATAAAAATTGAAAAGTAAATAAATGAACGATTTTAATTGACATTATCAAAAATATACTTAAATTCGAAAAAGTTGATACTTTGCTTACAGTGAAATCTTCTTATTTTAATTTGGTTTGCTATGCACGCATCTGGTAACTTAGTTTTCAGTATTTTTTTACGATATATATCACGACGGTTATAAATCTTTAATATCCTGAGCTAAAACGTTTGCATTAAATTATACATTATTTTATATACACTTATAAGTTTTTCTCTGCCAGAGTATATAACCGGACATAATTATATTTAAATTTATTTATTTGCAACGCAATAAGCCACTTAGGCCAAAGAGCATTGTTCATACATTGTTCAAATTCATATAAATATTTAAAAAATTTCTTATGTTATATGTAAATTTTTTTTTTGTAATTCAATTTTATTAAAAGCCATTTAATATTACATTATTTAATTAAATCAAATCCCACGAAGCCATTTGGCTTGTCTGTAGGATGTAAAACTCATTTAAAAATATAAATATAATACTTCTTTTTTCAATTAATTCATTAAACATGTATAACTTCATTGCGATGCTATGAAATGTTCCTTTATAGCTTTTTTTCTTCTATTCATGTTTGTGATATTTAAAAGGTTAATGGGCAGTTTGTTGAAAATGTTTGGCAATACCACGGCTAAGGAGTTTTTGCCGTAATTGGTTCGATGACGTTCCACTTTGAACCTTCCTTTAGCTCGAAGTCTCGTGTTATGTACATGGTCGATTACTTTCAGGAAACGAGGATCGTTAAAAAATTCATTTATTAAGGTTGTGCAATAAATACTGTTTACGTTCAGTATTTTTAGTTCACTGGCGATGTTGTTGTTGCTTGGCATTCGAGTGTTGATTATGGTGTTATTTGGTATGTTGTTTGACATATCGTTGGTATTGTCTGGCATGTTGTTGTTGTTTTGTATATTGTTGTCATTATTGGTGTTTGACGTATTGTTATTGTTGTTTACCGTAATGTTGTTTGATACATTGTAGATGTTGTTTGAAAAAAAGTTGTATGTACGTGTGATGGTGTTGTTGATGTTGCAATTTGTCGTTCTGTTATAGTTGTTTATCATGTTGTGATTAAGGTTGTTAAGCCTGTTGTTGGATGTATTGTTAGATATATTGTTGTTGTTGATGACGTTGTAATGTGATATGCTGGTAACCTTCGTTAGAGGAGTTATTAATATTATTGTTGAGCGTGTTGCTGATCATGTTGTTGGGAATGTCGACGTAAATCATAGATTAGTTTATTGCTCTATAGTGTTTTGGTTTTTTAAAAGTATTTTCAAGATTTGGTTTTGTGTTTGTTGAAGTGACCTGCAGTGTGTTGCACTTCCCCATGCTGTTATTCCGTGTCTTACATAAGACTCGGATAACGAAAAGTATGCTTGTTTAAGAACATTGAAAGTTGAACAGTTACTTAAATGGTAGAGACTATATGCTGTTCTGCGTAATTGTTTCGTAGATGCTGTATATGGGTGAGCCATTTAAAGTTATCGTCTACATATACTCCAAGGTATTTATAAGTGTTTACCACCTCATTTAATGTTGTACATGTGTCTGTATTGACAGAGACATCATTGTTGGTAGTGTTGTGAAGGCATTGATAGTTATGAAATTTTAGGCTGATGCTTGTGGAATTGCGGCTAGGAGGTCTAATATGCATTACTTTGGTTTTCATTGCGTTTATAACAAGACCATTATCATGACACCATTTTGTTATATTGTCAAGCTCGTTTTGCATGATCCCTGTAGCTATGTTTACGTTTTCATGAGCCACAATGACTGCTGTATCATCTGCGTATGAAAACGTTGTGCTATTTCCCAGCATTCCTATCATTTCATTGGCGTATATTAGATAAACAATTGGCCCTAATTTTGAACCTTGGGGTTCACTATAGTTCGATGTGATTTCGTCGCTGAGTATGTTTTTTATTTTTACTCTATATGATCTGAGTTCAAGATAGTTTGCAAACCATTTTAAGCAGTCACCTCGGATTCCATTTCTATGTAATATTTTTAAAAGATTTCTATGAGATAGGGTATCAAAAGCTTTGCTGAAGTCTATGAACAATGCTAAGCAGTGAATGTTTTTACTTAAACAACCATTAATATAATTGGAGAAGTTTCCCAATAACTGATTTATGTTTATCCTCTTTTGAAAGACAAATTGGTTTGGATTTATAATGTTAAATTTTTGCAGGAAGTTAGTGAGCCTTCTTACAATAATTTCTTCTAAAACTTTCTCGATTACAGGTAGTATAGATATAGGTCTATAGTTGTTATAATCGTTTTTTGTGCCATTTTTATATATTGGCCGTATAAGAGATGTTTTTAATAAAGTTGGTATGACAGCGCTATGAATGCTAGAGTTTATAAGTGATGTAATTACTGGTGTTAAATATTTAGCATTAGTTTTTATATCTTTTGGCCTTATTCCGTCACCACCGGCACCTTTTTTAACATTTAAAGAACTTAAAATTTGATAAACTTCTCTTTCATTGCTTTGTAAAATGTACATTGAATTTTCTATTACAGTACTTGTTATTTCTATAGTTTTAATATCACAGTTATGGATTATATTTTGAACGTTATTTTTAAAATTTATCGCAAAATTTTGCGAAATATCTAAGACATTTTGATTTTTGAAATTTTTGGTTACTGTGTCATCAATATTATTTGTTTTTTTTTTCAGTTACTTCATTTATTAACTGCCATGTGACTCTCATATTGTTTCTATTTTCCTGAAATTTATTCTTATAATAATTGTTTTTAGCAAAGTTTAGTTTTTTATTTAATTTATTACGGAATTTTTTATATTCAAATTCATATTGTTTGTTATTTTTGTTATACCATTTTTTATAAAGTTTATCCCTAATATCACAGAGTTTAATTAGATACTCACTTATCCACGGAGTTGTTGATCTTGCTTTATTTGTTATTTTTTGTTTACTTGAATTTTCATATATATTACAGAAAATATCATAAATTTTATTAAAAAAGTCATTTGTGTTTCAGTTTTGGTTGAGTAAATCACTCCAGTTTATTTCCTTGATTTTTTTATTCACTTTAAAACTATTTAATTGTGCACCCCGTGACACTATGTTTTCCCCAGCCAGGTTATATTCTTTATATTCTTCATAATGCAACAACAAATTAAATAATGATCAGAGATGTTTGTTGTAACAATAGCAGAGTTGTTGTTTTTTTTGTTTCTAACATGTAAATGGTCAATGCAAGTACTTGTGTTTTTGTTGAAATCCTCTCTTGTACTCTCATTTACGATGTATTGTAATCCGTTAGACAATATCATCTCCAAGTATTTAGTTGTTCTGTTGTTTTGTGTAAGTATGTCTATATTCATGTCTCCAATAACAATTAGATATTGTTTGTTTTTTATTTTATTCACTGTTTTCTTCAATTCTATTATGAATTTATTTACATTTAGGCTAGGGGGTGATATATTGGAAGAAGGATTTTTGTTTTATTGTTGATGCTTATGTTTATTTCTAAACATTCAAAAGAAGTTGTGTTCAAGAGTTGTATTGAGTAGTTTAAATTGTCTTTTATAAACACAGCAATACCACCTCCTTTGCCATCTCGATTGAGAAATTCAGAATTAAAACCATTTATATTGTATAGATGATTTTCGTCATCTGTTATGTTGGTTTCAACCAAGACAATCATTTTAACATTGTTTATTATGTTATTTATATTTACTAAAAAAGCTGTGAAGTTAAGGTGAAGTGATCTAATGTTCATATATAAAATGTTTAAGGGATAACTTAAAATGTTTTTATCTATTTGGTTGAAATTATCAATCGATTGATTAACGTTTTGATTCATTTTTTCTAAAGAGTTAAAAAAGAATTAAAATAAAGTTTTTAAGAAAAGGGGAAACTTTGTTTATTTATTTTGTATATTTAAATTGTAGCTGTTATTAATTCAATATCAGATGAGTTATGGATAAGGATAGGGTTTGAGATTTCATTTTTCTTGGCAAAAATGCTACCATTACGCACCCAAACGAATTTCCAGTTAGATTCTTTAGCTTTGGTTTTTGCAAGGCAAAGAAGTCGGCGGTTATGTTCAGTAAGCTGGTCATTTATGTATATATAATTTTGGTTTACAGTGTTGTTGGTATTATCATTATTTTCATCACTGTTTATGTTTATTATATTTCCATCTACTCTATGGCGACTGATTTTGCTTAGTAGTTCTCTCTTTTTATTAAGAGAACAGAATTCCACGATCACTTTATCAGTTTTCTTAACCCTGTATGCGTTGCTAATATCATCCTCCTTAATCTCAACATTTACAGAAGAAGCAATCCTTTTAATAACATCATTCGCGGGAATCTCTTGATTGTTTATGTTTTTTATTTCAACGTTTTTTATTATTATTTGTTGTTCAAGATTGTTTATACGGTTATCCATTCCTTTTATTTGCTTTTCCTTTTCTTTGTTTTTTTCGCAAAGTTCAGTGACTTGTGATTGTAATGTTGTTAATGCATTTGGATGGTGGCTAGAGCTGTTTGTATGTTTGTGCTAAGTTGATCATTATTTTGGTTTATGTTTGTTGCTAATTGTTGAACTGTTGTTTTAATATCGTTGATATCTGTTTTTATTGTTGTGACGTCAGTTTTTAGTAACATAACATCAGATTTTACAGTACCCAGATGATGATTAGCGCTTAGCATCATCATTATCAATGAGAGCAATCTTTTTATTTTTATTTGGTTCGCTACTAACGAATCTGTTAACATAGTTTTTAGTATTTTCTTACGATAGTAGTACAGATATGCGGTTTCTGCGCCAACTAAAAATGCGAAAGATAAATTTTTTGAGAATATAAATTTTGGCGAAAAATAAAAATTTTTTTAGCCTTATGGAAAAAATACATTGCATTTTTAAAACTTTTTTAGCCTTATGGAAAAAATACACTGCATTTTTAAAACTTTTTTAGCCTTATGGAAAAAATACATACACTTATTTATATATCAAGTTGCATTTAAATATTTTTGTTTTTATCTTTGCTAGCGGATATACATACAAACATCCATATATACGTACAGACATTTATCCTTATGAAAAAAAACACATACACTTAATATAGAGGTACTTATATATCAAGTTACATTTAAATATTTTTGTTTTTTATCTTTGCTAGCGGATATACATACAAACATGCATATATACGTACAGACATTTAGTTTTTTTCTTTCATAAATTAGGTGTTTTGTTGTCAAGATCACTGACTTTTTTGTTGTCAAGATCACTGACTTTTTTATTTCATGTTGAGTATGGTCTAGAGTAATTGATTAAAAAAAAAAAATGTATTGAGAAAGAAAATATTGATTTTGAGTGATTTTAAATTTTATATGATTAAAAAAAAAAAAAATTATATATAAAAGGAAAATTTTATACTAAAGATTTTATTTATAAAATTCATCAGGTAAAATAAACATACAAAGTTGTTCTTCAATTTTTAATAAACTTTTCCGCTCTATTCACAATACTTAAAATGGTATGATAAAAAATTATCTTTTATGTTTTTATATTTCTATTTAATTTTATGCTTTTTTCTTTTTTTACTTATAGAATTATCAGTAAATCATTAATGTTGGTTTGGGAATCAAACCTGAATATGTAAAAATTGATGATTTGTTGCAAAATGAAGAATTTCAAATATCTAAATTTGAATGGAAGGATAGTAATTATGGATCCAAAGTTGCTGTGTATTTGGAAAATAACACATGGTTTTATTTACCAGCAAGAATGAATAAATCCCTAACAATTCAAGACCCCTATTTAACCATGATGAATAATAATAAATGGAGAATTACTTTTAAGGGACGAATTTCACCTAACGGAATAGCTATTTTCGAATTAAATTATGATTAAATTTTTATATTTTATATGTTATATTATTATACGTACTTTTTCAAAAATTATTAAAGGCATTATTTAATCTTAAAAATTCTTTAAACAGATTTAAAAATTGTTAAAAGTTATATTTTAACATTTAAAACATTATACATTTTACATGTAACATTATAATTTTAATTAAATCTAAACACAAATGAAGAAAAACACAATTTTTGTATTTTATATAAAAAATAATTAGAGTTCTATTAATTTCATATTGCATAACCGGATGTAAGGTAGACAGACATACTATTAATAAAATTATAAAGAAAATGCAAGTAAGCAATTTCAATTCTATATTTTTATTTTATACAATTTTTTTTGGTTTTTTTTATTTTGTAAGCACATTGACTTTTTAAAACTTTAATCATAATAAATATTAAAGAAGACATGTGTTTACTAAATAGGATTCGTTTTACCCTACGCCATGCATACAAAATTATTTTTCACAATTGAAATAAATATTAGTATACGGTAAACCAAATTCACTGCAAATGTTTACTTATACTACAGCTCTAATTTTTTACAACGTAAGCATAAATTCAACTAACTCTTTACAAGTACAGTGAAACATTTTGATGTTGAACTAATTGAAGGTAATTGTTAAAAAATAATAACTGATTGTTAATTGCGCAATTTCAAAAAGATTTTACTGTGTTTTTTTTTTTTTGGTTTTTTTTATTTTGTAAGCACATTGACTTTTTAAAACTTTAAACATAATAATTAATGAGTATTATCAAGAGTAAGTATTACCAAAATGTATTTAGAAAGAAAATGTGGATTTTGAACATTTAGAATTTTTATACATTTAATTGTTTTTGAAACTTTGTTCAGTAAACATCAAAACTTTAATTAAAATCAAAAAAAAAATGGAGTGCTACATTTGCAAAAAGTCCTTTTCAACAAAAGGTAACTTAAAAATGCATATTAAAACAAAACATAGTGAAAATATAAAAGTTGAATGTGTAAAATTGGAATTGGAGTCTTCATATAAGTTCACTATCACACCAACAAAACATTAAAACTGAAAATATATTTGAAACCGAAAGCTGTTTAAATTTTAAAACAATATATCCTGGTTTCAAAAATAGAATTAAAACATTAGTCTATGAAAACCAGGACGAGGGAAATTTGTTAGCGGAAAAATTGATGAACAATGCTTTAGAAAATTTACCCTCAATAATTGAGTCAGAACTTAAATCTCATGTAGCAATTAAGTTTAACCTTAGACTTTTTGCGTTTTATATACATGTTAATAAAAAAGATGAGGATATGTCTGAAATTGAATTGAAACAATTTCAATCAAAAATGATTGCAGTCTTTAATGTAAATGAATTTATAGAGGAGTACAAAAGAAAACTTGAAATAATTTTAAAACAGATGGAGGAATTCCAGCAAAGGGACAGTGATTTTGCTTTGATCTCGCTAAAATGTTTAGAAATAAATATAAATAAATATCAACCCCTCAAAGGGACAACATATATTCCCTTACCACCAAAACTTGAAATCAAACATGCATGTATAAACGTCAAAAACAACGATGTATATTGTTTTAAATGGGCTATAATATCAGCCCTTGCACCAGTACATAGACATGAACATGCGTGTCGAACATCTAGCTATAATTTTAATATTAATCTTCCAGAAATAAATATTAATGATTGTTTGGTAAATATTACTGGATTAAAGTTTCCATTAAAAATAGAAGACGTCACTAAGTTTGAGGAGATAAACCCTAATATTAGTGTGAATGTTTTCGGATATGACGAAGAAATGAGTTTAATTGTTGGACCATATCATAAATCGAAAACTCTTAAACCAACACATATTAATCTTTTATATATTGAAGATGAATCTGCATCAAATGCACACTATGTTTGGATTAAAAATATGTCAAGGTAAGTTTAACATAAAGAAAGATAAAAAAAAGAAGAAACAAAATTATATATGTATATATGCATAATATTCGCTTTACTTATAAATTGTTCTTTTTAATATTTACAGATTCATTAGTAAACAGTCAAATAATTCTAAGAGGAAACTTTACTTATGTGATTACTGTCTGCAACATTTTTATAATGAAGAAAAATTAGCATCACACATCAATGAGTGCAACAGAAGGGTATATTTGGTTCCAAAAAAAGATAAGTCTATTTTAAGTTTTTATAATTATAAAAGAAAACTTGATGTTCAATTTGTAATATACGCCGATTTCGAGTGTATATTAGAAAATATTGATTCATCTTCTTCAAGTTTTCAACCTACAAAAAATATTCAAAAGCATGTTCCTTATGCTTTCGCATATTATATTAAATGTAGTTTTGATTCCAATATTAATAAGTATTGTTCATATAAGGGAATAGATGCCCCAAAAAAATTTGTAGAGTACCTAGCTAAAGATATAAAGTATTTGTATAGTAATTATTTAAAAATTGTAAAACCAATGAATCCCTTAACACATCAAGAAAGAACTGATTTTATTAATAAAAATGTTTGTCACATTTGCGAAAAACCAATTGTTAATCAACAGAAACTTAAAGACCATTGTCATCTTACGGGTCAATATAGGGGACCTGCACATAAAGAGTGTAATTTCCATTTTAAAATTGCTAAATTCTTTCCAGTAATTTTCCATAACTTTTCTAAATATGACTGTCATTTATTTGCTAAAGAACTACATAATTTTGATAATGGAGCTGGGTCAATTAATATTATTCCACTTAACGCAGAGGATGGTGAAAGCATAGAAATAAGGTTTATAGATTCGTTAAGATTTATGCCTTCAAGCTTGGAATTATTAGTCAAAAATTTATCAAAAGTTGATTTGAAAATTGTTAAATCATAATTTTCAAATGATGATGAGTTTAATTTGTTGATAAGGAAAGGGGTTTTTCCTTATGATTATATATATTCAGAATCTAAACTAAATGAAACTTTATTACCGAAACGAGAAGACTTTTTTAATAAACTAACTGATACTGAATGTTCTCCTGAAGATTATTGTCATGCGAAAAATGTATGGGAAACATTTAAATGTAAAACATTAAATGATTATTTAATGTTGTATTTGAAAACGGATGTTTTGCTTTTGGTAGACGTTTTTGAAAATTTTAGAAAAGTGTGTAAAGACATACATATATAAATAAGACCCTTGCCATTATTATACGACTCCTGGACTTTCGTGGGAAGCTATGCTTAAAATGACCAAAATAAATTTAGAGTTATTGACAGATGTAAATATGATCTTATTTATTCAAAAAGGAATACGTGGAGGAATTGTACAATGTTCCCAAAGGCATTCTGTAGCCAATAATAAGTATATGACTAATTTTAATCCAGACTTACCATCTAAATATCTTATGTATTTGGATGCGAACAATTTATATGGTTGGGCAATGTCGCAAGCATTACCAGAGGGTGAATTTGAATGGGTAAATGATGTGAACAATTTTGACGTTAATTTGATGTTTTCCAATCCCAACATTGGATATATTCTAGAGGTTGATTTAATTTACCCTTTTCATATTCATGAAAAACACAATGATTTTCCATTTTGTTGAGAAAATAAAAAAACACCACATGCAAAACAGAAAAAATTAGTAACGGATTTAAACGACAAAGAGCACTATGTCATTCATTATAAAAATTTAATGCAATGTTTAAAACATGGATTAAAACTCAAGAAAATTTAAACAATCGCCATGGCTAGAAAAATATATTTTATTAAATAATAAACATAGAAAAGAGGCTAAAACTACATTTGAGAAAAATTTTTTTAAATTATTGAATAATGCTGTCTATGGGAAAACCATGGAAAACATAGACAAAAGAAAGATAGTAAAAATTGTAAGCCATTGGGAAAATGATGGTAAAAAATTGGCAGCCCGTGCTTTGATTGCAAAACCAAACTTCAATTCGGTTAGTGTATTTGAAGAAAATATGGTAGCGATTGAGTTAGAAAAAACCCATTCTTATTATAACAAACCAATTTATTTGGGGTTTTCTATTTTAGAAATTTCAAAATTTAAAATGTATGATTTTCATTATGAAGTTATGATACCGAAATATGGTGATAATATATTTCTAAACTATATGGACACGGATTCTTTTGTTTACACTATACACACTGAAGATTTTTATAAAGACATGATTAGTGATATTGATAATAACTATGACACATCAGATTATCCAATAAATAACCCGTTTAACATTCCACAAAAAAATAAAAAAGTTCTTGGTATGATGAAAGATGAAAACAATGGTGTTGTTATGAGGGAATTCGTTGGTTTAAGATCCAAAATGTATTCTATATTATGAGATGATTGTAAAGAAATAAAAAATGCTAAAGGAGTAAAACGTAATGTTGTTGATAGACTAAAAATAATTAATTATAAAAATTGTATGTTTTTAGATCAAAATTACATACATTATACACTACACATATTACTAAAGTTGCTTTAAGCAACTTATATAATAAGAGATTTATTTGTGAAAATAAAATAGATACTTTAGCATGGGGACATTTATACCTTGAGTTGTTAAAAAATCCTAATTTAAATATAAATAAATAAATAAAACAAGAATATGTTCACAAATTATAACAATGTCTTTTTATTAAATATTTTGCCATTTTACATTTTCGGAGTCAGTTTCATCTTTTCGTTGCTTTCTTGTTAATCTAAGTGAATATTGATATGTTAGCAAGGTTTGTTTTAAGCCTGGTTTGTTTTCTTCTGTTGTTAATTTTCTAACCTTCGGTAATCCTTTATGTGAGAAATTTTTAAGACGTTTAGCAGTCAAAGATGCTGAGTTATGGTTAATTTTTTGTATAGTTGTATCCATATCTAGGGATTTGTCATCACTTTCTCCTACAAAAATTTCTTCTGGTAAATTAAAATTCGCTTGGGTACCCACATCTACCAATTCATTCTCCAAAGTTTGGGTGTTAATGTGTTTTTTATAAATTTTTTTAGTTTGAGTTTCATTATCACGTAAATTCTTCAATTTGTTTTCAATTCTAGTTTCCAGTGGAGGATTACTTTTTTGTTTTCCAATTAAATATTTAGCTAATTCTTGTTTAATTTCATACCATTTATTAATATCTTTAAGTGAATGAGATGCATAGATTGGGAGAAGTTTACGTTGTACAAAATTTGAATCAGATATTTTTCTATTAATCTGATCAAATGTTGTTGGCTTGATAACAATTAATTTTGATAAATTATTTGACATTTTCTAAAATTTTTCCTATTGCACCGCTTAATAATGAAGATATTATAACGGGTAAAAATCCTCCTTTTTGAATAAGGTGTTTCCTCTTTACGCTTACAGATGTTTTTGGTGAACAAACTTTTCTTATTGTGTTTTTATATGGTTTTATTTTTTCAAAAACGTGTTTGTTAATTTTATGATTTTTATTCATAATATTGAATAGAATTTCATTTAAAGTTTTAATAACAATGTCATCAACATGTTTTAAAATTGCATTTCTTAATTTTGGGTTTGCTTTCTTAAGCACATAGAGAATATGCTTGTTCTCCTTCAGTAATTTTAGATTTGATTTCATCATCAATAGGTGAAAATATAGAACAATAATTTGATTAAAATGTCAGTTCTAAATCTAAGTGCGTTATGTATTTGTTGAGTAAGATCAATTAGTAAATAACCATGAGCATGTTGTGTACATTTATTATATACGTCAACCAGTGCCCTTGAGTTCTCAGGGTATACTTGACGAGCTAAACAATGAAATTGTAATTTATCTCGGGGATTTTTAAACATAACTATATATTTTGAATTTAAAGAAATATCTCTTGAAAAAGCACCTTTATGAAAAATATTTTGTGTTACTAAAATAACAGATAAATTTCTATGATGGGATCCTTTAGTAAACAGTTCACATACTTTTTTATTACATGATTCAAGCATTAAATCATCTAAAATTATTAAAGTTGATTCCATATCATTCGTTTCAAGGTTTTCCGGAATCCCTTCTATGGATTCTACATTATCAATTGATGGTACAGCATTCTTTTCTGCAAAACACCAAATAATTCTATCAAACTTTTTTGATACTAAATGTTGATTGTTAATTAATTTTATAATAAAGGTAGACTTCCCGCAACCAGAAGGTCCACAAACCATCATTGTAAATGGATATATAAACTGTTGTAACATGTTTTTGCTTTCATAAACTAAATTTGAATGAATTGGACTGATTCAAACTATCAGTTAATATGAGTAAAGAAATTCTTGTAAATGAACTTCATCGTCAAGCAAGAAGAAACTTCAAACGACGAAGATTTATTCAAAAAGGTATTTTAGATACTTGGCAAATTGATTTAGTAGAAATGATACCATATGCTAAATTTAATGATGGTTATAAATATTTACTTACCGCTATTGATGTATTTTCAAAGTATGCTTATGCATTACCAGTAAAAACCAAATCTGGTATCGAAATTACGAAGCAATTTCGAGAAATTATTAAGTTAAATAAAAATAAAGCACCAAAAAATCTTCATACTGATCAAGGAAAAGAATTTTATAATTTACATTTTAAAAATTTGATGAAAGAATTAAACATTAACCATTATCATACCTTTTCAAAAATGAAAGCATCAATAGTTGAAAGATTTAATCGAACTTTAAAAAATAAAATGTGGAAGAGTTTCAGTTTACAGGGGAATTATAGATGGATCAATATTCTAGAAAAATTGTTGCGAGATTATAATTCTTTATATCATAGAACTATAAAAATGACACAAAAATCAGTTAATAAGAAAGCTGAAAAACTCTTACTAAATACTGTATACAATAATTTAAAAACTTTAAAGATGGGAAAATACAAAATAAACGATTTGGTTCGAATAAGCAATCATAAAAATACATTCGAAAAAGGTTATACTCCAAATTGGTCATCTGAAGTATTTAGAATAAATAAAATTTTTGTTACAAGTCCTCCTATAACATATCAGTTAGAAGATCTTCAAGGTAATATTATAAAAGGTGGATTTTATGAAGATGAATTAATGAAAACTACTGTTGCAAATACATATTTAATTGAAAAACTATTAAAGCGTTCCACTACAAGCTTTTTGTTAAATGGTTGGGTTTCGATAAAAATCATAATTCATGGATTGATAGTAACGATATAAGCATATAAATTTAAAATCGTATAAAAGATAATGTAATTAACTTAAATAATCGTTTTATTAAAAGATGAGTTCCAATTCACTAGACAGCCATATGTATGTTACTTTATTAAGTAACGATTCGACAAATATTTTTAAAAATACATCAAACACATTTACAAATTTATTAAAACAGCCGTTAAACTTAGATGATCAATGGGTAGTTGGATTATCAGATATATCATTTTCTTTACAAGATCTACATAAAAAAGCAATCCAAACAAAATTAAACGTTCGTTAGAAAAGTCATCTTTAGATGTTGGTAAACCTAAAAAAGCTAAATTAAATAATGATGAACAAGATATCATTAAGAATAAATTTAAAAAGCTTATAAATGTATCATCTCAAAATGATAAAACAAAAATAATTCTGGACAGTATTTCTTCAAAGATTCCCGATCAAATTAAAACAACTTTAAATACCGATAATAATCAACAAACAAATGTTTTCAAAGACCATAAAGATGGTGAAAATAAAAGCAATAATGATACGAATAGTAAAGCAGAGGATACAACTATTATCAATAATAATAAAGATGAACCGATTTTAGCGTTAACAAATATTTTTTTAGAAAACTCATTAAATAGATTAATAGATAATATATCAGACTATTTTAATAAAATAATATCATCCGAAATAAATGATATAATTTGTATTTATACAGATATAATTAAACCAAGACATGTTGGAAACAATAAAACTAAATGCTTAAAAATATTCTCTATTTCATCACTAAAAAATTACATAAATTTTAATAGAGTGGAATATTATCCAATTGAAACCTTTAATATCAATGATATATCCATTATGATTCGAAATGATGAAGGACGAAAATTAAATATAATTGACTCGATACCCGTTTATTGTACACTACATTTTAAAAATATATAAAACGTTTGCACGTTTTAATAATTAATCATTTTATTTATAACCATGGATGCGTTGTATACAAATTATTATAATAATCAATCCGGAAAGAACGTTCATAATATTGGTGGAATTTATCATTCACCTAGAATTGTGCAATATGGACGAGGAATAGGGTCAATATTTTCAGCTCTATTTTCGCATTTGAAACCTCTATTTAAAACTGGATTAAATGTTTTAAAGAATAAGTCAATCGATATAGGGAAAGAAATATTAGATGAAATAGGTAAAAAAGCTCTTAAAGAGATTTTAATAAATAAAGGAAAAAAAAGTTGCAAATTATTTGAAAGAAATAATGCAAAGAGGTAATGGTCAACGTATAAAACTAAAACGATTTAAACAAAAACCACAGATTAAATCAAAACGTTGTAGAGGAAAGAACATTAGAGATATTTTTGGAAATGTCTGGATTTATAGAATGTATGAAAAGCGAATTAGATTTATTTGAATCGCCACCCATTCAAACTAGTGTTTTAAAAACTGAAGAAATATCTTACAACCCTATAGCATCATTAGATAACTCTGGTACTATTGAATTTGTTTCATTCGGAAATGGAGAAACATATAGAGATCTGAACAGCATTTATCTAAGACTTATTGTTGAGCTAAAAGGAGAAGGAAGTATTGTTAACAATCTGCTTCATTCATTATTTTGAAATTGCACCGTTCATCTAAATAATAAAAATGTGACCCAACCTGATAATAACTATTACTACAGAGCGTATTTGGAGACATTGCTTAATTATGGTAACGATGCTAGGTCCACACATCTTGAA
Source organism: Delia radicum (assembly GCA_021234595.1). Lineage (NCBI taxonomy): Eukaryota > Metazoa > Arthropoda > Insecta > Diptera > Anthomyiidae > Delia > Delia radicum. The sequence goes on along the minus strand of CM037854.1, from coordinate 169,492,749 downwards.
TCATGTGGATGGTCCGTTGCTACAAATAAAATTAATTCATTAGTTCAAAAAGAAAATCCAGGATTGGACAAACGGAAAAAAATATTCAAGGATGGTAAAAAAGTTGAACTTTTAGGAAAACTTCATGTAGATGTATTTAATCAACATAAATACCTGCTTAATAATGTTAATATTAAAGTAACATTAAACTTGGAAAAACCAGAATTTTATATTTTAGAAAATGTAACTAAAAATGAATCCCATATTAAAATTCATCAAGCTAATTTATATATAAATCATTTGACAATAAACAATAACATCTTAATGGCTCATCATAATGTATTACAATCGAAAAATGCTATTTACCCTTATAAACGAGTAGAAATGAAAACGTTTACTATACATCCTGGTAATCATTCATTAATTCTAGGCAATGTTGTTCTTGGTCAACTACCTAATTTTTTAATGTTTGGTATGGTAACTAACAAGGCATATACAGGTGATCGACATGAAAATCCCTTTAATTTCCAGCACTTTAATTTACAACGATTTAATCTAGTAGTTAATGGAGTGCAATACCCAGCCCAACCAATTGAATTTAATTATAATAATGGTGGTGTAATAAGCACATTTTGATAAAGGACATCAGATAACAAAAGAACTTTTTGATAACGGAATCTTTTTATTAGGTCTTGATTTAACTCCCGATCACAGCAATAATTCTCATTGTGGGAATCTGATAAACCAAGGAACTATTCGTATTGAAGGTCGTTTTGGAAAACCTATTTCTGAAGCCATTACTTGTCTTGTATATTGTGAATTTGATAATTTTATTGAAATTGACAAGTCTCTTACAATTGTTCAAACACTAAGAATTCAATCAAGATTTTACAGATTATGAATTCAATTGATCTAGCTAAAAACAAATTCAAAGGTGTTTATGCTAGTGATAAATTACCAAAAAAGGTTGTAAAACCATCATTCTATATCGCTAACACCGATCCATCTTATAAACCCGGAGAACATTGGGTTGTTATTTATTTCCCGAAAAACAAACCTGCCGAATATTTTTGCACCGCTGGTCAATTACCCATCACCCCTTTTGTAACATTTTTAAATAGAAATTCGAAATCATAAGTAATTTTTCAGTTTTATGTGGTCTTTATTGTTGTATTTGTATATATTTAAGATGTAAAAATATATCTTTTAAAAATTTTTTAAATCTTTTTAATTATTCAAATTTAGTTTTAAATGATTTACTAATAGTTACTATGTTTAAAAATATTTTTAAGTTATAATTTGTATAATAAAATTTTAGTAATAAAAAAAGAATATAATAAAACAATATAAACATCTTTTTATTTCTATTACAAAAATAAAAATATAAAATTTTATTTAATATTAAATTAATATAATAACTTATTTTATTATTAAAAATAAGTTATCATACCCATCGTTTAGATGCAATGATAGATCATTTTGTATTCTGTCATTATGGGTATGAACATTCTAGAGAAAAAAAAAATAAATACATAAAATTATCAATTAATTAATTAAAACATTAAATAATAAAAATCTGAATTTTAACTTACCTTGAAAGGATTTAGCTTTTCTGCGCGAAAAGTTATGTATCCTTAATATGTGTCGTTTTAAGTTTCCCTTTGTAGCGAAACTACGATCACATAACTCGCATTGTACTCTTATTGGGGCCATTTTTACAACTAAAGTTCTAGTTCACATTAGGTATACAAAACACCTCATTATTTCTACTTTCAATATATAAACCCGGATTTAACGCGGATCATATTATACACAGTAAAATCTTTTTGAAATTGCGCAATTAACAATCAGTTATTATTTTTTAACAATTACCTTCAGTTAGTTCAACATCAAAATGTTTCACTGTACTTGTAAGGAGTTAGTTGAATTTATGCTTTCGTTGTAAAAAATTAGAGCTGTAGTATAAGTAAACATTTACAGTGAATTTGGTTTACCGTATACTAATATTTATTTCAATTGTGAAAAATAATTTTGTATGCATGGCGTAGGGTAAAACGAATCCTATTTAGTAAACACATGTCTTCTTTAATATTTATTATGATTAAAGTTTTAAAAAGTCAATGTGCTTACAAAATAAAAAAAACCAAAAAAAATTGTATAAAATAAAAATATAGAATTGAAATTGCTTACTTGCATTTTCTTTATAATTTTATTAATAGTATGTCTGTCTACCTTACATCCGGTTATGCAATATGAAATTAATAGAACTCTAATTATTTTTTATATAAAATACAAAAACTGTGTTTTTCTTTATTTGTGTTTAGATTTAATTAAAATTATAATGTTACATGTATAATGTATAATGTTTTAAATGTTAAAATATAACTTTTAACAATTTTTAAATCTGTTTAAAGAATTTTTAAGATTAAATAATGCCTTTAATAATTTTTGAAAAAGTATGTATAATAACACTAGGTCACAAATAACAAACTTTTGTCTGTTATTTGTTTCTAGCATACTTTTTCTCATGGATTTGGACCTACTAAACACGAAAATGAATTTTAAAAATTTTTCTGTCGATTGGTTTGTGAGATACAAATTTTTTAATTTTTTTTTTTAATTTTTGGAGGTACACTTACTATTTTGAGCATATCTTTCGTCTTCTTTGACCTATTTGATCCTACTACTACTCAAATTAAAGACAATTGAGCCGTCTACAACTTATTCTCAGAAAATTTTCAAATCGGGTTAGTAGTTTTGATGTTGGCGGCTTAAAAAGGTTAAAAAACTGCGTTTTTTTAGTAAAAATGTGGCTGAAAAATTCATATAAAAATTCATATAAAATATAAAACGCGATGTTAACAGCGATTTTAATTTTTTTACGTATAGCTGACACTTTTCCAAAGAAAATAAGCCCTTACTTAACAAAATCTGATGACAAATGGCCGACTTATTATTTTTTTGGTAAACGACCGAAATTCCGCTATTTCACGATTTTTTGATTTTCATTATTTGCACAGCTTACCTACCCAACGCAAACGAATAAATACATTTGAACTTAATTGAAAATAAACACAGTAGTCTTCGTATATTATTTTTTAATTTATTTACAGCACTACATGCTCAATGTATCGCACAATTAGCTAAACTAACGAAATTAAACTAACTAATTAAATTAAGCAAATCAACGCACAAAAAAAATGAGTAAAAACAAAGACATAAGTGTACATTTTATGCCATGTGGAAAAACTGCTGACTTCTTCTTTGTTTTTTGTATTCGCTGCAATCGGTCTCACGTATTAGGGTCCAAATATAGTCACCCATCATAGCCGTGTCATAGATGCCCTGATAGCGTCGTTCCATAGCCTTCAATTCCTGATGAAAGCGCTCGCCGTGTTCGTCGCTCACGTCTCCTAAATTCTCAGGGAAAAAATCCAAATGAGAATGCAGAAAATGTATTTTAAGTGACATGTGCACTCCCATGGCTTCATAGTTCTTTACCAGATCCTCAACTATGTCCTTATAATTCGGGCTTTTGTTGTTTCCTAAAAAGTTTTCCACAACAAGCCTGAAGGAATTCCATGCTGCGGCTTCGATGGGTGATAACAGCTTTGGGAATTTTTCATCTTTCAACATTTTTTTTATCTCGGGTCCTGCGAAGACTCCTTCTTTAATTTTTGCCAGCGAAAGGTAAGGGAAAATTGACCGTAAATAGGCAAAAGCTTCACCTTCTTTGTCTAATTTTTTGGCAAAATTTTTAATCAAACCCAATTTTATGTGCAGCGGCGGAAGTATTATATTTTCACGGTTCTCTATTAGTGGTTTGCGCTGAACATTCGCTTCTCCAACTACAGGTTTCGTTCGTACCGGCCATTTTTTTTTTATATAATGCTGATCATCAGCGCGGCTATTCCAAAGGCACAGAAAACAGCAATGTCGCGTATAGCCTCCTTGGAGTCCACACAGAATGGCCACAACTTTAAGGTCGGCGCATATTTTCCAATTGTATTTCCTATACTCTATGCATTTCAGCAAAATGTCCATAGTTTCATAGTTCTCCTTTGAATGAACCGCATGAGCAATAGGAAGAGATGGCTTTTCATTCCCATTATGTAAGAGAACTGCCTTCAAGCTCTCTTTGTTGCTGTCAATAAACAACCTCCATTCGTTGGGGTTGTGAATTTGGTGAAGCTCTTGGAACAAGCCTGAAATGTCGCTGCAAAAACATATTTGGTCTTTCTTTGTATAAAATTTTGCATACTCCTTATGACGGTTTCTGTACGATGATACTTTCACTTCTGAAGCCGCAAATCCACACTGTATCATCCGAGACGCAAAAAGTTCGGATTTCTCCTTAGTGAGACCAAAATCGCGCACCCAATCGTTTAGTTCGGCCTGTGACAGTAATTTTCGCTTTGTACCCGGCTCAAATTCGCTTGCATTTGACTCGGACTCTTCTTCTGACGATTCTGCTTTTTGAAGAGATGCACCAGGGCACACTGGATATGGCACATCATGCGAATGTGGTACTGGAAGCGCAAACGATCCCACTTGAGCGTAGTTCCATTTTAAAAATCTTCCTACCCCACTGTTTGTGGTGAGGCAAAAATAACAGTCTGTGGAATGGCATAGCGGCTTTTTCCACATCATTGGTGTATCGAATTTCATATGGCGGCTAAAATTAAAATAAATTACTATATTCGCTATATATAATGTGTTTAAATAATAATTCTTACCTTCCGCCAGCTGCCCTAGTTGGTTAAGATTATATAGCAAAGATCACACAGCGACTTAGGTGTCCATGGTTCTGTGATATTTGGTGAAATACCAAAATAATTCAAATAGTGCAATTGTACTGCTGGAGTAAACTTGTGTGCGTGATTTTTTTTTATAAACTGGCCACAAACATTGCAGAAATTGTCTGGATCATTCAAACACTCGAACACACGTAGTCTTTTACTCATTGTCTTCCTTGCGTTTTCTAAATATTAACTTCTTTACACTTTCACAGACAGTTTTGAAATGCAATTGATAACCGTGTCTCCTTATGTTTAAATATGTATGAGCATGTAGTGCTGTAAATAAATTAAAAAATAATATACGAAGACTACTGTGTTTATTTTCAATTAAGTTCAAATGTATTTATTCGTTTGCGTTGGGTAGGTAAGCTGTGCAAATAATGAAAATCAAAAAATCGTGAAATAGCGGAATTTCGGTCGTTTACCAAAAAAATAATAAGTCGGCCATTTGTCATCAGATTTTGTTAAGTAAGGGCTTATTTTCTTTGGAAAAGTGTCAGCTATACGTAAAAAAATTAAAATCGCTGTTAACATCGCGTTTTATATTTTATATGAATTTTTATATGAATTTTTCAGCCACATTTTTACTAAAAAAACGCAGTTTTTTAACCTTTTTAAGCCGCCAACATCAAAACTACTAACCCGATTTGAAAATTTTCTGAGAATAAGTTGTAGACGGCTCAATTGTCTTTAATTTGAGTAGTAGTAGGATCAAATAGGTCAAAGAAGACGAAAGATATGCTCAAAATAGTAAGTGTACCTCCAAAAATTAAAAAAAAAAAATTAAAAAATTTGTATCTCACAAACCAATCGACAGAAAAATTTTTAAAATTCATTTTCGTGTTCAGTAGGTCCAAATCCATGAGAAAAAATATGCTAGAACCAAATAACAAAATGGCTGTTGCCTAGTGTAATATAACATATAAAATATAAAAATTTAATCATAATTTAATTCGAAAATAGCTATTCCGTTAGGTGAAATTCGTCCCTTAAAAGTAATTCTCCATTTATTATTATTCATCATGGTTAAATGGGGGTCTTGAATTGTTAGGGATTTATTCATTCTTGCTGGTAAATAAAACCATGTGTTATTTTCCAAATACACAGCAACTTTGGATCCATAATTACTATCCTTCCATTCAAATTTTGATATTTGAAATTCTTCATTTTACAACAAATCATCAATTTTTACATATTCAGGTTTGATTCCCAAAGCTACATTAATGATTTCCTGATAATTCGATGAGTAAAAAAAGAAAAAAGCATAACATTAAATAGAAATATAAAAACATAAAGGATAATTTTTTATCATACCATTTTAAGTATTGTGAATAGAGCGGAAAAGTTTATTAAAAATTGAAAAACAACTTTGTATGTTTATTTCACCTGAAAAATTTTATAAATAAAATCTTTAGTAAAAAAATTTTACTTTTATATATAATTTTTTTAATCATATAAAATTTAAAATCACTCAAAATACTTTCTCAATACATTTTTTAAACAATTACTCTGGAAACCACACTCAACATGAAATAAAAAGTCAGTGATCTTGACAACAAAACAACTAATTTATGAAAGAAAAAACTAAATGTCTGTACGTATATATGTATGTTTGTATGTATATCCGCTAGCAAAGATAAAAAAACAAAAATATTTAAATGCAACTTGATATATATTAAGTGTATGTATTTCTTATTCATAAGGGTAAATGTATGTACGTATATATGTATGTTTGTATGTATATCCGCTAGCAAAGATAAAAAACAAAAATATTTAAATGCAACTTGATATATAAAGAAGTGTATGTATTTTTTTCATAAGGCTAAAAAAGTTTTATAAAAAATGCAATGTATTTTTCTCATAAGGCTAAAAAAGTTTTAAAAAATGCAATGTATTTTTCTCATTAGGCTAAAAATTTTTATCTTTCTCAAAAATTTATCTTTCTCATTTTTGTTGGCGCAGAAACCGCATATCTCTACTACTCCTGTCTATCTACTATCCTGTATGGCCAATGATATGGTGCTTGATGTTTCTTTCTGTTCATTACTCTTAATAGCACTAGCTCTCCTACTTCAAAATTAAGAGGTTTTATGCCCTCACAGACTCCCACTCTACTAGCTTTAGCTATATCTAAGTACTCTCTTGTTCTTTCTAAGGAAAATTTTAATCTTTGCTTCAATTCTTTTGCATAGTTTTCTATATTGTAACATTTTTCATTACTCCTGACTTCATCATTTGGCAGGTAAGGCAACTTCCCAAAGACCAGTTCATATGGCGTATAGTTTGTATCTACGTGTGGCGTTGTATTGTATGCGAATGTAAAATATGGAATCCAATTATCCCATTCATTATCTTTACAAAAATTTAATAAAAATTCATTAAGTACTCTATGATTTCGTTCTATAGATCCCAAAGTCTCATGATGGTAAGGTGCGCTAAAAATTTGTTTAATATCTAATAAATTACATATCTCTGACATCAATTCGTTTGTGAATTCAGTACCTTTATCTGATTTTAAGACTTTAAAATTACTGTATTTCAAAATAAACTAATGTTTTTGCTACCGTTTTCGCCGCCTTGGTCTCCATGGGACATGCTACCACGTATTTTGTCAATTCACATTGAATTGTAAGTATTTATCGATTGTAGTTTGACAAACGCAAAGGACCAACCGTATCGATTGCTACTACTTCAAAACATGTACCTGGTGTGTCTGTTAAAATCATGTTAGTAGTGGGGAATGGGGTTTTGTAATGAAGAAGCAGCGCAGTCGGCACAGGCATGGGGTATTTGTAACGAAAAAGCAGCGCAGTCGGCACAGTCATGGGGTATTTGTAACGAAACGAATGGGGTATTTGTAACAAGGGAAAAAGGCATGGGGTATTTGTAACAAGGGAAAAGGCATGGGGTTTTTGTAACAAGGTGAAATTTTTGGGATATAAAATTTGAAAATTGAAAAATTAAAATTGAAAATTAAAATTAAAAAATTGAAAATTAAAAATTGAAAAATAAAAATTGAAAATTAAAAATTGAAAAATAAAAATTAAAACTTGAAACTTGAAAATTGGAAATTGAAAAAATAAAAATTGAAAAATAAAAATTGAAAATTGAGAAAATAAAAGTTAAAAATTGAAAAATAAAAATTGAAAATTGAAAAATAAAAATTAAAAATTGAAAATAAAAATTAAAAATTGGAAATTCAAAAATAAAAATTAAAAATTGAAAAATAAAAATTAAAAATTGAAAAATAAAAATTGAAAATTGAAAATTAAAAAATAAAAATTAAAAATTGAAAATAAAAATTCAATTAGGGGTCTTCTTATTTTTTGGTTGTTGTTTTTTTTTTTTTGGATTGTGATAAATTTTTATTTTTAAAAATTGTTTAAATTATTTAGAAATTAAGATGGTCCTTATTGATGGGAAGAAAAAATATCGATGGCTGTTTTGCAGTAAGAAACAAAATATTAATGATGGGTGTGAAAATATAAAGGAACAATTTTAGATTTCTGTGTGTGAAAAAATGTTATTCTCTAAATATTGTTTTAATAAGATGGTTTTATTATTTTAGGTGTGGAGGATATTTTTTGGCTAGAAGCGTGAAACAAGGGGCGGTCATATGTTTAGAACTCTTTAATCTACAATGTAAAATTTGTGTTGAATTTGTATAGGAAGCAAAACTCTGCTTGCCAACATAGTGTTCGCAACTAAAATGTGTTTACATCAATAAAATTCTTTGAGTAGTTTTATGCCATCACTAAGGAGGGTTGTAATGAATAATAATATAGGAATCAAAACTTTGTTTGACACTATATTGCTTAAAACTAATTAAAATTTGTTTAGGGTCAAAGTAAAAGACAACTTGTATTTAGTTAAGTGTAGAGTTAGAAAGGATTGATTTTTATTAAATTTTGTTTAAATTATTTTTTGTTTGTTTTTTAGTGTTAGCATTATTTATTGTATTTATGTGAAAGGAGGAAAAGGGAAGGAAAATGATGGAATTAAAAATTTTAAAATGTTTGTTAAATGAAATAATAAGAGTAATATAAACTTCAAAAAGTAATATCCAAATTAGTATCTCCTACGACTTCAGAGCTATTGAGACATCAATTTTATAATTAGCAATTATTTAAATAGTTAACTAAAAACAAAAAACAAAAAGTAAAAAATTCTTGTCGTAAAAATAAATAATTAAAATGCTAAGATATAAACTTCAAAAATTGATATCCAAATTAATATCTTCTACGACTTCAAATCGATTGATACATCAATTTTATAATTAGCAATAATTTAAATAGTTAACCTAAAAAAACAAAAAGTGAAAAATTCTTGTGTTAAAAATATATAATTAAAAAACGAATTACAACAGCAATGGAAGCCACCAATTGCAACACTTGAGGTATGACATTCGTCCAACAAGAGACCTTGACCAATCACATTAAATTGCATTGTCCTGAATGTGGGAAGATGTTTTTGACTCTTTCAACACTGCGGGAGCATGAAAAGACCCACGCAGGCCCATCCTCAATATTTTGCAATTCTTGTAAGGAGTTCGTGAGCTCTACATCCCACGGATATCATTTAAGGACAACTAAACATCGCAATAATTGTGGTGTGGCAATAGCCAATAATAAGTTTGCTGTTACAAGCAGCGACTTTAAAGAACGGATGGAGGGAATACTATATCCACAAGATTTTTTTAAAAATTTGAGACCATTCCTTTTAACACTGCTTAAAGACTCCCTTTATAAGCATATTACTTATAAATTTAATATGGAGCTAAAATGTGATTACATAAAAATAATTAATACTGAAATGATCATTGCAACAATTCACCATATATCAAAAATGGTTATGGTGACTAGAGGTGAGGACATCTCATATATTCATGATATGCAAGTTGATGAAATATGCACTAAAATGTCTGAATTTCAAGAACGGGATAGTGGTTGTACCCTCACCACAATCAAAACTCTTGAAGTTAATATAAATCAAGCATCAATTATAAGAGGCTCACAATACATACCCTCACCAAAAATAATAGCAAAACGTGGTGGATGTATCAATATAAGGAACAATGATGTGTATTGCTTTAAATGGTGTTTGATAGCAGCACTTTTTTCTGAACGAGATTTACGCAGAGATGAAAAAGTAAAGTGTAATTCTTTTAATATATCTAATATTGCTGCTAGTAAAATAACTGTGGGATGTGTGGAGCTGAACTTCGATAATCTAGAATTTCCTCTAAAAGTAACGGGTATTAAAAAAAAAGGAAAAACAAAATTCGATAAGTATTAATGTTTTTGGATTTGATGGTAATATAATCGTTGGACCATATCATCTGACGCGGGAGGAAAGATCAATACACATCAATCTTCTTCTGATAACAAAGGATGAATTATCACACTATATACTAATACACGACATATCAAGGTAAAACTACAACTTAAAATTAGTAATGATAAATATATTTATAAAAATTTAATTTTTTATATATATTTCAGACTTTTGCATACAAGTATTAGCTCACATAAATCCAAAGTATTTATATGCAACTCATGTCTATATCATACGGATACTGAAGAGAGGTTGAAAACCCATAAGGAGCTTTGCAGAAAGAGAGTTCCAACAATGCCAAAGGGTGAAGAATCAAGATTACGTCTTAAAAATGAACATAGAGAGTTGGATGTACCCTTCAACATTTATGCTGATTTTGAATCTATTTTGAAGCCAGTAAATGAAGAAGTGAGTGACAAAACTACCAATGTGCAAAAGCATGTAGCTTGTGCATATAGTTATAATATTAAATGTAGTTTTAATAATAGTCTGTCAAAATTTCATATTCATTTCGTTGAAGATTCGCCTTCATCATTTGTAGCAAATATTGTAAAAGATGCCAAAGAAATTTATAAAAATCATCTTAGTAAGACAGTAGACATGTCATTATCCTCCGAAGAAATTATTTCATTTAATTCAACTATAAATTGTCATATTTGTGGTGAAAAGTTAAATACAGATCCTAAAAATTATACAGTAAGAGATCACTGTTATATTAGTGGAAAATTTAGGGGTGCAGCACACAATAATTGTATTATCAAATGTAGAACCCCCAAATTTGTACCAATTTTCTTCCATAATCTATCGGCCTATGACTCACATCTTTTTTTCAAAGAATTAAATAGGTAGAAGGTGGTGCTATTAAAGTCATTCCTCTAAACAAGGAAGTTTATATTTCAATAACTTTAACCATTGATGTTGGAAATAAACAAAAGCTCGAACTTCGCTTTTTAGACTCATATAGATTTATGGCGTCAAGTATAGAAAGTCTAGCTAATAATTTACATGCTGGTGATTTGCATGAAGTTAGAGAATATTTTAGCGATGAAAATAAATTTAATTTAATTAAAAGAAAGGGGGTTTTTCCATATTCATACATGGATTCAATGGAAAGATTTAATGAGACCGAGCTCCCTAGTCGAGATAAATTCTTTAATATTTTAAATAATTCAGAATGTCCATTAGAAGATTATGAACATGCAAACATGGTTTTGTAATAAAACAGGATTTATAGAACTATGTAAATTATTATTTATTAACAATTATTACATTGGATTTAATATTACACGTTTTATATGTATAGCTGCCAATGATCTACTATAATTACATGTCATCTTACCACATTTAGTGTTGCCATATTATTTTAATTTGTATGATGCATTTACACAGTCAATCATACGACACTTATTACACGCTTTTCTTTTTTTTTTAATTTTAAGATAAGAACTTAAGATAAGAATAATTACAAAAAGTCTTAAATAATATAATGTACTTTAGTAACTAACTAAAATAATAATAGTTACAAAAAGCCTTAAACTAAAAAAATGTATTTCAATTTTGAATAACCAAATTAAACTTTGAACCAAGGCATACAGAATTCAATGTCTACAGATTCATACGAATTACTGGACGACTCATCCGACCACTACGTGTAATATAATGCCCTGAATCCTCTACAGGGGTGTCACGAACCGCTATCCCTCTATCCCCCACAGATGCTTCAGAATCCTCACTATCAGCAGTAATATACTCATCAGGCGACAAGTCACCTTCATCATTAGCTGCTGCTAACTCAGGTTCATCCAAATGTTCAACCCTTGTATCCTGACCTGGAGTTGGTACTATCAGAATCTCGTCAAAATTCGGATTATTGATTACTAGCGAATTCTCCCCTAGCGGCATAATATTGTTCTCAAATAGGAGATCCCCACCCTTTACCTCACTGTTAAATGTCTTAGCAATAAATCTACGATTCCTTCTAAAATGCCCGTTAAGGTTATCCTTTATAATGTAGGACCTACTATCCACAATTCCCACAATTACCCCATAGTGCCATTCCCTGCCGTTCTTTTTGAAAATAATACGATCTCCTATTTTCAAAACAGGTAAATCCCGAGCATTCCGATTATAATAGTATTTTTGGCTTATCATTTTCCGATTCAATCTACCCTGGACCTCACTTTCATCCATATTGTTTCTACACAACAGAGATTCCTCAATTGGTAGCCTAGTTTTAATCATCCTTCCAAAAAATAATTGGACTGGTGCTAACTGCATACTACCCACCGGTGTCGCATTATATTCCAAAATACGATATTCAAACTGATCTACCTCATTTACTTCGTAACAACGTTTTAAAATATTTTTTGCAATCGCCACTCCCTTCTCCGCCAAACCGTTACTTTGGGGATATCTCGGACTCGAAAATCTGATCTCACAATTATGATTATTAGCAAATTCCTTAAATTCACGGGAGCCAAATGGGCTGTTGTCGCATTTTATAATAGTGGGGTATCCCAGTTTGTTAAAAGAACGAGAAATTACCTCAATTATATGAGTTGACGTTTTATTCTGAAGTCGCTCAGCAATCAAAAAACCAGAATATGAGTCAATTATTGCCACAAAATCGAGGCCTGCATATTCAAACAAATCCATTCCCACCCTATAAAACGGATACTTTGGTGGCCCGTCCTGAAACAAAGTTTCCTTTTGACAATTACGAGTAAACTTATCACAAATAGAGCACGATTTTACAATATCCTTTATTTTCGTACTCATTCCCGGCCAGAAGTACAACATTCTTGCCCGAGCCAGTGTCTTCTCGATACCCAGATGAGGCGAGTGTAACCATTTAGCCATTTTAACCTGTAGTTTCGTCGGTATTATTAGCCTATGGTTAAGAAACAATAATCCATTTTCATAATGCATTTCAGATTTGTATTTAAAAAACTCCTGACCCAAATCATCAAGTTGATGAAAATTTGGCCAGCCACTTTCGACGTATTTACATAACCGGCGATACCCTTCGTCATTTTCAATTATTGAACGATAATTTTTATAGTTGTCTTCTGTTTTCTACTACCTCTGGAAGTTGAGCCCTCGAAAGACAATCTGCTACAAGCATTTCTTTTCCAGGTTTGTATATGATCTGCAGTTTTGGATATTTTAACAAAAACATTAACATTCTCTGCAAACGAGCAGTAACATCGTCAATATCCCTTTTAATTAACGTTTCCAATGGCTTGTGGTCACTTTCGACAACAAAATCTCTGCCGTATAAATAAAAATGAAATCTTTCACAAGCAAAAACAATTGCGAGCAATTCCTTTTCAATTTGCGCTCGTTTTTACTCATAGTACGCGAAGCGTATGCCACAGGCTGCCCATGTTGCATCAAAACACAACCGAGTCCATCCTTTGATGCATCGGTTTGAACCACAACTGGTTCCCTAGAATCATATGCTACTAGTACTGGATCTGAACTAATAATTTCTAATAAATTATGAAATTCGCTCTCATGTTCCGAATTCCATTCAAATGTTTCATTATTATGCGTAATGCAGCAGTTTTCTTTGATAAATTTGGAATGTATTTAGCAAGATACTTAAATAAACCTAATAGACGCATAACATCGCCTTTGTTTACAGGTTTTCTTAATTTCAAGATTGCCTCTCGATATTTTGCATTCGGTCTTATAGACTCATTTATTATAACGCAACCCATGAACTTTATTTCAGATTTCCTATATTGGATTTTATCCGGATTAAATTTTACCCCGTTTGCACGAGCACGCCCCATGACCGTCGATAGTATTTTATCGTGTTCTTCTTCGGTTTCAGCCACTATGGCCATATCATCAAAATATATTAATACACCCGGGATATCACCAAAAATACGAATCATTTTATGCTGAAACATCTCCGGCGCATTGTTAAGGCCAAATGGAACGCGTAAAAATTTAAACCTACCAAACGGTGTCATAAAAGTTGTTAAGTTTGAACTGTCATCATCCAGTTCCATATGGTAAAATCCTCGAGATAGATCCAAAACAGTAAAAACTTTTTTACCAACCAACCTAGTAGTAAAATCATCAATTGTTGGTATCAAGAAATGTTCACGTTGTATTTGATCATTAAGCAATTTTGGGTCTAAGCAAATCCGTAAATCCCCGTTCGGCTTCTCTACTACCTGAATGTTATTAACCCACTGTGTCGGATAATCTACAGGTGATATTATTCCCTCATCCACCATTTTCCTTATTTCCGATTTAACCCTATCAACCAAACTCAATGGTATCCGTTTTCTGTAATGCAATGCTGGCTTAGCACCAACCCTCAAAGTAATAGAAAACTTTATAGGAAATTTACCCAATCCCCCAAACACATCCTCATACCTAGTTACGAATTCCTCCCCTGTCCTAGGCACACATTCTACTGACTGAACATCAACCCTCTTTACTAACCCAAATGATATGGAAGTTTCCAAACTAAGTAAAGGCTCACGTTCATCATCAACAATAAAAAAATAAAATAAAAAAAAAAAAAAAAAAAAACATCCGACCCAGTATCAATTTTAAATCGAATTATATCATTAAATATTCGGTATGGCTTGGTCCATCGTACATAACATCGTTTATTTGTATTAGAGCTTATTCTAAAAATATAATTATCATTTACTTTACCTAAGTCAAAGATATTTTCAATGTTTCTACCTGTGTTGTCCCAGCAAACGTTAAAGGCTTGCTTTTGTTTTCCATTATAACTTCTGCCACCTGCACCTTGTTGAGTGTCTTCTTTCCCCATCGGCTTATTGTTTCCCATTAACGCTGCTTTCGGCTGTTTGCAAAACTTTTGGAAATGCCCTTTTCGGCCGCAATTGAAACAAGTAACACCAGCTGCTTTACATACTCGAATATGCATTGGAGTAAAATTATCCCCACAATTGTAACATTTTTTTGTAGTAATGGCCTGTACTGTGGGCTTTTCTTCAACAATATTTATAACAGTTGTCGCTTCTCCTTGTAAAATTACTTTATTGGCATTAGCTGCTTCGATTACCTTACATTTTTCAATAACATCATTGAGTGGTTCGACTTTTCCATTTAGTAATTTCCTTGCAACGTTTTATCGACCACCCCAATAATTATACGATCACGTAGCATGCGACTTTCATATGACAGATCACATGTACATTTAAATTCACAATGCTGTATTTGCTTTCTTAATTCTGTTTCAAATTCCGCAAATGGTTGATGCTTTTTTTGTACAATTGAATTAAATTTAAACGCCTCCATTGCAATGTTCTTTTGAGGAGTGAAGTATTCATCAAAACGTTTTAACACCTCATTAAGTGTACGTTGCTGTGGTTGTCCCTATACATTCTGTGCCGGAGAGCCAAGTAATGCATCAATGGTACCATCGTTTGGGTAAAGTGCGTTATAAATTTCAATACTATATTTGTCACCGATCATCAAAAATTGAGCTATTTTAACATTTTCAGATTTATTAAGTAATTGCTATATTAAGAAATGTCGTTTCCATCCGGGACACTCAAGTGCCAAATTTGTGCCATCGATTGGTGGTGGCATGCGGTCATTGTTCGATGCCGCCATTTTGTCTACTCAGTATTTTTTTTTTCAATGTTACACGTTGTTCCGAGACACAGAAATTCCGTTTTTGCAACAAACGTAATATGCTATTACGCCAATCCAAAATGCAATCAATCAGTTTACTTCTGACACCATGTAATAAAACAGGATTTATAGAACTATGTAAATTATTATTTATTAACAATTATTACATTGGATTTAATATTACACGTTTTATATGTATAGCTGCCAATGATCTACTATAATTACATGTCATCTTACCACATTTAGTGTTGCCATATTATTTTAATTTGTATGATGCATTTACACAGTCAATCATACGACACTTATTACAGGTTTGGAATGAATTTAATTGTAAAAATCTTCAAGAATATACTATATTATATCTTAAAACTGATGTGCTTCTTCTTACGGATATTTTCGAAAACTTTAGAAAAGTTTGTAAGAGTGTGTATAAACTTGATCCATGTCATTATAATGACATGGATCAAGTTTAATTATATAATTATATATGTGTTTAATATTCATTTCATCCTGCCTAAACATGATAATCATAATAGAATTGGGTAATAAGATATTATGTCTTACTTTCTTGGGGATACTAGTTGAGGAATCTACATTCCTTACAATAATATTATTATATTGTTTGATCAAGCGCATTTTTGTGAATAAAATAAAAACTCTATAAATATAATATTTTATTAATTTTCTAGATATAAAATGGTTTTTCATTATAATAAATCAATTAATCGTACCTCAACTATCTATGGGAGTGGAGTGTTTGATAAAATTATCAATTCCTTACCAATTGAATTACATTTACCAGGCTATCAATATTGTGGACCAGCCACTAAATTAGGAAAACGAATTAATAGAGGTGATAAGGGTATAAATCCTTTGGATGCAGCTTGCAAAGAACACGATATAGCATATTCCCAAAATAAGGATATTAATAAACGACATCAAGCTGATAAAATACTTGAAAATCGTGCTTGGGAAAGAGTTTTAGCCGAGGATAGTAGTATTGGCGAGAAAACAAATGCATATTTTGTAAGCAACGCAATGAAAGCAAAAGTTGAATTTGGAATGGGGGTAAACGGTCAATACAAAAGTGGAAAGAAAATTTTTAACGATGCGGTAAGAATGGCTACAAAAAGTTTAAAGAAGGAAAAACCCAGAGATATTAATGACGCTATTAAAATTGCACGTAGAGTTATCAATAAATCTCTAAAAGGAAAAAAATCTAAAGTTGTTATACCTCGCATAAT
Source organism: Delia radicum (assembly GCA_021234595.1). Lineage (NCBI taxonomy): Eukaryota > Metazoa > Arthropoda > Insecta > Diptera > Anthomyiidae > Delia > Delia radicum. The sequence continues at coordinate 169,475,762 of CM037854.1, read as the reverse complement.
AAATGTTCCCGAAATTGTCTTTAGTACCAATTCTTACAGCACTCGGAGCCTTAGGTAGTCTATCTTCTGGTGGAGCAGCTATTGCTAAAGCAATTAACACTGCTAGAAATGCTAAGCAAAATCTTGACGAGGACATTAAACATAATAAAACAATGGAGGCTATTGCAATGGGAAAAGGATTATTTCTTAAGCCATATAAAAAAGGATATGGTCTTGTATGTAATAAATCATCAAAAAACTGTTAAAGATGCTACCCAAAAGACCACTCACTGATGTTGATTTAAGGATGTTTGCCACACATATTCCCTATTTTAGAGGTTTTTTTTTTATGCGAGACTCACTCCCCAAACGTCCTAGACTCAAATAATGTGGAATTATTAATTTAGATTCATCAATTGGCTCTGGAACACATTGGGTAGCATACTAAAAAAATAATCAACAAAATGAATATTTTGATAGTTTTGGAAATTTGCAGCCACCGTTGGAAGTAGTACAATACTTGGGTAGAAATTTAGAACATAACTACAATCAACATCAAAAATATAATTCGTATAATTGTGGACATTTATGCCTACAATTTTTGTATGAAATTTATAATAAATAAAAAGAAAACTTTTTTAAATAAACTATATAATTTTGTTTTATTTAATAATATTTATTTACATTTTAATTCCATACTGGATATGTACTATTTTGGAGAATAATATATTCATTATTTAAATTGAATTGCTCCAGCTGCAATTGATATGGTTTCTCGTCTACTCCAGCTTCTTTTTTGATGCAGTAATTTCCAGAGGATAATTCCACTAGTTCTTCTTCAGTCATGGCGTTATATCTAGTTGGTAGAAATATAATGTTATTTTCGACTTCAAGTCTTATGCATTCGCCAAATTTAGTTTTAATTCGTATGGCTTTCAACACAGTATAGGATTTTAAATTCTCCATGTCTTTAATATAGAGAATTGGTTTACTGTTGAAATTATTAAACTTATTAATTAGAGATGATGAAATATCCATTTTCGACTTTACTATTGGACGGCTTTTTATTGAATGATTGTTCTTACATTCCTATAATTAAAATTAAGGAAAATAATTGAAAACTGTCTTATGCCTTAACTCCACCCTCCAATTGAGTGAAGGAAAGTGCATGATAAATCAGAGTGAAGGAAAGTGCATGATAAATCATTGTATTCCCTCACTCTTATATAATTAGTAGTTTGGGGATATATTTGTCAAGTATCCTCTTCTCACATTAAGAAAAATAAATTTTTTAATTAGTATTAAAAAATACAGATAAGGAGAAACACCAATCTTGAAATAATGATGGAATTTCCGACACTACGCGAAAGAATTAACGCATTTCTTTTTGAGTATGATGGATACATTTCCTTTGAGGATCTCCATTTCATATTAAACTTTATGAATATAATGGATGAATTTGAAAATAAGGAGTGCTTAGACTCAATGCGTGGGGAGCATTTTATCGATTGTCCATGGTCTATTGATAGTTGCATAGAGGGCCCAGATACTTGCAACTGCTTCATCTATAGACATAGAAGTCAAGCTGTAATTAATCTAATTGAAATGTATCATAAACATCTAAGTGTTTAATAAACAAATTAATATTAAAACGTGTGTAAATACAAATTGTCTTTTACTTTGACCCCAAACAAATTTTAAATAGTTTTAAGCAATATAGTATCAAACAAAGTTTTGATTCCTATTTTATTATTCATTACAACCCTCCTTAGTGATGGCATAAAACTACTCAAAGAATTTTATTGATGTAAACACATTTTAGTTGCGAACACTATGTTGGCAAGCAGAGTTTTGCTTCCTATACAAATTCAACACAAATTTTACATTGTAGATTAAAGAGTTCTAAACATATGACCGCCCCTTGTTTCACGCTTCTAGCCAAAAAATATCCTCCACACCTAAAATAATAAAACCATCTTATTAAAACAATATTTAGAGAATAACATTTTTTCACACACAGAAATTTAAAATTTTTCCTTTATATTTTCACACCCATCATTAATATTTTTGTTTCTTACTGCAAAACAGCCATCGATATTTTTTCTTCCCATCAATAAGGACCATCTTAATTTCTAAATTATTTAAACAATTTTTAAAAATAAAAATTTATCACGTTCCAAAAAAAAAACAACAACCAAAAAAATAAGAAGAACCCTAATTTAATTTTTATTTTTTATTTTTTAATTTTTATTTTTCAATTTTTAATTTTTATTTTTCAATTTTTATTTTTCAATTTTTCAATTTTTATTTTTTAATTTTCAATTTTTAGCTTTTATTTTTTCAATTTTAAATTTTTATTTTTCAATTTTTATTTTTTCAATTTCCAATTTTCAAGTTTTAATTTTTATTTTTCAATTTTTAATTTTTAATTTTCAGTTTTTATTTTTCAAGTTTTAATTTTCAATTTTGTAATTTTAATTTTCAATTTTTATTTTTCAATTTTCAAATTTTATATCCCAAAAATTTCACCTTGTTACAAAAACCCCATGCCTTTGCCCTTGTTACAAATACCCAATTCGTTTCGTTACAAATACCCCATGACTGTGCCGACTGCGCTGCTTTTTCGTTACAAATACCCCATGCCTGTGCCGACTGCGCTGCTTTTTCGTTACAAATACCCCATTCCCCCACTACTCATGTTCTCTTTTGTATGTTTAGTTTGTTTCTTAATCTTACACTGTTTGCAGTTTAAAATGTATTGTTTTATCATCTTGCTCATATTCTTCCATATGTAGCGCTGCTTTAATTTCAAAACTGTCTTTCTGATACCTAAATGTCCTCCATGAGTAGAATTATGGTATTCATTAATAAGTTTCATCTGAGTTTCTTTGCAAAGTATTCTTCTTGGTTCATCATATAGTATTATTTTTAAGTTTGCTTTTGATTTTAATTGTAACTTGTTGTATAAATTTTTAAATATTTTCATGGCCACGGTTTTAAATATTTCATCATTCTTGCTAAAAGCTATCTCGTTTATTCGTTCATCATGCATTTTTGATAATGGTTTCTCCAAAGTCAACTTTGTGCTCAATGGATTATCGCTGCATCTTGCTATGATTTCATTATCATTTATTTCTATTAAATTATCTCTAAAATTTTTGTGTATTTGTAAGTTTTCTTTTTTTGCGTAAATCTGATATTGACGTGCAGTCCCAGACGAAAAGTTGATCAGGCCTTTGCCCGGAAATGTACTGCGTATTATTTGTCGTGTCAGGGTTATTTGTATTTTCCAATTGTTTTTACATATTTATGGTTATTGCTAACACCTTTTTTTGTAAATTTTTAATTTCGGCAATTTTTCTCCTAAAATCAGATATGCTACTGTTATTCTGCTTTACTGTACCCAACTCTGTCAGAACCTGCTGAAGCGTTTTCGGGTTAGGAAAAGCGCTTTCTAAAGCTTTTTTAAAATCAATAAAAGTTACCGGTCGGTTTGAACGACCTAAAATACTTCGCACCTGTGCCGTTAATTTAAAATTATAGACGTACTTAACAAATATTTCTCTGTCCTCTTCTCTTAGCAAATCATGTAAAAATTCAGATTGAGTTATAAAATCTTCTAAGTGTTCATACAAACCTTTAAAAACTGCAGGTTTTTACCTACCATGCCAATATCAAAACTAGCCATTTTCGGTAAATTGTCTTGTTTCAAATCTATCTCAATACCTTTCTAATTTATTTTTAAATTCTCAATTACCAAAACCAATTCCCTATGCAAATTCTCAAATTCAGTTATCAGTGTACTATCTTCCTTATCTTCACTTTCCCTGGTGAACTCTTCTACACTCTGTTTTAAAAACGCGAATCTTTCTAATTTAATTTCCTTATATTTTTCCTCATAAACTCTATTCTTATTTTTTTTTATATTTACTTTGAGCCTTTTTAACTCCTCAATCCATTCATTCAAAGATTCCATTTACAAAAAAAATATATAAAAATATTTTTAATACAATAATTTTTTTTAGTGTACCAAAAATAATTGTTAATAATTGCTTTTTTCAACAAAAAAAAAAAAATTACCTAAAAATTTACTGCTTTATTACAATAATTTTTCTAAGTGTACTAGTTGGCAAAAAAATTTCAACCTGGCATATGCCCTACATTAACTGATCAGCTAATCAATATAATGCAACTCTATAATTGGCGACATTCACTCATCAGCTGATTGTGACTGCATATTTTCATTTTTCTTTGGATTCTCTTTTATAAGAGTTAAAAATGAGTTAGAACTTTATTACAAGAGTTAATAAAGTTCTAATTTTTAATTTTTATCAAAACATTTTTTTTTTTAAATTTCAAGTTATGTAATTTTAAGTGTGATAATTTTAGTTTATTTTTTTTTTAATAAAATGTTTCTAGCGTTTACATGATATAAACTTTGATAAATAAATTAAATATATATATCCTTTTTTATTTTCACATAATTTTGTGTGTGTGTTTTTTTATTTTTTATTTTAATCCATTTTTTTTTTTGTTTTTAACAATGTTTTTTTTTTTTTTTAAAATTATTATTTTTTGTTTGCTTTCAATTCTGCCGTCAAGGCATCGATCTGCTGCCAAATTTCTGTGGCCCGTTCCCAAGATGGTGGGTTATCGGATGAAACGATAGCCTTAAGAGAAGCCAATTTTCTTCTTAATTTGACTATACGGCTCTTCTTTTTGGCTTTTACGTCGGCGGGATCTCCGTCAGCTTCTCCTCCGCCCTGCGCTGCTGCCGCTTCAAATATTCTTCGATGGAAATAGGTTGGGGTTGTTGTTTCACTACAGCAGTTGCTGTGTTAGTCTTATTGTCGTTCCCTTGAAATGCTGCTTCTTTAGTATTTGGCAGGATCGCCATGTAATGGTTGGTGGACATTTGATTCCCTACCTAGGGTTTCTTTGCCGGCGTTTTAAACGCCACTGGCAATAAATGTTTTTTATTTTTCCCGGCACTAAAGAGCGACAAGCAAAGCACTTTTAAAGCGCTGTTGGTTTTTTTAAAATAGAAAAAACAAGCCAATTGCTCGGCTGAAGTGCTGATTCAAACTTATCCTTTATTTCACATTTCGTCCTGCATATAAACTAACTTAACGGTACTTAAATCTAACTTATTCTATGTTTTAGTTTACTTATATCAGCTGTAATTATTCACAGTATAATCAGCTGTTATCATTCACAATATAAAGTAATTAATTAGAGATGTGAGTGGTTATCGATCCACTACACTCCAGCGTAGATGTCCGCTAAGACGATATTTTTGGAGATTCCTTCAGATAGAGACAATAAGGGGAAAAGTCTCCCCCTGACCAAACGCCTTGGGATAGAAAGCTGAAATTTCAATATGAATTCTTTCGGTTATAACCCAACCCCCTGGTATGGTACCTTTTGGAGTTTTGCCCAGAAACGTGGTAAAACAGGGCCCCTTGGTGGCCTGGAAAACCGCTGAAGCTAGGAACTTGAAATCGATATGTGGGTTCCTAATCAGGAGTAGACATCTGTATATAGCGGGTTTTTGAAATTCCTATGGGGAGGGGGGAGTCTCCTCCTTGCCGGCATGGCCAAACCACTTTAAATTTGGTATGTGGGTACCTTATTACGAGTAGATATATGTATTGGCGGTACTTTTGGAAATTCCCACGGGAAGGGTCAAAAAATCTACTCCTTTGCGCCCAATACACTTGCGGATTATCATCACTCAAGGACGGCAGTTTTTGTTTATTGACGTATCCGTTAAACCAAAAGTGAGCTTTATCGCTAAACAAAATCCGTGCGCGATATATCGAACAGAACCATGATTTGCAAAATAAATTTGCGCAATTTGGAAGCGTTGTTCAGGAGCCAGTCTATTCATGTTGAAATTGTTGTTCACAACAAAATTCGGTTAATTCAACTGAATTTTAGTTGCAACACTGAAAATATTCAGAAACCTGATGTATATATCATTATACTAACTAAATTTATTAGTTGTTACCATTAAAACACACTTTTCAATTCGGTTGGCACTTTATTTCTCTGTGTGTATGAAATTGTGTTTTCAGAAACAGATCAAATATTATTGCAGTAAACTCTATACAAAATAAGCTTTTATATCACAACTTAATATTTTGTGAACTTGGAATTAAAGGTGATTCCCGTAAAATGTTTGTTAAAAAGCAATATCGTATAGATTATAGAAAATTAGTGTCCTATCTAGACAACTACCTATGCCACTCAAATTCGGACAATTCTTCAGATCAATGTAAAAGCCTTATTGATAATCTTTCGATATCTGCAGTACAAATCACAACGACAGCAAAACAAACTGATATTCGACAAAAAATTAGTACTTGGATGGCCAAGGGGTTAATTTATTTTATATGTTTAAAAAACAAGTTTTAAAGACAAGAAGAAAAAATAAAAATGATAAAACTATTTCGGAACGTCTCAAAAGATTAAGTAAAGTCATTAGAGATTGCAATAAAAAGATGATGAATGACTATTACACATATAATATAAAAATGTGCAACGCTGACTGGAGAAAAACTTGGGAGTTTTTAAATAGGTAAGTTGGTAGGAAAGTTCAGCCGTTAAAAGAACTGAAATCTAGTAATAACATTGTAATTACATCTGATGAAGAAAATTCAACAGCGTTTAATGATTTCAAGAAATGCGAGATAGCATACCCCAAGAACCAGGTGATGATATAAACATATTTCAAACATTAAATTCTGCAATTACGAATTTTAACCTCGAAGCAATAGAAAATACAAAAATTGAACAAATTTTGGATAGATTTAATGCAAAAAAAGTCCAGGTTGTGATAACATTACATAAAAGATGTTGTTGGTAAGAAAAACAACTGTGTCTGAAATGGTAACGAAAAAGTCTTATTTCAAAAACTAACAAACTATCATGAAAATTATAGTATTTTGTTTGAGTATTCAAAAAAGGAATTAGAACTGAGGAAGCTTTGATAAATGTCGTTGATTATGTTTGCAATAGACTTGATATTGAATACAAGGGTGTTGCAGGCGTGTTTTTTTGACTTGTAAAAGCATTTGATTTGGTAGATCATGCTATTTTGGTAAAGAAACTGAATTTTATTGGCTGTTCTCGAAAAGCAATATCATTACTAAATGATTATTTATTAAATAGACAGCAATTTGTTCAAGTTGGTGAATCTAAAAGTAGCCAACTTGATGTACTGTGTGGAGTGCCACAGGGCAGTGTGCTTGGTCCACTTTTGTTTAATATATTTATAAATGAAAACATAGAAACATGACGTTTGTCTATATTCATCCAAAGTTCTTTAAACACTGACTGTATATGATGTTGCGATTTTGTCAGAATTCTTAAGAGTAAACAAATTATCTCTAAATTATCTCATAAGTTTGCACACATTTTACCTTGTAAGTTCTTTTACATACTTCAAGAGAAATATTTTTTGATCAAGTGAGCTTTGAAAATAAAAATTATATCAAACTTATAAAAAATACAAAGACCCTTTACATCTTGTTTTTAAATAACAAAAAAACAAGTGTAAAAATTAAAAGGAGAATAAAAACAAAAAGCGTGTATTGTATATCTATCAAAGGTAGAGCTTGCACATAACGAACAAGTTTTCAATTTATTTTTGATCAATGGTGATAATCGGTAACTTCGAGCTCATTTATTAGTTCTCATTAAGTGGGATAACTATGAATGTTTGATGTTTGCATTGTATTGTCACTTCTTTCAAAATGTGTTCTGATGTTGGGAACCTAGAATATTAACGGAATAGATCTATCAACGCATTCCTGAAAGTGGTCAATTAATAAATTTGAAAACAAAATCTCTTTAGATCATTTGTTAGGACAATACCCTAATAAAGACACATAGAGTATGGCCTTGAACTTTTATTTTCATTGCTGAATTCATAAGATTCAAACTATATATCCTGAAAACCGACGAGATTATGAGCATAAACATTGATGTTAAAATAATAAATTAATCAGAGAGCGTAAAATACCTTGGAGTAAGTTTAAATCATAATCTTCTATGGGAAAATCATATTAAGAAACTGAAATCTAAAATTTCTACGGGAATTTAACACCGAAACAAAGTTGTTGATTTATCAGCCCCTAATTCACTAGCACCTGACATATCTCCCAGTAATATATGGTGGTAAAACTAACGCAGCAATGAAGACGCTCCAATGAGCTCAGAATAATGCGTTAAAAATAGTGTTTAACCTGTCGTTACGACATATTAAATTTTGAGAAAAATATACTTCCAATACGGGGCCTATACAAACAACAATTACTGTTATATATGTTTAAATGTATAGGTTCTCATGCAATACAATTTAATCCAAATTTGTCAATTTGAAATACTAGGCAACCAATGAATTTGAATGTTGTTAGATGTCGTCTTGAATTAACCAAACAATGTATCTGTTTCGCTGGTCCTAATGGAGTATAGTTTAAAGAATAAACCTGTTTTTACTTCTTTTAAAAGTAATTTAATACAATATTTGCTACAAAATGTCGAAATACTTCTTACAAATGAAAATTAAAAAATTTATTATAAACTAAGCGTTATATCATAGTTGCCTCTATAAAGCCAATTATTGGCGCTGACGCAAAGAAAGTAAATATAAAACTATTTTTAAATTAAAAAAAAAATAAAAAAATGCTAGTCTATTATACACAAATTTGTATGGAGAATTTATAGGTACCTTCACGTTTTCACTCATAACTTTTAAACTGCTGGACTGATTTTGTTCATTTTTTTTTTGCCAAACTTTTAGGGAAAATGTACAAGCTAGGTAAAAATGAGCAGTCTCTATTGTGTTTTTGAGCCGTGATCACCATTTCAACAGACAGGCGAACTTCGCTAAATCGGCTTAAAATTCAATAACGATCACGAATATATACACTTCATGGGGTAGGTCTAATATGTTTCGATTAATTACAAACGGAATGACAAACTTACCTCATCACATACACTGCGTTGCATAACTATAATTACACATTAATTTCACTAAATTTCGTACGTTAAAGATAAGTAGAAAAGAACAAGATCAATTAGTGGTTTCATAACTATAAATACTCTTAACTTATACATCAGTGATTACAAAAATATAAGAACAATATTTTAAAACAGCAGTTTAATGATGCGTGAGACCTCCTACACTCAAAAAAAAAGTTTGTAAAGTCAGCAAAAGCTTTTGCTGAAAATCAGCGAGCTGATTTTTAGCAACAAAACTAGTAGATTCAGCAAAAGTTTTGCTAACACTTAGTGGATTAGAAATAAAAATTAATAAACTTTTTGCTAAATTTTAGTAGACTGAAAAAAACGCAAAAAATTTGTAGAAAAATTGTAATTTAGTTAATTTATTTGCTGAAAGTCATAAAACATATTTTTGTGATTCTTTTAAAAATAACTTACAATAATTACGAAATATAAAAATTTTAATTTTCCCACATTGACGACATGAATTAATTTAATATCTGAAAATATATAGAAATAAATATATATAATATAACACAAATTTTCTTTCAACTACTTACATCAATGGTTGTCTAAATGATGCTATCTTTTAAAGGACGCAACTGCCGAAGATAATTATAGAAAGAAAACGAAAAAATAAACAAAAACAAACGAAACGAAAAAACAACCCTTTTTTTGCAATAAGAAAAAGGAACCATAAAAATCTACCTAAGATGTGTGTCTTTGCCTTTCGCTTTACTCTGTCCACATGGGTGTATATGTTTGTTTGCAATTTGACCACACTAGATTATTAATCTATTAACATTTAGTTTACAAAAAAAAATACATATTAAATATTTTATTGTCTTTTATTTAATTAATAGACAATTATTTTCACAAGCCGGTGACAACGCAAAATTTAAGTTGTTTTGTTTTATGTATGAAAAACAGATACAAAAATCTTCCATGGTTGATTTTTTATATGTCTTATTAGAGTTGTACTTTTTAGTATCATTTTCCTCTTCTCTGCTACATCTTGACATGTTTCATTCTGCACATATCTTTCAATCTGGTTGTCGTCCATACTATTAATGTGCTTATCAGCACAATTTTTTTTAGCAAAATAAATTAGTAAACATTAGATTAGATTATATGGCACTATGCACCGCGACCAACTTAGGTCTTTTGTGCTGCCTAAAGTTAACCTAAAGATTCAAGCTACCTATAAAGCCAATACTCCTATTAGGCAAAATCTTCATAATGTCCGAAGGGGAGACAAAGCGATTGCCAAGAAACTTGGCACGCCTTTCACATAGCCTCGGACATTCGCAAAGAACATGCTCTGATGTCTCAGCTACCAGTTCGCAAAACCTACACTCATCCGTGTCCGAAAGACCCCTTTTGAGCAGGTGGTATCTGAGATTGCAGTGTCCAGTCAGGTAAGACACCAGGGTTCTCAAGTCACCCCTCCCGAGGGACAAGAGTCTCCTCGATCCTGAACTGGAAAAAGAAATCAATCTCTTAGCCTGTCGTTGGCCAAGAGAGTTTTCCCAATAGAGAGAGAATTCTGACTCCCTCCACGACCCGAGCTTCTCCCTAACATACCCCAAAGGTATACCACAGAATGGTTCAGGGCCAATAAAGGGCCTTCGGGCCCCGCAATTAGCAAGACAATCTGCCCTCTCGTTGCCCTCATGCCCCTCGTGACCAGGAACCCACCCTAAGGTAAGCGAGTTGCGCCTGCCAAGTCGGTTAAGAGCCAGAATGCATTCCATGACCAGACCAGATGACACCTCATAGGACATTAAAGCCCTTAATGCCGCCTGACTGTCGGAAAGAATGTAGATACGAGATCTAATAGTGCCCCTTCGTAGACACTCCTCCGCGCAGACACAGATAGCAAAAATCTCTGCCTGAAAAATGGAGGGGTATCTACCCATGGGTAAGGCCCGTTGGAAACCTGGTCCATAGACACCCGCACCAGTGTCACCATTCGCATGCTTTGAGCCATCTGTGAACCATATCTGAGAACCCCGCTCTGGCTCCCAGGATCTGTTGGTCCACATGGCCCTGTCGAACAGCATCACTTTAAAGTTCCTATCAAAGATGTACTCCGGTGACCTCCTATCCGTAACCTTTGTAATCGGGTCATCAATTAGGATTCTAGCGATCCTCATGTGACCCCTTAGATCACCTCCCCTCATGTCACCGAATTCTCTAAGTCTGGAGGATCCTATGCAGGCAGCCTCCATTACAGAAATATGCAATGGTGGTATCCCCAGCATAACCCCCATGGCATCCGTCGGACAGGTTCCGCCTGCCCCCGTTATGCCAATACACATAAGACGGTAGATCCTCTTGAGAGCATCCCTTGCCCCTACCTGTTCAACCTTTGGCCACCATGCCAGGACAGCATAGGTGATCATAGGTTTAACAATGGTGTTAAACGACCAGTAGACCATCTGCGGCCTTAGACCCCATGTCTTACCAAAAAGCCTTTGGCAGGCATAATATGCCCTTGTGGCCTTCTTGGAGACATAGTCAAGATGTTCATTCCAGGTAAGGGATCTGTCAAGAGTCACGCCGAGGTACTTAACACTACTGGAAAAGCCCACCGTGGCCCCATCAAGGACAGGCATTGTCATGTTAAGTTTCCTCCTATTCGTAAATGGTACCAGGATTGTCTTCGACGGGTTGACAGACAAGCCCTTTTCCCGGCATCAAGAAAGAGTATAGTTCAGAGCCTGTTGCATACGTTCGGATATGGTCCTATCATCAAATCCCACTACAGAAATGACAAGATTATCCGCGTATCCATAAGTCCTGAAACCCAGGTCGTTCAAACCTTCGAGTAGTTCATCAATGACCAGCGTCCAGAGTAACGGCGACAAAACACCCCCCTGTGGACAGCCCCTAGTCGCATTTACGGTCCTACTAGTAGTCCCTATGCCGAACGTGATTATTCTAGAGCGTAGCATCTCCAAAATCCAATTGATGATAATTGGAGAGATGTCCTTTCTAACCATGGACACCCTAGTTGCCTCGTAGGACGTGTTGTCAAAGGCGCCCTGTATATCAATAAAGGCACAAAGGGCAATATTCTTTGCCTCTAGTGCCCGTTCTATTGTAGTGACAACATGATGGACAGCAGTCTCGGTAGATTTACCTCGTTGATACGCAAACTGTAATTTGTGTATCGGCTTTCGCCTTAGGTAAGTATCCCTAATGTACTGGTCCAAGACTTTCTCCATTGTTTTAAGGAGAAACGAACTCAGGCTAATTGGTCTAAAGGATTTGGGCAGTTGTTCAGACTTCTTCCCCGCCTTCGGTATAAAGACCACTCTAACCTCCCTCCACGGCGTCGGTACATGACCGAATAACAGACTAGATCTAAATATCCTAACCAGTTGTGGGACAATTAAATCCATCCCTTTCTGCAACAGACAAGGATAGATCCCATCCGGACCCGGAGATTTGAATGAAGAGAATTCACCTATCGCCCATTTTACCCTGTTCTCCTGAAAGACAGCACTTGATAGGCGTAAACATTAGTATAATATTAGTAAAACATTAGTTCAAAACAGTTAAGTGCTGAATAAATATAACAAAAATTTTAACTTAAAACAGAATTTTAGCAAAAAATTTGCTAATACATAGCATACCTGATTTACAAGTCGTTTTACTAACTTTTCTACTAACTTAACTTTTTAAGTGTATGTTTTTAGAATCAACTCGAAAATTCGATAAGACATACTGCCTACCAGATCTATTCGAAGTTCTTCCATTATAGGTCTCCACGCATCAATAAATGCTTCTTTTATATGAAAAACACTTTCATATTGACGGTTTTCTGCATAAACTCGACGGGCTAACACTCCCCAAATATTCTCAATGGAGTTTTCATCCGGAAAACATGCGGGCGATTCCAATACTCTTAAATTTCGTTGATGATAGCCATTCCATTGTCTGACGACTTACATGTTGGAAAATTAATTCTTTATCGTTGAATTTTATCGGTTCCCAAAATGATAAAAAATTTAAAATTTAGCTTTTGCAGAAATTGCGCTAGCCTGAGAATCACTGGTTTTTCTGTGTTCTCATAAGACCTGTGGGGCTCAAAATATGAATTCTTCAGCATATTGTCTTCTACCATGTTAAATTTTATTGCAATCCAACTACTCAGTAGAAAATGACCAAAGTATTGTTATCATTTTATTTTTGGAAATTCCCCACTGTGCACTGTTTAATTCTCACTTAAAATGGTTCGGTGTTGGCGTATCTACTGGACCTTTGTATTTTTATAATTAAGAATAAGTAGTGGTCATTTGTTTGTTTTATTGTATATAATTTAATAATCTTGTGTACAAATAAGTTTCTAAGAATTATGAAATTAAGAATATATGATCGCGTGAATGCAGAATAAAACAGAACAGATACTCTAATTATCGATTTTAATGTTATCGTATATTTCTTCAACACCAGATATTTCTTTTAACTTGTTAACAAACTTCCGATATTCCAGCAATTCTTCCGGCATCAGTTGGACATTGTTCTAAAAAATAATAGAAAATAATTGTCATAATTTAATAGAATTTAAAATGGAGTTTGTAAATAAATTTTATTTACACAGAACTTAAAAAGAAACAAGTGATAATAAATATGCTACAAAACTAACGGTTCCCATTAAAAATATCAACAAATTTTGAAATTGTTTTGTTTTAAACCTGAATACAGAACTTTATTAAAGTTTGTGATGTGACATTATCAGCTAACTAAGGGAGTAAAAAAAATACGTTAAAATCTTTATATGCGAACAAATAAAAACTTTTTTTTTTTTTGATTTTTTGTTTCTTTTAAGGACGTTCGGTTTTTAAGGGATTTTTTAAATATGAACTTAAAGATCTATCTTAAAGATCTATTTTCTATCTTAGCATTCTAACGAGATTATTCATTGTTAAGTACATTAATAATGTTATGTAGTTTAATAAAAAAGTTTTCAGTTGAGTTTAAAAATAAATATTTTTTTCAACTTTTTTCTACATTTATTCAAAATAGTTTACTACCATTTACCGATATTTTTAGTTTCATTTATAATTTTCATTTATTTAAAGTTTCACAAAAAATTAACCACAAAACCGGAATATTGTAGTTTATTTGTTTTCGTAAATTTAAAAAATATTTTTTCAAAAAATTCTTGTTTGTTTTTTTTATTAGAAATGTTTGTTTATATACAAAACTATTTCAATTCAAATTACAAGAAATTGAAAAAGTTTACACAAATGTGTGTGTGTGTATACATTTTGTAGAAAAGAAAAACTGAAATAATTTCGAATTTGAACAATTATTTATTAATTACTATTCTTTTGTTCTTACGAGTTTGTTAGTTATTTAAACGATATTTAAAAATAAATAACAAGAAACATTTGATTTATAGTGAAATTACATTATACCTGGAATCTGGTTAAAACCGGATTTTGGTGACAATCTGGTTATGAAACTTTATTTCAAACATGATTTTCCAAACAAATTCATAACTAGATTGTCGGACAATCTGAAAAACCAGAAGAAATATCGTGCTTTCAAAAAGTCAACTCCAATAAAAACACATTTTCAGAAAAATTAACATTGTTTCTTTCATAATCGCTGCAAAATTTCTAGAAAATTTTATTTTATTTATTTTGTTTTTTTTTACAAAATGTTGTGTTGTCAAGTCGAAATCCAGTTTGCCTGCCAAATTTATAATGTAAACAAGGGCGACTAGATTTAACTCGATTTTTAACCAATAAATTTATTATTAAATGAAAAGTAAGTAGACCGGCTTTTAAGTGATTTATCATTTATATAAAATTAGATTTTCAGTTAATTTAAACTACAAACTATTTTGAGTGTATTCAATATCTTTTCTAAATTAATATATTATTAAAATAAATAAATAAAAATTGGCTCTAGTTTAGCCGTTCATAGAATTTTTTTATTTAAATTCTAAAAATCAAACTCAATTACGATCCTGCAAAAGTGTTTAAAACATATTAGTAGATAGGAAATGGGGATTTTGTAACGAAAAAGCAGCGCAGTCGGCAGAGGCTGAAAAATGCATTGGGGACTTGTAATGAAAAAGCAGCGCAGTCGGCATGATGATTTTGGCTTGGTGAAAAAAAAAAAAAAAAAAAAAAAAAAAAAATAAATTTAAAAAAAATTTTCAAAAATTTAAAAAATAAAATTTAAAAAAAATTTTCAAAAAATTTAAAAAAAATAAATTTAAAAAAAAAATTTTCAAAAATTTAAAAAATAAAATTTAAAAAAAATTTTCAAAAAATTTAAAAAAATAAATTTAAAAAAAAAAAAAATTCAAAAAATTTAAAAAATAAATTTAAAAAAAAAAAAAAAATTTCAAAAAATTTAAAAAATAAACTTAAAAAAAAAATTTAAAAAAATAAATTTAAAAAAGAAAAAATTTCAAAAAACTTAAAAAATAAATTTAAAAAAATTTGCGCAGTGAAAAAAATAAATTTCAAAAAATTTGCGCAGTGAAAAAAATAAATTTAAATGAAAAAAGTGGAATTTCTGACTCAGTGAAAAAAGATAAATTTTCATAAACATCTGGCCCAGTAAAAATTCTGTGTGTGGAGAATATTTTTATTACACAATTATGTTTTACCGACGGCTTTTCACAATTTTACATCTATGAAAAAAAGAAGAATTTTCTGCCCCAGTTTTTTCACTGGGATGATGGGATTATGTGCATAGAAAATTCTTTGTGTTTACATTATGAAAATATTTTTGAGAAGAATTTGTACACAATATAATCAAATTAGTGTCGCGTTGATATACATGTAAAATTAATTATAGATCGTTTTCTCAGCCTACAGACATAATGTGTCAAGTGTTTTAGGCGACATGATAAAAATTTGTCTAATATTTAAGTTGTGTTTACATTATGAGAATATTTTTGAGTGAACAGATCAAATCATGATCAAACACATCTTGTACGTCTCATTGATATACATGTAAAATTTTTTATAGGGATCAGCCTACAGACATAATGTGTCAAGTGTTTTAGGTGACATAGTAAAATTTGGATACTATTTAAAATAATATACAAGACAGTGTATTTTGTATATTTTTCATTTTATTCATTTATTAAACGCTTAGATGTTTATAATACATTTCAATAAAATTAATTATAGATCGTTTTCTCTGCCTATAGACAAAACAGCTACAAGTATCAGGTCCCTCTCTGCAACTATCAATAGACCATGGACAATCAATGAAATGTTCCCCATGTATCGAGTCTAGGCACTCCTTATTTTCAAATTCATCCATTATATTCGTAAAGTTTAATATATAATGGAGATCCTCAAAAGAAATGTGTCCATCATATTCAAGAAGAAAGGTGTCAATTCTCTCTCGTAGTGTTGGATTTAATATCATTGTTTCAAGATTGTTGTTTCTCCTTCGATATAATTTATAATACTAATTATAAAATGTTTAATGTAAAAAGAGGATACTTCAGAAATATACCCCCAAGTTCTCATTATATAAGAGTGAGGGGGTGCAAATATTTCCTATTGAATACACTCTCTCACTCCAACTTGATCAATTGGCTGGGATGGGGGTGGAGTTAAACCATAAGAATGATTTTAATTATTTCCTTTCCTTTTAATAAGTTGAATGTAAGAGCAATCATTCAGTAAAAAGTTGTCAAACAGTAAAGTTATAAAAAATAATACATTGTTTTATTTACATATTAAAATTTTAAATTTCTAAATATGTCATCATCATCATCATCATCATTAATCAATAAATTCAATAGCCTCAACAGTAAGCAAATTCTATATATTAAAGATATGGAGAACTTAAAGTCGTATACGGTGTTGAACGCAATAAAAATTAAAACTAAATTTGGTGAATGCTTGAGACTAGAAGTGCAAAATAACGTCATATTTCTGCCTACCAGATATAACGCCATGACTGATGAAGAGCTAATAGAATTATCCTCTGGAAATTATCACATTAAAAAAGAAGTTGGTGTAGATGAGAAATCATATCAACTACACCTGGAGAAAATCAATTTACCTAATGAATTTATTATTCTTCAAAATACTGCATATCCAGTATGGAATTAAAATGTAATCAAATGTTATTAAATAAATCAAAAATTATATAATAAAATTAAAAAGAAAAATTATTTGTTTTTATTTATTTATTTATTATTAATTTCATTCAAAAATTTTAGACATAAATGTCCACAATTATATAAATTATATTTTTGCTGTTGATTATAATTATATTCTATATTGCTACCTAAATATTTTACTACTTCCAACGGTGGCTGCAAATTTCCAAAACTGTCGAAATATTCTGTTTTTTGATTATTTTTATAGTATGCTACCCAATGGGTTCCAGGACCATTTGAAGAATCCAAATTAACAATTCCACATTCTTTTCGTCTGGGGCGTTGGGGGAGTGAATCTCTAATAAAAACGCCTCTAAAATATGGAATATGTGTTGCAAATATCCTTAAATCGACATCATTGAGTGGTCTTTTGGGTAGCATTTTATACCCCTTTGTTTCCCCGATTTTTACTGATCTGCCAATTTTGAAAACAACTTACGTTTTAAGTTTCAGATTTAGCTTAACATTTTGATTAAGATGACTACTTCTTAAACATTTTTAATCCGGTAAAAATTCAATAAGTGCATTTTCAGTGTATTAGCCCACATCACAGAAAACCGTTTTTTCTACTTTTTAGCCAATGGTCGTAAAATGGGACTCTTTACTCGTTTCTACGTCTTCCAGTAATATATTAAAGATCCCCTTTTAGTGGAGGCCTTTATTTGGGCCATGTTTAATTAGTAAGTGCTCTTTTGTTTGAAGAACTTTTTGGAAATAACCCATCGTGCCATGATCATGCAAATTCATATAAGATAAAAATTGTTATATGTATTCTTCAAATTTTTACAAACTTACAGTTTTTTAGATTTTTTGAAAATTTGTTATCAAAAAAATTAAAATTACCTTTTAGAATAGTAAAGGGTCCGCCAAATAACTTTTTTTTTTTTGAAAATGCTATAAAAAAAAACTACTGAATATTTTCTCAAATTTCTTTTTTATTTGAAAGTACAATCCTTCCGGTTAATAATGGAAAATAATTTCATTCAAATGGCTGCCTCGGCTGGCCATGCCTACACGATCGTTCCAATTTTTAAGCACATTATCGATTGTGTGCAGCTGTATTTCACCAATGGCTTCACGAATATTGTCCTTTAAAGCGTCAATTGTCTCTGGCTTGTTGGCGTAACACTTATCTTTGACGGCACCCCACAAATAATAGTCCAACGGTGTCAAATCGCAGCTCCGAGGTGGCCAAACGACATCAGCTCTGCGGCTGATAATGCGATCTTCAAAAACAGGGCGCAAAACAACGAGTGTAGCATCGGCTGTGTGGCACGTAGCGCCGTCCTGCTGAAACCAAATGTTGCCAATATCCTCCTCTTCAATTTTTGTGAACAAAAATTCGTTCAACATGGCCCGATAACGATCGCCATTGACTGTAACGGCCACTCCTTGCTCATTACCATGATTTTCAAAGTAGTGTCGCAATATTTCCCAGCGTTGTTCAAGCGTATACACAACCATATTCGTTCAGCGGAAGGGTAAAACTAATTATCTGTCAAATCAGACATGAGCTAAGTGTTACCATGCACGAAATAAGCACTAGTTGAAAAAAAAACGTTAGATGGCGGACCCTTTATGTAGTTTTTTTGGAAAAAGCATTATTTTTTTGTTGGAAAAATTTGCTTTTTGAAAAAAGTACTTTTTTTAAATAATAATTTTTTTTGAAAAATGTACTTTTGTGTGAGATTTTATTTGTTCGGTTTTAGATCATGACAAATTTTTCTCTAAATTAACAGAAAAATTATAATTTTTATATGATAATTTACTTTGACTATTAGGAAAAACACAGAAAAAGTTATTAGACACTAGCATGAATGGAATGCATTTTCTGACCCACTACGGTCTTCATCAACATTCTTCGTGCCATTTAGTGTTAATCGTAAATATCATCTATTTAACTCACACGTTAAAGAAATTGGGTAACTTTAAATCCCACATTACTCTGTGTGTTGAGTTAGAATGAAATTTACCACGAACGATTTCTATTTATAGTGTGTATGTTTTTTCTCTAGTCATTATCATAGTTGCCAGTTTAACTTTCAGTTAAAACTTTAAATGGCAGTTCTTTTCTCTAATGTCATCATATACTATCCTTCTACATTAGCAAAGCATATCAACAAACATTAAAGATTTTTCATTAACACATATGTCGAGCATATACATTAAACGATTTTTACACTGTACCTGGTGAGTGGTTTAATAGTGAATTTTTATCGTTGATCTATAAATTTATGTGTGAGATTTTATTTGTTCGGTTTTAGATCATGACAAATTTTTCTCTAAATTAACAGAAAAATTATAATTTTTATATGATAATTTACTTTGACTATTAGGAAAAACACAGAAAAAGTTATTATTTTTTAAAAAAGAACTTTCTTCGGAAAAAACACAACTTTTTTTTGAAAAAGTATATTTTTTTTTTTGTCAAAAGTACTTTTTTTTGGTAAAAGAATTTTTTTATTTTTTGAAAAAAGTCTTTTCTGGTGAAAGCACTTTTTTCCGGGAAAAGTCCTTTTTTGGTAAAAGCACTTGTTTTTAAAAAAGTTTTTTTTTGTGGAAAAAGTACTTTTTTTTGAAAAAGTACTTTTTTTGGAAAACAATATTTTATTGGAATAAGATATTTATTTTCTGAATACCTTATGGCCATCTCCGTTGGAATATCAAAAAATTCCGTCTTATTCGAATTCTCTTTTTCAGGAGGAAACTGTATACCAATTTTTCTGTTATTTGGCCCAGTTTCCCACTTTTTGGCTATCTCCGATGTAATATAAAAAATCCCGTCTTAGTGGAGGTCACCTTCCCAGGAGGAACCAATATGAAAAGTTTAAATTTTCTAGGAGCAGGTGCTAGGATGGGCGATGTTGAGTCACTCAGTATCTCACACTACTCTTTTATATAAATAGATTAAAAAAAAAGTTCTATATTGTGAAAAAAAAACTTTTTTTAAACCCGTTATTCTTTTGAAAAGTACCATTACTTATAAAAAACCGTTACTTTTTGAAAAAAACTACTAAAAAAAAGTTCCTTTTTTGAAAAAAAAAAACCGTTCCTTTTTGTTTTAAAAACCCGTTACAGTACAGTTACTTAAAAAAAATGCATTATATTTTTTAAAAAACGCTATTTTTTTAAACAACAGTTACTTTTTTAAACCCGTTATTTTTTTTGAAAAATGTCGTTACTTAAAAAACAAAAACCGTTAGTTTTTGATTAAACCGTTATTTAAAAAAACCGTTACTTTTATTTTTTAAAAAAGTAACGGTTAATTTTTTAAAAATGCCATTACTTTTTTTGCAAAAACGGAAGACTTTTTCCACATTTTCGCACTCTCCGTTGGAATATTGGAAATTCCCTTGAAAATTTCAAGTTCCAGGAGTCTAGGCTGGGCGATGTTGAGTCAGTCACTCACACCACTCCTTTATATATATAGATTATTTATATACATTAATATGAAAAAAATATACACGAAATATTTTAACCTCTATTAACCTCTAATAAAAAACAAAACCTCTAATAAAAACAAAACTATGTAATTATTATTTATATTTTCTAAATTTATATATTTTTTATTTTCGTTTGACTTGTTCGTTAAAGCGTTACTTCAGTGTGAAAAGTTTGACATTCGTTGAACCGGGAATTTTTTTAATTGAGTGTTGTTTTTTTATTTTTTTTTAAATTTTAAATACAAAATAAAATTGGAAAAAGCACTTCAAAATATATAATTTTTTTTTTTAAAGGCAATTTTTTCAAACTGTAATTTAATTTTTGAAAAAATTTATTTTTTTGGTATTTTTTTGAAGATGGTACTTTTTTAGAAAAAGTAAATTTTTTTTGGTACTTTTTTTTGAAAAGCTAAAAATTTTTCGCTATTTTTTTTTGCAAAATGGAAGTTTTTGTTTTGAAAATGTACTTTTTTGGAAAAAGTATTTTTTGGTATTTTTTTTGGAAAAGGGATTATTTTCGGTAATTATTTTTTTGAAATTTTCGGTACTTTTTTTTGGAAAGGGACATTTTTGAAATTGGTACTTTTTTAGAAAATTAAATTTTTTTGGTACTTTTTTGGTACTTTTATTTTGGATAAGGGACTTTTTTCGGTAATTATTTTTTTGAAAATTTCGGTAATTTTTTTTGATATTAGTACTTTTTTGAATATTTATATTTTTTTTTGGTACTTTTTTGCCATTAGTGTTGGTACTTTTTTTTGGTAAAAAGAAAAATTGTTTGGTACTTGTTTTTAAAATGAACATTTTTGGAACTTTTTCTCTTGGAAAATGTATTTTTTTTATTGTACTTTTTTCTGAAAAGGGTACATTTTTTGGTACTTTTTTGGGAAAGGGACTCTTTTCGGAAATTATTTTCTTTGAAAATTTCGGTACTTTTTTTTTAAAATGAACATTTTCGGTGCTTTTTCTCCTAGAAAATGTGCCTTTTGCCAATGCTTCCGGTACTTTTTTTGAAGAAGGCATTTCTTTTGGGACTTCGTTTTCGGTACTGTTTTTTTTTTTTGGAAAAAGGAGGAATTTTTCCACTTTTTGGCCTTCTCCGTAGGAATATCCAAAAATCGTTTCTTAGTGGAGGTCTAAGTCGGAGATGGAACATATGTACCAAATTTGAAGTTCCTAGGTCCAGAGGTCTTGGCTTGGAAAAATGGACATTATTTTCCGAAAAAGGAGGAGTTTTTCCACTTTTTGGTCTTGTCCGTTATAATATCAAAAAATCGCTTCTTAGTGGAGGTCTCAGTCGGAGGAGGAGGAGGAGGAGGAGGAGGAGGAGGAGGAACATATGTACCCAATTTCAAGTTCCTAGGTCCAGAGGTCTTGGCTGGGCGATGTTGAGTCACTCAGCCCTCAGTCACTCAGTCACGCCACTCTTATATAGTTAAAGATAATATATTTAAAATAAGTAAAAACATACTTTGTTGTAAATCAACAGCGTTTTCATTTATTTTAAAACTGTTTCTACTTGATTTTAATATTTTTTTTTCTTAGTGTATGTATACTAGGGCGGGTCGATTTAAAAATCGCTCAACGTTCAAAGAAAATCGTATTCTAGGGATCAAAATAAGAAACTTTGCCGAAGGAACCATACCTCTAAAACGAATTCTGATGTCCCGACTTTTTACCCAAAGGGTCAAATTTTGAAAAAGCCTACTTTGATATTTCAGAAAGTAGGAGGAATCTCTCCAAGATTATTGGAGCTGCTTCTTCTCCGGGAGACGCGCTAGCAGATTAATGCATAAATCATCATTCTAGGTGACCGTTAAGGGGTTAAAATTTAAGTCGAAAGAGGCCTTTTTAGCCGTGTTTTTATAGCAAAATGTACAAATCTCGGGATAGAGATATTTCAGAAAGTAGAAGGAGTCTTTCCAAGATTAGGGTTGATTGGTTGCAATTTTTTTTGGGACATTTGACTGCGATGTGTTATGAAAAATTTTTGCGGAACGTTTTAACAATTTGTAAGGAAAATATTCCGTACACTCAAAAAAATAAGTTAGTACAAAAGTTAGTAAAACGTCTTGTAAATCAGGTATACTATTTTTTAGCAAATTTTTTTGCTAAAATCGTGTTTTCAGCTAAAATTTTTGTTATACTTATTCAGCACTTAACTGTTTTATACTAATGCTTTACTAATATACTAATGTTTTACTAATTAATTTTGCTAAAAAATATTGTGCTCATAAGCACATTAATAGTGTGGACGACAACCAGATTGAAAGATATACGCAGAATGAAGCAGATGTCGCGGCATGTAAAGATGTAGTAGAGAAGAGGAAAATGATACTAAAAAGTACAACTCTAATAAGACATAAAAAAATCAACCATGTAAGACTTTTGTATCTGTTTTTCATACATAAAACATACATTAAAACAACTTAAATTTTGCGTTGTCACCGGCTTGTGAAAATAATTGTCTATTAATAAAATAAAAGACAAAAGAAAATGTTTAAATTTAATATGTGTTTCTATAATAAATGTTAATAGATTAATAATCTAGTGTGGTCAAATTGCAAACAAACATATACAGACATGTAGAGAGAGTAAAGCGAAAGACAAAGACACACATCTTAGTATGGTTCCTTTTTCTTATTGCAAAAAAAGGGTTGTTTTTTCGTTTCGTTTGTTTTTGTTTATTTTTTTGTTTCGTTTCTACACTTAGGAAATTATGTTGGTAAAGACGACTGCAATTGTAGTCAAAAACAAATGAAATTTCATTTAAAAAAAGGACGACTTACATTTCATTAAATTCAACTAACATTGTCATTTGTTTTTTAATGTTCAAAAAATGACCAACAATTGTAGTAAAAATGAACCACATGGTAGTAAAAAATAAACCAACAATTTTTTTTTTTTATTTTTTTAAATAACAAAAAACAACTGCAAAAAATGAATGTAAAATCATAAAACAGTCATTTGATGTTAGTTGTTTTTTTAAATGAACTACAAGGTTAGTTAAACATTTTATTTGTTCTACAAATGACTTACATTTACATTAAAAATAATGAAACTGTATTACAACCCAAACAACTACATATTTTTAAAGCAGAAGTTCCCTGAGTGTATAATTATCTTCGGCAGTTGCGTCCTTAAAAGATAGCATCATTTAGACAACCATTGATGTAAGTAGTTGTAAGAAAATTTTTGTTATGTTATATATATTTATTTCGATATATTTTCAGATATTAAATTACTTCATGACATCAATGTGGGAAAATGAAAATTTTTATATTTCGTAATTATTGTAAATTATTTTTAAAAGAATCACAAAAATATGTTTTATGATTTTCAGCAAATATATTAACTAAATTACAATTTTTTTACAATTTTTTTTCGTTTTTTTCAGTCTACTAAAATTCAGCAAAAAATTTATTAATTTTTACCAACGCTTATTTATTTCTAATCTACTAAGTGTTAGCAAAACTTTTGCGGAATCTACTAATTTTGTTGCTAAAAATCAGCTCGCTGATTTTCAACAAAAGATTTTGTTGACATTAGCAATTTTTTTGCTAGCACCCTCTTGACTAAAATTTTGCTCAGCAAAATTTTTTGCTGACTTTACAAACTTTTTTTTTGAGTGTACAAGAAAGCCAAGCCTTATAAGCTTCCCTGGTATACCAGTGGCCTTAAGAAGCTTAAGAATCTTCGCAGCAAGAGTCATAAACGTTTTGTTAATTCTGGTGATCTTGAATGTAAAAAAAAAATTTCATTATTAACGTGAGTTTAATTTTTTAAATAAATTTCTTTACAAGCAATTTCTTATTGGGAAAGAGCATGAAATTAGAAGTAATCCAAAGGCTTTTTGGTCTTTTATTGGTTGGTTATATAAAATCTAAAAGACAATCGTCGGATATTCCTTAGGGGATGATATTTTGCATTCTTGTAATGATTCCGTTAATTTATTTGCAGATTTTTTTAGTTCAAATTTCGAGCCTGCTGTAGCAATTAATTCTACTTTTTCAACCCCGTTGACCAATTTGGATATTGGTTTTATTGTAGTCACAGAGGAGGAGGTTTATAGCGAAATTTTGCTAACAAAGGAAATTTTTAAATCAGATGCGATGGCCTTTGTGCTCATTTTTTAAAAAAATGTGCCTCGACGCTAACATTTGCGCTAACGTATATTTTTAATTTATCTCTTAAAGAGGGTGTTTTTGTTGACCGGTCTGCAATGATAACTCTAATTTTTAAAGATGGAAAGAGGGATGATATAACTTGTTACAGACCTATTTCTAAATTATCTTGTGTCTCAAACATATTTGAGCATGTCATCTATAAAAGATTGTTTTTTCTTACAAAGTCGTGGATAACACCTTATCAACACGGTTTTTTACGGGTGGATCAACGACAACGAACCTTACTATATTTAGTGAATATTGTATTAAAGCTCTGGAACAGGGTAATCAAGTTGACTCTATTTATACCGATTTTTCAAAGGCTTTTGACAAAGTTTCTCATATCATTCTGTTTTTAAAATTACATCAGTTTGGTCTTCACTCTGTTTTCCTAGATTGGATTAAATCATATTTATCAAATAGAGTATGCAAGGTTGTAATTGAAGGTTTTGAGTCTAAGCCTTATTTTCAAACGTCTGGCGTACCGCAGGGCAGTGTTTTGGGTCCACTTCTTTTCAATTTGTTTATTATTGACATTTCAGCTTGCTTTAAAAAATCGAAATTTCTTTTGTATGCTGATAATTTGAAAATATTTCGTAAAATTTCCTCATTTCAAGATATTTCTGAATTACAGGTTGATTTGAATAATCTGGGTGCATGGTGTACGTTAAATAACTTACATCTTAAAAACTTGAAAACTGTTAAGTCTACACTTGATCTTGGCGTGGTTTTCGACTCGTCGTTTTCTTTTGCACCACATGTGGATTATATTACCCCTAAAGCTTATAAAATGGCATTTTTGAAAAGAAATTCTTCTAATTTTTCTGATCCTAATACTTTGAGGTTAATTTATACCTCGTTTGTTAGATCAAAGTTGGAGTATGCTGCAGTTATTTGGAATCTCTATAACAATACTCATGTCACTCGCGTTAAGAGAGTACAAAGAATTTTCATTAAATTCGCTTTAAGGTCACTTATCTTTGTTGATCCCATTCCTTCTTATAAATCGAAATGCCTATTATTAGGTTTGCAGACTTTAGAATATCGTAGATTATACCAGTCGGCGTTACTTGTCTTTGATATAGTAAATAGTATAACTGCTTGCCCTGATTTGCTGTCTCTTATTCCATTTTATGTCCCTCCTAGAAGTTTAAGATTCATTGATATTTTTAATGTGACACTGCATCGCACTGAATATGCTCTTAATAGTACGCTAACTCGCACGTTTATTTATTTAAATGAAATCAATTTTAGTCTGCAACAGAATCATGAACGCAAATCTTATATAGAGTTTTCCACGTCCAAGGATAAATTTAAGCTGTTTCTTAATATAGTTTTTAAGTAATAAAGCTATATTATATTGAAGATATTATATTTATTTATATTAAATTTTTGATTTAATCATAGTCTGTTAGGAATTTTTGTTTCCATAGACTGAATAAATGAAATGAAATGAGACTACACGTAAGACTGGGTTTCCCGAATCAACTATATCTTTTCCGACAAATACTTCCGGAGAAATTTCCTGCGAGTCAATAAACATCGGCTCCGTAACATTGTGTAAATTTAAAATCCTGTAAACCTCGCATCTAGGTGGAATAATGCAAGAATAACCACTCGTTCCCTGAAGTATTGGTATATTAAATCTAGTATCCTGAATTAAAACAGATATTGTCATGCTTTCGTAATCTATCTTACATTTGTTGTTCTTTAAAAAATCTTTTCCTACACTCAAAAAAAAAGTTAGTACAAAAGTTAGTAAAACATCTTGTAAATCAGGTATACTATTTTTTAGCAATTTTTTTTGCTAAAATCGTGTTTTCAGCTAAAATTTTTGTTATACTTATTCAGCACTTTACTGTTTTATACTAATGCTTTACTAATATACTAATGTTTTACTAATTAATTTTGCTAAAAAAATTGTGCTGATAAGCACATTAATAGTGTGGACTACAACCAGATTGAAAGATATACGCAGAATGAAGCAGATGTCGCGGCATGTCAAGATGTAGTAGAGAAGAGGAAAATGATACCAGAAAGTAAAACTCTAATAAGACATATAAAAAAATCAACCATGGAAGACTTTTGTATCTGTTTTTCATACATAAAACAAAATTGAGGATTAAAACAACTTAAATTTTGCGTTGTCACCGGCTTGTGAAAATAATTGTCTATTAATAAAATAAAAGACAAAAGAAAATATTTAAATTTAATATGTATTTCTATAATAAATGTTAATAGATTAATAATCTAGTGCGGTCAAATTGCAAACAAACATATACAGACATGTATAAAGAGTAAAGCGAAAGACAAAGACACACATCTTAGTATGGTTCCTTTTTCTTATTGCAAAAAAAGGGATGTTTTTTTCGTTTCGTTTGGTTTTGTTTATTTTTTCGTTGCGTCCTTTAAAAGAAAGCATTTAGAATACCATTGATGTAAGAAGTTGAAAGAAAATGTTTGTTATGTTATATATATTTATTTCTATATATTTTCAGATATTAAATTAATTCATGACATCAATGTGGGAAAATGAAAATATGTATATTTCGTAATTATTGTATTTTTAAAAGAATCACAAAAATATGTTTTATGCTTTTCAGCAAATATATTAACTAAATTACAATTTGTTTTACAATTTTTTTACAATTTTTTTGCGTTTTTTTTTCAGTCTACTAAAATTCAGCAAAAATTTTATTAATTTTTACCAACGCTTTTTTATTTCTAACCTACTAAGTGTTAGCAAAACTTTTGCTGAATCCACTAATTTTGTTGCTAAAAATCAGCTCGGTGATTTTCAGCAAAAGCTTTTGCTGACATTAGCAATTTTTTTGCTAGCACCCTCCTGACTAAAATTTTGCTGACTCAGCAAAATTTTTTGCTGACTTTACAAACTTTTTTTTTGAGTGTAGTATGGCATTCGAAGGAATGTTGAAATCATCATCAACCACATGAAATATTTGTGGAATCGAATAATTGGAAATAGCTAACCATGTATAAATTGTTCCTAAAGTCGATATGGCAAATGTTGTTATACCAGTTATATTAATCCTCTCATTTTCATTTAAAGTTATATTTGGGGTTAAACATGAAATTTTGACTAATGAAATATCCGCTTGGGAATCCACGAGAAAAGTACATGGTCTATCTTTATCAAATGAATTAAATTGAATAAAATCTTCATAGCTGGGATTTAGACTATAAACTGAATTAAATGTTCCCGTATTGTTTAATTTAAAGTTTCCTCCCCCAACAACAATGTTTGTTGAGGGGCCTCCACGTTTAAAGGCCTAACAGAAGCTCTATGGCCGCTAAAACCTCGAGAAAAGTCACCCCGACTATTGCCACGGTAATTATTCTGAAAATTATTAAAGCTTCTGTTGCGACTGTTTGCGGAATAAAAATTTCCGCCACGAAAATATCCACGATTACTACCAAGATAACTGGTATTGTTACGTGATCGGTTGGGATTATTTGGTTGATTTGAATTGTATCTGAAATTTCGGTTATTTGTTCGAAAAGTAAGGACCTAATGTTCTTTTTTTCCGTTGTCTGTTCAACAACGAGCTTCGCGACCACCTCCTTAGGGTCAGAAAAAACAGATGACGCAAGGATCAACTTTACCAAATCAGACTTTGCATTCAACCGACACATGCTTACAGTCTGTTCGATCGCCATCTCATGAGCCTTCTTTTTTGTTATCCCTTCAATCACTAATGAACGCTCTAATGCATCCGCGAGCTCTTCTGTCTGTTTAGAAAAATCTACATAATTGTTATTTTTAACGTTTAAAGCTGCTATTCTACCTAATCCTACTTTTTAGAAATACTTTAATATCGCTTACCGTGTTAATTTCATCCGGCAATGCTTCCCTAGCTTTTCCCTCAAGTTTGGATTTAATAAAACTCAAAAGAGTAGTTTTCAAATTTGCCTCTGTAAGACTCTCAATTAAATTAATTTTATCCAAAAAAGAATCCAGAGCCAATGGATTCCCATCGTAGTTGTCCCTAATGATGGATGCGCACATACCTATGAATACTTTCTTCTGTTCAATTGTCGCCATTCTGCATTCAATATCTAAGCTACTTTTCCTTTCGATGTCCGATTCAACTTCCGACTCACTATATTCCGAATCTCCTTCACTATCCGTTAGAACATTTCTGTCCACAAAATCAAACAATTCTATGTTCTCTGGAACTCTTATCCTACAATTAATTTTGCCAAAGCATTTGACCAAAAGTTGTCAACAGTGCCTAATCTTAGAAAAAGTGGTGTTTTCTCATCAAGTGATAAATTTTTGGAATTCGTTTTTGTATATTCCAATATTGAATTATAAGTTTCAATTAATAAATTCACATATTCAATTATTTTAGTTTCTTTCGTTGATACTGGCCGATGTTGAAGGATTATTTTCTTAACATTGTAAAATTGTTTAATCAATTCATCAAATTTTTTATTATCAAATTTAGACATGTGTTAAAATTTCAAATAGGGCGAATATTATTTTTTTTTGTAAGAAAATCTGGCTTTGTGGTATTTAATTTCATTCAGAATTTTTAATAACCCGGGTTTAAAATTTTATTTAAAAGGTATTTTAATAGATTAGATATGTATTGCAAAAACAAATTTAAGAAAAGAATTCCTCAAATCAATTCTGTAAACATTAATTTAAAATGTATTTGTTGTTGTTTCAATTACAATTGTTGTTTATGTTCTTCTCCTTTCTTTTTTTTTTAGATTTACAAATTTTGTATTTTTATTTGTTTTGGTTGTTTCATTTTAGATTCTAAGATCTTCTTCTTCCTTTAGAAAAAAAATGTTTTTTGTTATTATTCCGTATTTAATTTTTCGTTTTTGTTTTCATTTGCATTTTCATAAGTTTTTTATATAATTTTCATGTTGTTTCTAAATAAGTAACTTAAAAGCATTGTATCTTTTCAGATTTTAAAAGATAGATTTGTTCAGTCGTTTTTGTTGTAGAATTAAACATTGTAAATTCAATAAGTTTTATATATCAATACATATGTGATTTTATTATTTAATATTAATACATAAATATAAAATGTAAATGTAGTATAAATGTAAAAAATTAATTAATGTTGGTATAAATATAGTGTAGAATTATAAAGCAATATAATTGGTATTGTTTAAGTACAAATCATTAATTTCGTTTATAAGTACATTTTTGGTACCTTTGCCTTTCATGGGTTAACTGTCGATTGTGATCTTTCTTTAACTCCCCTTTTTGTACAACTTTGTAGGGAGTTTTTACACAGATTCTAACGAGTATAACCGTTAACGGTACTTAAGTATTGTTGCTCATCGTTTTAGTATAAGTTGCTCTTTTTTTATATGATTCGTTTTTTGGATACCTACCACCACACACGTAACCGACGGTAATATACATTAATTTTCTTAATAAATTTGAGATTTCTTTTTCTCATCAAAAAATCTATTTTTTTGTCTTTTATTTCTTTATTTTGCCCTCACGCAAACATTTGGTCCTTCGAACCGGATCTGTCCTAAATATTTGGAAAAGTTGGATTTAATTTTCTATAATTTTAATTTTCAGCAACAACAACTTGTTATTTTTTGGTTTTCAACAAATTACTTTTTTCGCACAAGGTGCGTATAGTTCAGTTTTTATGTGAGCTTTTCTAGTGATAACTCAATAAATCAAATAGTGAAAAACAAGTGCATAATTAAAAAATATTAAATTTATTAATTTATTAAAATCACTAATACAACATAAAAAAGTATTTTTTATACCTTTTTTATTTTGTGTTGTTTAAGATGGTTTTACAACCCTGCTCGAAAAAACAATTTTTATACAGTATTTTCTTTTCGTTTTCGATTAATTTTCGTAATACCCTTTTCAACGACATTTCGTTTGTTTACGTGGACGGACAAAATTAATTTTTTTCTATAAAAAATTTTATAATCAAGTGTGTAAAAACTTTAAAGTAAAGCATTAATTAAAATAAATAATTAAATTACGTTAAAATAAACTACATAAATATTTTAATTTATTTTACCATTTATTATAATTTGAAAAAGACGTCGGGTTGTTACAAAGTGTTATAAAGGAAGATAAAGTGATTTTTTTTACATTGATTTACAAAGGAATAATAGTACGTTGCTTTTAACATAAACATACGTACATTCCTACATATAAACAACCCAGCAAGAACAGTGACGGTCATATGACCGGTCAAATGACCGACACTTCTGATGGAAATATCCATCAATGCGTAGAACAAAGTTTCTATCATTTTCTTAAGGGCAATATGAAAAAAGTGATGGAAATGGATGACCGAAACTAACACATGCAAGTCTTGCATCTTCCTCTAACTTACGAATTTATAAATTAGAGGGAGATGCAAAATCACACGTACACAAAGTATCCATCACTTTTTTCATATTGCCCTTAAGAAAATGATAGAAACTTTGTTTTACGCGCTGATGGATATTTTCATCAGCAGTTCCGGTCATTTGACCGGTCATATGACCGTCACTGTTCTTGCTGGGATCCCTATTATTGTTTACATTTTTTTTATTAGCCATACCTACATACATACTGTATTGTTGTTATTGTTTTATTTAACTGAATATATGCACCCCACAGTCCGCCATAGACTTATAACGACTGTGTCTTAAACTTACACAAATTATTTTTTCGATATTTTTTTTTTAAATTTATTGAAAACTTAATTAAATTTCATTAAGTTAATTTTTTAATTTTTTTTCCTTCGTAAATTTTTTTGGATTTCCGAAACTCTTATTAAATACGAAGCAAATTTTAATGAAATCCGCGATGATGTTCACACTGTATTTACTCTTGAGATTCGCGGAAAAGAACTTAGTGTTTTATGGGATAATGTTAGATCATGTTACCGATCGTGTTTAAGTTATTTGGAACATGCGGACAACACCGAGCCGGAAGATGTAGAAGATGAGGCGACTTTTAACGCATATCTCGGTTTGGCAGCAATTAATGAAAAATTGTCTAACCTAAAACCGCGAGACAACGTTTCATTAAAATCAAATGAACAGAAACCGGCGGCACCGGTTACATTGGACGATTTTTGTCACAGTTTTAACGTTCCGCTGTGTAAAGTTACGATAGTAAAGTTACTTCGTGGATCACATTTAGGGATCTTTTCACCGCTGTTTACATAAATAACTCGCGTGTTAGTCCAGTTGTTCGACTCTTCGCTTTATTAGAGAAAACTAGTGGCGATGCTCGCGACCTTGTTTCTAAAGCGCCGTTAACTAATAAAGGCTTCGACGTTGCCTGGAAAAATTTAACGGATAAATATGAAAATTTGCGTCGACTGGTAAACCACCAACTTATGTTGATTTTTGATCTTCCTTTCCTTGACAAGGAAACAGAGGATGGTCTAAAAACTTTACAGCGCGGTATTAACGGGTTTCTTTCCGCCATGTCTACTTTAGACATATCCGTTTCCGGGGATTTAAGCTCGCATATGATAGTTTTTATGTGTATCCAACGGCTACCTGCGATCACCGTCAATTTTTGGGAACAGTCCGTTAAAGATAAAAAAGCTTTGTCACTCTGGAGTGATTTAGACCGCTTTCTGACGGAAAGGATCGAAACTTTAGAGTGCTCTCGTGACCTTAGGGGTTCACACCTTTCAAAAACATCTGCTGAATTGAAAGTAAAAATACATCATACTTCGGCCTCCACTTCCGTGAGCAATTCGTGCATTTTGTGCAAAAATCAGGTACATTTCTTGCGTTCGTGTCCTCGATTCAAAAGTTTATCGGTTACTGATAGATATTCAAATGTTAACTGTTGTGTCAATTGCTTATCAAGGACACATGAAGTCATAGTTGCTCAAAGTGCAATAACCGTCACCACACTTTATTGCATCGCGATTCGGCTACTTTTGAGGCATCAGCTCGGAAGAATAATTCTATTAATTCGGCTGCAAGTTTGGGTACAGCTCTTCGTCTTCCCAATAATGCACCAGCTGATCCGAATATACAGTCCACTTCTAATGGTGGCAATCCCACATTGCCTTCGAATAGACAGGTGTTGCATGCATCGGTAAACAAAAATGTGTTTTTAGGGACAGCTATGGTAAATATCGTTCACCAGGGTATTACATACCCAGCTCGTGCACTTATTGATCCCGCCTCTGAGAGTTCGTTTACTTCGGAACGTTTGGTAAATCGTTTGAAACTTCCGTCTCATTCTACGAAGGTTTGCGTTTCAGGTGTGAAATTGATTTCGACATCGTCGAAAAAACTTTGCTCGGATGAAATCGGTTCTCCTATTGATTCGGCGTTTTCTGTTGAAGCCTTACTTCTAGTGCTAACAAATATTTCTGGAAATATTCCCTAATTTAAAGTACCTTCAAATCTATGGGATAATTTGCCAAATCTTCGTTTGGCCGATTCGAATTTCTATGATAGCTTACCTGTCTATCTCTTGCTCGGTTCTGAATTATATCCTAAAATTCTGATTAGGGAAGCTCCTCGGGATATTTTGGGGTCTTTAATAGCTCAGAACACTGCTTTTGGTTGTAGTATTATTTCTGGTCCAATTGTGCAACCACGCATTGAGGTATATTCTACTCATGTATGCTTTTCGGAAGACGATAACCTAAATAAAAATCTTCTTCGCTTCTGGGAACTTGAGGAAGCTCCTAAGCGGAAAAATTTGTCTCCTTCTGACAAATATTGTGAACAAAATTACAAGGCGACTACTCGTACTTTGTAACTTTACCATTTAAACCAGAATTTTCTAAAACGCTTTCGCTAGAATCGTCTAGGTTGAGCGTCTTGGGGCAGTATCTTAGGACTGAATGATCTCTTCAGCGAAAACCTGAAATTAGGGAGATGTATGACAACGTCGTTAGGGAATATTTAGATCTCGGTCACATGAAACCAGTTTCGAACCCTAATTTGGATCCTATTTTTTCTTGTTACCTGCCTCATCACCCGGTCATTAAACTTGAAAGGAAAACTACAAAACTGCGAGTTGTTTTCAATGCTTCAAATAAAACTTCGAATGGAAATAGTCTAAATGATTGTCTATATGTTGGGCGTCTTTTTAAGTTTGTTTTTAACTGCGATATTACTCAGATGTATAGGCAAATTTTGGTCGATTCTTTTCATACTCCATTTCAGCGTATTTTGTTTCGGAATTCTCCCACGGAGGACGTTAGGGAATATGAGTTGCAGACTGTGATCTTTGGCGTTAACTTCGCTCCATATCTTGCGATTCGAACTTTACTGCAGTTAGCGGACGATTCTGAAGCTGAGTTTCCTATGGCATCACACATTCTTCGAAGGTGTATGTACGTTGACTACGTTTTGACAGGAACTCACGATATTCCTACTGCTTTGATCGCTCGTGATTATGGCGGCCATGGCTTCTGCTAGGTTCGAACTTAGGAAATGGACATCAAACGAACGTATGATTTTAGATGGATTCCCTTCGGGACATTTAGTTGACGAGAAGTTATTGACTTTCCAGGAATCCAGTAGCTCAAAGACTTTGGGAATCCAATGGAACGCTCAACTAGACTCCTTTTATTTTAATGTTATTCCTATAGCCCATAAGGTAGGATATACGAAGAGGGAAGTTTTATCAATTATAGCAAAGTTGTTCGATCCTGCGAAAATTATCATGCAAAGGATTTGGCTTGATAATATAAATTGGGATGATTTGCTTCTGCTCTCGACAGAAAATGATTGGCAGAAATTTATTGCTTCATATCATGAAGTGAATATTATTCGAATTCCACGGTTGGTTCATTATACCTCAGAAACTTCAGCTGAACTACATGTTTTTTCTAATGCCTCGGAAAAGGCATACGCGGGGGTGATTTATATTCGAATTGAGACCTCTACGGGGGAAATTCACACCCACTTGCTTTCGTCAAAAACTAAGGTGACTCCTATTAAATCCATTTCTTTGCCGGGACTTGAACTTTGTGGTGCAGTATTGGCCTCTGACCTTTTGAGAACATTGCTGGATGAAATTGATTCTACTATAGTCCTCTCTTGGTTAAGAAAGGCACCCTGTTCCTGGACTACTTTTGTTGCAAATAGAGTTTGTCGTATTCAGGAAAATGTAGGAAACCATAATTGGTATCATGTACGGTCTGACGAAAATATTGCTGATGTAGGCAGTCGGGGGTACATCTCCTTGTGAGCTGGCAGCTAGTGAACTTTGGTGGCACGGCCCACAATGGCTTCGTCATGATAAGACTAAGTGGAATATTTCCGATCCTTCGTCCCTCAATACGGACATTGAATGCAAAGTTGTTCGAACTCATGCTTCATTTTTTAAAGGGATCAGCGGCGCTGAAGTATATGAAGATCTTCTTGCGAATTATTCAAGTCTTGAAAGAGCACTTAGCGTTCTCTCGTATGCTTTGAGATTTATTAACAATACTCACCCAGCTTATAAATCAGGTCGTAGTCAATATGTTAGTACGACTCTTTGTAGTCTTGAAATAAAAAGGAACAAATTGCGCTTAGCCATTGTGGCTCAGAAATACTACTTCGCAGATGAATACGAATGTCTCTTAGAGAAAAAACCCTTATGTTCTAAAAGTTCTCTAGTTCCTTTAAATCCTTTTCTTGACAAGGATGGTGTTATTAGAATGAATGGTCGATTAGTGAAGTCGCCGTCTTTATCTTACACAGAGAAACATCCAATTCTGCCATATTCTAGTAGATTTACGCTACTTTTGACAGAATATGCTCATTTGATTTCCATTCACGGTGGAAATCAGTTGATGTTGCGAATACTTCGCATTGAATATTGGGTCCCTCGCTTAAAATCTAAAATTCGTGGAGTTATTAGTCGTTGTAAACGGTGTATTATTGTAATCAGATAATGGCAGCTCTTCCTCCTGAACGCACCACTCTCGATAGACCTTTTACTACTATTGGTGTTGACTTCGCAGGCCCTTTTGATAAAAAAAGTTTTACTGGTAGGGCTTGTAAAATTACTAAGGCTACGTTTGTGTTTTTGTTTGCTTTTCTACAAAAGCAATTCATTTAGAAACAACCTCTGACTTGTCTACGGCTACGTTTTTAGCAGCTTTTCATAGATTTGTTTCGAGGAGAGGTTGCCCAAATACGATATTTTCAGACAATGGAACGAATTTCGTAGGTGCTTCGCGTGGAATAGAGCGAGATTTCAAGGCTTTTATTAAAGAAGGTCAGTCAGTTTTGTCTTCGACTTACAACGTTCAGGGTGTGTCGTGGCGTTTTAACCCTGCTGGAGCTCCTCATATGGGCGGGCTCTGGGAAGCCGGCGTAAAAAGTTTTAAGTTCTCTACTTTTGAGTTCTCTACGGTTCTTTCCCGAATTGAAGCTTGTTTAATTTCCCGTCCTCTTTGTCCTATGACCGACAATCCTCATGAACCGGTTGCTCTGACTCCGGGCCATTTTTTGATTGGTTCTCCGATTCTTGCGCCTTCCGAGCCTGCGATACACGACTCTCCTTTGAGTTTAATAAATCGATTTCGGAAAATGAAAGCGCTTTCTCAACTCTTCTGCCGTCGGTGGAAAGAAGAGTATTTAACAAGTTTACATAAAATATATAAATGGCGAAATCCAGAACGCGATCTTCAAGTAAATGATTTAGTCGAGGTTCGGGATGAACAATTGCCTCCGACGTCTTGGCGATTAGGCAGGGTTATTAAAGTTTACCCTGGAAGCGACGGGCATGTACGGGTCGCTGATATATTTACGGCAAACGGGGTTGTGAAACGACCGATTACTAAACTGGTTATTCTGACCAACTAATTTACTTTCTCTCTATTTTACCTTAATCTCTGTTGTCTCATAGCGACATGGATGCACTACCAACATTTTTCGTCAATGCTCTGCTCAATTATGAAGAGGCAATGGAGACCGCAGATACCACGCCCTCTAATTTAAATGCACAGGTGTCGCCTTTAACACCACCACCTACTACTTCAACAACCGTACCCACCTTACAGGAGGTAACACTTGCCTTGGAAACGGCTCCCCCTGCGACGGTAGTATCTTCCGAAGCTCACGCAACCAAATCTACGTCGGGTGATATGGAAGCCTCGGGCTCGAAATCCTCAACCATTTCAGCGTCGACTGTTCGTGCTGATGACTTGGGTCGCTGCAGAATTTGCCAGCGACATTACCCGTTACGGTTTTGCCGGGTTTTCCGTGGCATGAATTATGAACGCCGCCTTTGCATGGATGTCATGCATCGCTTCTGCTCACGTTGTTTGGCACATTCCCACGTGGCCAAAAATTGCCCGAGCATTTCTTAGTGCCGTCGCTGTCAGGGTGATCATCACTCCATTTTGCACGCGGCGTGAAAACCGTCCGAGTTCGTCCGTACCTCGTCCTAGTTCACTGCCTATACGGCACGTTATAACCTTTTCCCCCACCCTTCAGGTTAAACTATATTTACCGGGCAGAACAATTTCTGTACGAGCCGTTCTTGGCCCCTGCTGCAGTGTGAGTTATTTGTGCGAGTCGTTGGCTCACCAACTCCCTCTCCCCATTGCTCAAATGGATAACCACAGGGTTTGTCGTTTGACGATCGGGTCAATATATGATCCAGATCAAAAGATTACGGTCACCGCTAGGGTTCAGGGGATGAAAGGGGTCTGGACTCCTTCCGAGTCAGTCCCAGACGTGGTTAGGGAGAATTTCGTGGGGTTCGAACTTGCGGATCCCACTTTTAATCACTCCGGGCGGGTCGCGATTGTTTTGGGTCCCGAGGTCAATCCCCAGGTTATGAGGAATCGCATATTTTCGAGTCCAGGTCTTCCTATGGCCCAATACACCATATTCGGATGGGTCATTTCTGGTCTATCTCCGATTTAGGGTCCTTAAGGGCTCAATTTCATGTACTCGGTTCTTACTGGTCGCTTCAGGTCCTTCCTGACCTACTATACATTTTATTTTTTTTTTTTTTAGTTCTACGGGGTCCCTACTGGCCCATTTACCACAAAATTATTTTTTGAATATGTACTAACAGGGTCCAATATATTTTTAATTGTTGTGATTCTTATGACATCATGCACACAAAACTGAAGGGTGTGTGCACCGCAGCGAACTCCAGTTATACTGTATGAAGAAAAGTTTGAACGTATTACCTTCATTTTCTTCTCACTAAACCTGAGTTTGTCGTCATCCTCTTCCATAATTTGCTCCACGCTTTCCTCTATCGAATTTTGAAAGTCTTCATTTAAATCTCTTACAGTTTTGAGCATGTTTGCACCATTATCGGTAGTTATTGTTAATATTTGATTTATATTAATTTTAGAACTTCTTGAATTACGGCTTTTAAATATTAACTAGCGTGACTAGATTTCAGCTCCTTAACAGCCAATGTCTTAATTTGAATACTTTTGTTTTTAATGTACTGTACATTTATACCCAGTACGCTCGAGACAGGGTTGCTGCATCAATTTTTAAAGACAGCAACTTATCTTTTAGATCACCGATAATTTCCGTTTTTATTTTTTTGGAAAATGCTATAATTCTTTCATGTATATTGTGTTCATTGACACATATACCTAATGCACTAATATTTTATCTTCAGCCATATGTAAAGGACGCCCGTTTTTTTGTAAAAAGTTCAACAATCGTCAATTCTGTGTTGTTTCTGTTTAAATCGCCAGACTCTTCTTTTGCTAATAAAGGTTTCGATTTTTTTTAATACTTTTTTGCGTATATATTTGGATGATGAACTCTTAAGTGTCTTTCCAAATTTCCACTATGATTGTCCAGTATTCTGGAATTGCAATTTTCATTATTGCATACTGTTTTATTTTCTCTATTTTTGTCAAGCAAATTGTACAAAAGATTATTCTTTGGCCCCGGCATTTTTTCACTTGTAATATGACATAAACACTAAGAACGGTTTACAAATAGTTTTGTTCTATTCCATAAAAAAAATTAAACTGTTTGAAATATTGGACAAACGGAACAAAATCGTTTAGTTTGGCCTCTCATCGAAAAATAGATTGTGAAAGAGTTTGTGTTCTGTTTACAAATCAAAATGAAAATAAAGAAATTTTGTGTTTATGTTTACTATACACAACAAAATGATTGTGTTGAGTTTCAGCAAAAAACAAAACAGAACGATAGAAAACCGTTTGCCTGTGTTTAAATTCGAATTCTGATCTTAACCAATCCTTTGTCTGTTTGAGACTTGATAATGTTGGCACATGTAGTCTGTTTCTTTCCTTAGTTTTTACTATATTTTGAAAAGAAAAAACTCTTTCCACATTTACAGACGAGTGTGGAATGGATAAAATTCCAGCAACGACTCTAGAAATGTCTGGATACATATTGACATTCAGTTTATTTTGTAAATTAGCTACTATCGACCAAAAACTACGAATGTTTTCATTTTTTAACGACTTCAGAACAAAAATGTTAGCCTTTGTAAAAATACATGCATTAGCGTATCTACTGATTGCATTTATAAATTAACAATGTTAATAATTTTAAGTGCATATTGCATAAATAAAAAATGCAATTTAAAAGAAGGATTTTTAAATCCTGATGAGAGAAACAATAATTTTTCGTTTCTGGCATCCGCCTCAAAATTTTCTAAGGTAAAATAATATTGTAGTGGCGTCCATTGTTCCACAATCCGGCCAACGACTTCTTGAGGGACAGTCATCTGGTTGTTGCATATTTAAAAATAATATGAATATCTGTCCCGAAATATTCTTGGAATTTAACAAAATCGTTTCTTCGACTAGCAAAAATGTCTCTTATAAATTTATCAATTTCGTTCGGGATTCCCAATTTTGCCGCGGCCAAAGAAGCTAAATTTAAAATGTGGCAAATACATCCATTTGAAAATAATTGAGGCACTAAGTTTTCAAATTTAATTTGAACTCCATTTTGAGATCCCATCATGACCGCGCAATCCGTTGTAATGACAACCATATTTTGAATGGAAATATTGTTTTCACGTAGCGCTTTAATGGTACTTTCATATATACCATTTGCAGCTGCACACTATATCTAAAAACCTGTCTCGGCATTGACCATCAAACGTTCGAACAACTATCGCTAAGTTTTTAGAAATGCTACAATCTTTACTTTCATCTATAACTAAGGAATAGTAGTTGTTTTTGCAGAAACTTGAAATGGAAGTGGTATTTTCAGGGCCAGTTAGATTTATTATTATTTCCTGCAATTTTTGTCTGTAAATATTAATTTTTTTAGTAATCTGTAAGTCGTTTATACCATTTTTAATTATGTGGTTAAGTTGGTCCAATATGGCAAACGGAAAGTTGTGCTCAGCTACAAATGCGCCGAGCATTATTTCTAATTTTCTAGTCGACTATGCTACAGGATATCTGTCTTTTGCCTTTTCCGTCTTTTTCTAGCCATGGAAATAATTTTGCCCAATCTTCACGAAATGGTACAAAGTACGGGTTTGTCTGCTTGCTTGTTCTACAATAAAATAAAATTAACTTTCAAATACCTTGATAATATGTAATATCGTACCCAACTTCATGGAAATCCATTTCTAAATATAATTATAAGCAAGTTTCTTAATTTAATTTTCACTTCTTCAGTATTTTAATAAATTCAAAATAAAAGTGAACTTGTCTGCACCAAGTATCAATATATGTAAGAGCTCTATACACCACAATACCAGTCAAAATTTACCTGGCACCTCGCCAGATAAATTTTGTGAAAAATACTCAAATTTCCGATATTTAAAAAAAAAAATCCCCAATTTTATTCTACAAAATCATCAAAATTATGATAAATCGTCAAAACTGGAGGATATGGTCGCATATATTTTAAGCGCTCATTACATAAAACGAATAAATGCAATGAAAAAAGGACACAATAAGAATTTGTTTGCTATACTAAAACTTCAAAAAGGGGAAAAATTATATATTTTTAAATTGTACCAAATAAGTCGAGGTAGTACTACGGTACTTCAGAAAGTCAAAATGTACTAAAAAAAAGTATAATTGTACCAATTTTAACATCGGTGTTATGCATGCTATCAAAGTACACATAACATTAGTACACTCAAAAAAAAAGGTTTGTAAAGTCAGCAACATTTTTTGCTGAAAATCAGCGAGCTGATTTTTAGCAATAAACTTAGTAGATTCAGCAAAAGTTTTGCTAAATAAAAATGCCTTGCTAAAAATTAATAAATTTTTTGCTGAATTTTAGTAGACTGAAAAAAACGCAAAAATTTGTAGACAATTTGCTGACAATCATAAAACATATTTTTGTGGTTATTTTAAAAATAATTTACAATAATTACGAAAAATATAGAGAAATAAATATATATAACATAACAAAAATTTTCTTTCAACTACTTACATCAATGGTTGTCTAAATGATGCTTAGGACGCAACTGCCGAAGATAATTATAAAAACGAAACGAAAAAATAAACAAAAACAAACGAAACGAAAAAAAACAACCCTTTTTTGCAATAAGAAAAAGGAGCCATAAAAATCTACCTAAGATGTGTGTCTTTGTCTTTCGCTTTACTCTGTCTACATGTCTGTATATGTTTGTTTGCAATTTGACCACACTAGATAATTAATCTATAAACATTTAGTTTAGAAATACATATTAAATTTAAATATTTTATTTTGTCTTTTATTTAATTAAAAGACAATTATTTTCACAAGCCGGTGACAACGCAAAATTTAAGTTGTTTTAATCCTCAATTTTGTTTTATGTATGAAAAACAGATACAAAAGTCTTCCATGGTTGATTTTTTTATATGTCTTATTAGAGTTGTACTTTTAAGGGCCGTTATTACAACTTGCCTTTAAAGTAAATGTTAGTAAAAAGTAACTTTAGCTAAAGTGAGGAATAAAGTGAGCTATAATGTTTTTCGTTATTACAACTTCCCAATAAAATAAAATTAATGTTTTTGATAATGTGGCAGCACCAAACTAAAAACCGATTATTGGTTTATGAATTGGTTTATAAAAAATACGTAGTGGCAACGTACTTTTATTTATTTGTTTACAAACAAACAATAATTTGTGAAATTCGGTATTTTCTTCTTCTTCTTTATAGAGCAGAAAATGTGGCAACTTTAAACAAATAAACCTCACGTTTAAAGTTAGAGGCAACAATATCTTCCCTTTAGCTTATCGGTCACTTTTAGCTTAAAGTATACTTATAATAACGAAAAACTAATAATCTGTCAGATAACACCCGAACTTTAGCTATTGGCAAGTTGTAATAATGGCCCTAAGTATCATTTTCCTCTTCTCTACTACATCTTGACATGCCGCGACATCTGCTTCATTCTGCGTATATCTTTCAATCTGGGTGTCGTCCACACTTTACACAATGAATTGTAATGAATTTTTTCGTCGTGGTCCCTACCGGCCAAATTAGGTTGTAAGTGTTTTTCGAAAATAAATTATTTTAATTCAAGCTCACATTCTTTTATTTATAAACTGAACTATACCTCTTTTTATTTTTATCATAGCCTTAGTATTTAGTTGCAACACACCTGGATGTTGCAAGGTGGCCGGCAATGTTTAAGTACAAATCATTAATTTCGTTTATAAGTACATTTTTGGTACCTTTGCCTTTCATGGGTTAATTGTCGATTGTGATCTTTCTTTAACTCTCCTTTTTGTACAACTTTGTAGGGAGTTTTTACACAGATTCTAACGAGTATAACCGTTAACGGTACTCAAGCATTGTTGCTCATCGTTTTAGTATAAGTTGCTCTTTTTTTATATGATTCGTTTTTTGGATACCTACCACCGCACACCTAACCGACGGTAATATACATTAATTTTCTTAATAAATTAGAGATTTCTTTTTCTCATCAAAAAACCTATTTTTTTGTCTTTCATTTCTTTATTTTGCCCTCACTCAAACAGGTATAATAAATAGAATCGATAAATTAATATTAATATAATATTATTAATAATATTTTTAATATAAACTATTTTGTTTTTTTAGTTTGTTTTTTAACATTTATGTGAAACGGTTTTTTTTTATCATTTTGAAGGTTTCGTTATTATTACTGTTGTTTAATTTTTTTTAGAGATTTTTTATATATTAGTTTAACGAGTTTACACAAATTTTTAGAAAATTTATTTTTAATATTTAATTTGTTTTTAATTTTCTTCTAATTGTAATTTGAAGCATTTTTGTTTATTTATTATAATTTAAATTATTTATTTTGATATGATTTTTGGTTTATTTAGTAACATTTAGTTCAAACTTATCATGGTTAAATTCTAATTTAGCAAATTGTTGTTTTTTGTTTCATATTTAAAGATTATACGCATTTAATTTTAAAGTTTTATTTTTCCAGTGTTTTTTTTTTTTTTTTGTATAATTAGTATTGTTGGTTTTATTTGGTTGCTTTCTTTTTATTTTGTCACACTAGTTTTTTAAAAGAACATTTGTTTTTTGGTTTGGGTTTTTCCATTTATTAAAAAAATTTTTTTTTTGCTTGTTTCAGAACTACCGTTTCTTTTTACGTATTTAATTATTTTGGACAAAACTTCAAGGTTATACTTGTTAAAGTGGTAAATAACGGTTTTAAGTGTTTTTGTTGAATTTTTGGTCACTTTTTTCATAGGTTTATGAAA
The DNA here is from genome assembly GCA_021234595.1 of Delia radicum. Taxonomy (NCBI): domain Eukaryota; kingdom Metazoa; phylum Arthropoda; class Insecta; order Diptera; family Anthomyiidae; genus Delia; species Delia radicum. Next base: position 169,432,404 of record CM037854.1, on the reverse strand, counting down.
TGAATTTTTGTAAAATTTAAATTTTTATAATTATTTTCGTTTATTTAACCTTATTTCTTATTTTTAAATTTTCTAATTATTTGAGTTAAGGTTCGTTTTTTATATAAAAGTTTTTTATTTTCAATATTTCGCTACTCCTTTGTGTAGCATCTTCAGGATTAGAAAATTTAAAAATTTTTAAATTTTTATGTTTTATTAAAATAAATCCATACATATTCACTGTGTAACTTTGGTTTTACACTTTTATTTAATTTTATGTAATTTATATTTATGTTTATTTAAACTGAGGTTTATTTTTTTTTGTCCACTGTTTTTCTTTGCTTTTATTAAAAATATAATTTTTTTGAAAGAATTTTTCCAAATATATATATTTTTATTATTTTTTTTTAAATAGCTTATATTTTTTAATGTTAGGCAATTCGTTCAAATTTGGTTAATTATTTTTTTGTTGTAATAATTAAGAATTTTTAATTCTGTTCTTCTTTGAACTGAAATTAAAACACGTTTTGGCAGGATCGCCATGTAAGCTCTCATATATTAAAACTGCACTTCTTTAAGCTTGATTTACAACTAAACTCTTTTTTATTAATCCATTGTCTGATATTCTAATTATCTTTTTCCTGTATGATTAGTTGTAGTAAATAGTAGTAACATATTTAATACTTATATCCATAAAGTACAGGGTTTGGCCCTATAACACATTAATAAACCCCTGACGAGTCCTTGAACGGAACGAAACTGCTGCAGTTTGGCATATCCATTGTGTCCGTTAAATTTTTCAATAAAAATGTATTCTTCTTCTTCCTGTACAAATCCGACTGAAAAAATTTAACTTTTTGTAATATATTTGTAGCTGCTTTTTGATTGTTTTCATCTTAAAGTTATTCTTTTAAAGTATGTATGAGTTCTGCTTCTTTGTTCTGCAACTTTATCAGTTAGTTCCTTTCGAATATTAAAAAAAATTTATTTTTTTATATAAAAACACTGGTGAAGCTGCTTGGAAAATTCAGGTGATACATAGTTGAATTAACGGATTTTATTGTAAATATACTAAATTAAAATATTAGATAACTGTAATATCCCTAAAAATCTCCAAAATATTTTGAAATCTCCAAAAAAAATACCCTGTCGCCAATTGAAAAGATCTGACTCTAATGCCCACAAAAAACAACCAAATTTGGGAAAAAATCCAAAAGTCTGGAAATCCTGTAAAGGACTATGCAGGGGGCAGATTCTCTAAGAAAACCGATATCGTTTTGTTCAAAACGATACCTAAATTGCTATCGTTTTGACGATGTTACTTACGTAAACGTTAAACTAAACAATAAAAATTGTAGTTTTTTGCCAAAATTGTTAAAATTATTTAAAACTTAACTTCAAAAAAGTGGACGATAATCGTCGACCGTCCTACAGAATACCTTGCCAGGCTGTTAAGGACTATGATTAAGATTTATAAACATATTGTACATAGTTTTTTAAATTATTAGTATTTATAAACTTACCAATGAAATATAAACATGTTCCGTATTGTCAACAATGTAACCTTTGGCTTCAAGAGATTTTCTCAATGTCGTTATTTCGAATGGCCTGCATATAAACTAAAATATAAAAAAAAAAAAAATAATTTAATGATGTTACACTAAAACTTTTAAATACATCTATAAAACTAGTTTACAGTATTTCCGAGCACTACCTGTGACCATTTTAATACCCTATACAACTACACTCAAAAAAATAAGTTAGTAGAAAAATTAGTAAAACGTCTGTAAATCAGTTATACTATTTATCAGTTATACTATGTTTTGAACTAATGTTTAACTAATATTTTACTAATGTTTTACTAATTTATTTTGCTAAAAAAAACTTGTGCTGATAAGCACATTATAGTGTGGACGACACCAGATTGAAAGATATACGCAAAATGAATTTGATGATTTGGCATGTCAAGATATAGTAGAGACTAGCAAAATGTTACTCTTGTAAGACATATAAAAAATCAACCATGACAAATTTTTGTATCTGTTTTTCATACATAAAACAAAATTGCGAATTCAAACAACTTAAATTTTGTGTTGTCACCGGCTTGTGACAGTTATTGTCTATTTATTCAATAAAAAGCTAAATAAAATATTTAAATTTAATAAAGACTAAATTTGTATTTCTTAACTAAATGTTAATAGAGATTACAAATCCAGTGTGGTAAAATTGCAAACAAATATACAGACAGGTAGACTAAAGCGAAATACACACATCTTAGGTAGATTTTTATGGTTCCTTTTTCTTATTGGAAAAAAAGGGTTGTAAAGGGTGTTTTTTTTTTATAGAGGTATAGAACTTTGAGATGAAATAAAACGAAGATGCATTTTTTAAATTGACGTGAAATTTAATTTTTTCGAAAGATAATCTTCTGGCATTATAATTTAAATATAACTTCTGGCATATGACAGCCACGGCTGGCTCGGACGTAGTTTAATCTGGAGGCCTAATTTTCGATGACATTTTCCAACATTTGTCTTCGTATATTGGCAATAACGCGGCGAATGTTGTCCTCCAAGTGGTCAATCGTTTCGGGATTATCGGCGTAAACTAGCGACTTCACATATCCCCAAAGAAAATAGTCCAGCGGCGTTAAATCGCACGATCTTGGAGGCCAATTCACGGGTCCGAAAAGTGAAAATATACGGCAACCAAACGTTTCCTACAATAAATCAATTGTGGCAAGGGCTGTGTCACGGCTCTATTTGCGGATCTATGGCGGATTGACTGGTTGGGGTCTTCCTCTACGCTACGCTCTACAACAGCAATGAATTCTCCTGTACGCACTGTACGACGTCTCTGTGGATGCATATTATCATTTAGAGTAAACGTGGTGCGAAAACGTTCCATAGTTAATCGAATTAATTGCTCTGATTGACGATTATATTGACCGTAAAATGGACGTAGTGCGCGATACGTATTTCGAACAGAACCATGATTTTTAAAATAAACTTGCACAATTTGGAAACGTTGTTAAGGCGTAAGTAAGTCTATTCATGCTGAAATGCTAAACCAAACTAAACATAAATCACTTGACAGCTGACAAATTGGCCGCCAGTTAAAAAAGTGTTACCAACTTAAAGTTATATACCTGTATAAAAAACACCCTTTATATGTCATGTTTTGTAATTTTTTCGTTTCTATAATTACCTGCGGCATTTGCTTTCCTTTAAAAGATAACATCATTTAAACAACCAAAGTAGTTGAAAGATAATAATCATTTCTATTATTTTATTTTTAAAATAGTCACAAAAATATGTTTTATGATTTTCAGCAAATAAATTAAGTAACGTACAATTTTTCTACAAATTTTTTGAGTTTTTTTCAGCAAAATTTTTATTAATTATTAGCAAGTGTTTTTTAATTTCTAATCCACTATTAGCAAAACTTTTGCTAGCACCCTCCTGACTAAAATTTTGCTGACTCAGCAGAATTTTTGCTGACTTAACTTACTTTTTTTTTAATTGTACGCACACTAGGGGCCGCAGGACAAATAAGTACATTTTTGGAATTGAGATTTTTGCAAAAAAAAAATGTGTCAATGAATGCCCATATTATATTCTTCAATCTTTAATACACGTAATAGCCGTGACTACCCTTAACAGTGTTGCCAATTTAGCTATTGGCTAGATTTACCCATTACGTCAACCATTTTTAGAAAAGTTTGATTGGATGAATTCTGTTCAATCTTTCAAACAAAATTTTAGGTTTAATAAGTATCGACACAAATTTGAAAAACAACTAACCTTAAATGAATGCATAAACCATAAAAACTAGTAACAAATCAATAGATACAATAAACACAAAAAGACTACATAAATTGTAAAAAACAAAGTTAGTAAAGTCAGCAAAAAATTTTGCTGAGACAGCAAAATTTTAGTTTGATGGCATCTTTCTAGAAACGAAATAACAAGGTATGAAATATACAACCCTTTTTTTGCAATAAGAAAAATACAACATATAAAATTACTTAAGATGTGTGTCCTTGTTTTTCGCTTTATTCTGTCTACTTGTTTGCAATTTCAAAACACGACATTAATAGTAACTATAATCATTTAGTTGTGATGCAGTTTTCTTTTCAGCTGGGGTATTACTCAGTCTGTCCAGGTCCGTCAAAGGTCTGCTTCCTTTGAATTAAAACACACGATTTTCTGAGTTGTAATAACAATATAATCGTGTTGCGCACACAACTTTATTTAACCAAAATAACCTTATAACTATAATTTCTCTTATCTTTAGGGTTTAGTTATTCTATCGTTCTCGGGCGTGATCGGTGGTGATCTGCTGTGCTCGGGCGTAATCGGTGGTGATCTATCGCGCACGGGCGTAATCGGTGGTGATCTATCGTGCTCGGGCGTAATCGGTGGTGTAACCCCCTTAACGGCAGTCGGGTCGGCAGTCTTCGGCAACCTTAGCGAGGGCTGGAGATATTCGGCTCGGCTCTGGAGGATGGGAGACCTGCGAAATAGAATAGTAGCAACTTCTACGATTTCGAGACGAATTCTAAAGATCTCGAAGATTAGGAGGGGCACTAACTACGAGGCATGCAACAGATATCGAGACGAGTGCGTGAGATTTCGGTTATAGCGAGATGAATACTACAGATCTCGGCTATTGCCTTAAAGAAAACGATAAATAGCGAGATGAATACTACAGATCTCGGCTATTGCCTTAGAAATATGAATAGCGAGATGAATGCTTCGGATCTCGGCTATTGCCTTAAAGAAAACGATAAATAGCGAGATGAATACTACAGATCTCGGCTATTGCCTTAGAAATATGAATAGCGAGATGAATGCTTCGGATCTCGGCTATTGCCTTAAAGAAAACGATAAATAGCGAGATGAATACTACAGATCTCGGCTATTGCCTTAAAAACGCTAAATCTACTGGTCTACACTACGGCACGTGTCGGAAACTGGAATCTTGTCGGCTTATCTGCTATAATTCGGCTGGTAGGACGAAGTATAGTTTGAAACTCCAACTGGATTCAAGCTTACTTTAGTGTACCAACTTTCACACTATAAGCAATACTTTTCATAGACTCAGTGAGAATTATTAGCATAGCAGCACTATTGGGTATGTGTACTAGTAGTTGTATGTAGTTGGTATGTGAAAAAGTATCTTCCCAAAAAGGCGGTATTCAATTATAAGCATACTTGTAAGTACTATTTGTAACGGCACGTTACATAGTTTACAAATGCACATTTAATCTTAATTAAATTTAAATATTTTATTTTAATTTGTTTAATTTAATTAATAGATAATTGCTTTGACAAGCCGGTGACAACACAAAATTTAAGTTTTTTTAATCCGCAATTTATATGTATAAGATACATACGTCGTCTTTTTGTTTTATTATGTATGAAAAATAGATACAGAAATCTTCCATGGTTGTCTTACAAGAGTTGTACTTTTTAGTATCATTATGCTCGTCTCTACTACATCTTGATATGTCGTAACATCTACTTCGTTCTGCGTATATCTTTGAATCTGGTTGTCGTACACACTTTAATGTGCTTATCAGCACAATTTTTGTTTAGCAAAATATGTTAGTAAAACATTAGTTAAATATTAGTAAAACATTAGTCCAAAACAATTAAGTGCATAATAAGAATAACTAAATTTTTAGCCGAAAACATAAATTTAGCAAAAAATTTTCTGAAAAGTAGTATACCTGATTTACAAGACGTTTTACAATCACGTTTTCTAATCACTTTTTTTTAGTGTACATGTAGTTACTGTAAGAATATTCTGAGTATATGTATGAAATTTTGTGACAATCGGATAAACAAGTCTTGCGGGAAATCGATTGAAAATAAAAACTGTAAGTCCGGTAGCTGGCAACACATGTTTGTCAGTGATTTTAGCAAAGCTGGTTGTTATGAACATTGTGTTGCCCAGTAAAAAGCAATCCGCTGTCGCGGGCCGCGGTGCATTTAGGTGCCATAGCCCCCAACGTGTAAAAAATAAGGCAACTGATTTTATGAAGACTGACATTTTGTATACATGGATAGTAATGTTTATGACAAATACAGTCATCGCCTTTTTTAGTACATTTGTAGTTATTTCAACTGTCATTTTTATTAATTTCTACCTCTTAATTTTCTGAGTGCGGTTTGGTGTTCGTGCGGAATGGCACACTTGGAATAATATTTGTAATTCATACATTATTTACATTACACATTTTACATTATTTATATTTCCTACATTATTTACATTGCATACTTTACATTGTTTGCATTACATACTTTACGTTCTTAACATTGTTTACATTACATTCTTTACATAATTTACATATTTCACATTTTTGCAATTTTAATAAACTTTGATTTTTTTCGTTACACAGCAAAATCTTGGCTTCGAGGATCATGTGTTGTGTTTGATGTCTTGTTTGATGTTGCGATTAACTGCGTTTGTCCATCCTTATATGTAAAATTCTTGGTCTCGACTTCGGTTTAGTTCACTGGATGGGGTTATGGGTTTCCGAAACGTCACTACATTTAAATTTCGTGGCAGATGGAAGATATGAATTTTTTGAATTTTCAAAACAAAGAAAAATTAATTAAACACAAACCGGAAGTAAACCAAAAATTAACGGACAAACATTCTTCATATTTATTTTACCCTTCAAAAAGTCCTGGTGATCAGGGATACAAATCCAAGTTCAAAAAGCCAAACAGACTGACATAACCATGAAGGATATCAGTGATATTCCAAAGTCTGCAAATAAATTTTTGCCTGCGGCGCCTAAATATACAATTCAAAAATAACAACAAACATTTTAATAACTATATTATTTCATTTAATTTATTCAGTCTATGGAAACAAAAATTCCTTACAGACTTTTATTAAATCAAAAATTTAATATAAATAAATATAATATCTTCAATATAATATATGAAGCTTAATTACTTAAAAACTATATTAAGAAACAGCTTAAATTTTTTCTTGGACGTGAAAAACTCAACGTTAATGATTCTGTTGCAGACTAAAATGTGGCGATGTCTCAACTTAAAACGCAAAAGTTTTCAAACCTGAACGTAAAAACCATACGTCAATCTCGTAGCATTGTGAAATAGAGACGGAGGAGATTAGAAAAATAAACAAACATCTAAAAATAGAATATTTGTGTTGTTAGTGTTGTCACTTCTGAGTATAATATACAACAACAGAAAAAGCTAAAAGGAAAGAAAATTTCAATTTAGTTGCATTAGATTCGAGGTCATACTTGTGTGTGATCGCTAAACGGTCATGACTTGGTATTGTTACGTTTGTAATGTAAGATGAACGCAGGTTTGATTCTTACAGCCGCAGGTTGTTGAAAAATTTATCATATAGGGACAACCTGACAATTATAAGACACAAATAATAATACAATTTAAAATGGAAAATCACTGATGAGCCTGTCCATACAAATGCAGAAACTAGTCTAGTCTGATTTAAAAATTAATAGTGTTTATAATTTTTAGAGAAAAACGTTTATTCTTCTTTTTAACCTCAACATTTCAAAATTGATTTCATTTAAATGAATAAACGTATGAGTTAACGTACTATTAAGAGCATATTCAGTGCGATACAGTGTCACATTAAAAATATCAATAAATCTTAAACTTCTAGGAGGGACATAAAATGGAATAAGAGACAGAAAATCACGACAGTCAGTTACACCATTCACTATATCAAAGACAAGTAACGCCGACTGGTATAATCTGTGATATTCCAAAGTCTGCAAACCTAATAATATTCATTTCGATGTATAAGAAGAAATGGGATCAACAAAGATAAGTGACCTTAAAGCGAATTTAATGAAAATTCTTTGTTTTCTCTCAACACGAGTGACATGAGTATTGTTATAGACATTCCAAATAACTGCAGCATACTCTCACTTTGATCTAACAAACGAAGTATAAATTAACCTCAAAGTATTAGGATCAGAAAAATTAGAAGAATTTATTTTAAAAAATGCAAGCATTTTATAAGCTTTAGGGATAATATAATCCATTGTGGTACAAAAGAAAACGACGAGTCGAAAACCACACCAAGATCAAGTGTAGACTTAACAGTCTTCAAGTTTTGATTGGTAATATTGAAATTTGATAAAATAAGATTCAGAGATTTGCTAAATGAAACACGAAAACATTTAGAAAGATTAAGATGTTAGTTATTTAACATACACCATGCACCAAGATTATTCAAATCAACCTGTAATTCAGAAACATATTCAAATGAGGAAATTTTACGAAATATTTTCAGATCATCCGCATACAAAAAAAATTTCGATTTTTTAAAGCAAGCTGAAATGTCATTAATAAATAAATTGAAAAGAAGTGGACCCAAAACACTGCCCTGCGGCACGCCAGACGTTTGAAAATAAGGCTTAGACTCAAAACCTTCAATAACAACCTTGCATACTCTATTTGATAAATATGATTTAATCCAACATAGGAAAACAGAATGAAGACCCAACTGCTGTAGTTTTAAAAACAGAATGGTATGAGACACTTTGTCAAAAGTCTTTGAAAAATCAGTATAAATAGAGTCAACTTGACTACCCTGTTCCAGAGCTTTAATACAATATTCACTAAATACAGTAAGGTTCGTTGTCGTTGATCTACCGTAAAAAAAACCGTGTTGATTATGTGTTATCCACTACTTCGTAAGAAAAAACAATCTTTTATAGATGACATGCTCATTTTTTTTTGAGACACAAGATAATTTAGAAATAGGTATGTAACAAGTTATATCATCCCTCTTTTTATCTTTAAAAATTGGAGTTCTCATTGCAGACTTCCACCGGTCAACAAAAACACCCTCTTTAAGAGATAAATGAAAAATATACGTTAACGTCAAGGCACATTTTTTAAAAAATGAGCACAAAGGCCATCAGCATCTGATTTAAAATTATCCTTTGTTAGCAAAATTTCATTGTAAACCTCCTCCTCGGTGATTACAATTAAACCAATATCCAAATTGGTTAAAGGGGTTAAAGAAATAAAATTAATTGCCACAGCAGGCTCGAAATTATGAAACTTGTTGCGAAGATTCTTAAGCTTCTTAAGGACACTGGCGTACCAGGGAATCTTATAGGCTTGTATGGAATATTTTTCTTACAAATTGTTAAAACTTTCCGCAAACATTTCTCATAATACATCGCAGTCAAAGGTCCCGAAAAAATTTGCAACCAATCAAACGAATTAAGTATAGAGTTTTGCACGTCAAAATTGAAATTAAATTTATTATAATTTATGGATTGAGAGTATTTAAAAAATGCATAGTCTTCCATTTCAATTACACTCTGCTACAAAAAAAAAAATTGCAATAACTTTGAAAGTGACAGTCGCAAAAAATACACTTTTACCATTATCTCGAAAATTTGGGATAATATTGGAACTTCTAAAACCGGTTTCGTAATGTACTCACCGAGACTAACAACATACACTAGGTCACTTTCAAGGATATTTTTCTGTGTAGCACAGTGTTATTAATAGAAAATGATGAACGTTAGGTGGAGTCAGTGTTGCCAAGTGTAGGGAATTTTCCCTTTTCGTAGGGATTTTTTCCAAAAAATTCATCTGTAGGGAAAAAAGGACAGATTTTGTTTTTCAGTCAAATTGTAGGGATTTTTTTTTATTAAAAATTGTATTCTGTATATAATTTATAATAAACAATGAAAAATATAACCATTAATTTTTTTAGTGTAACAGAATAAAACCAACAAATCTGTTGGCACTGGAAAAATGTGAAATAAGTTTAAACATTTGGCACCATTGTTTGCATGTGCTCTTGGCTTTGCATAAATGAAAATGGTTTTGACATTTACGTTCGCACTGTTGACAACTCGTTCGAAATAGAGAAACCAAATTTTGTATGAAAACTTTTACGTTTTCATTCGACTTGTACTTCAAGTCATCGTTCGCATAAAAATTTAGTTAGAGAAACCCAAATCAATTTTCTTTCGCTTAGAAAGCGAAAGAAAGCATTCTTTCGAAATCGAGAAACAGGTCATAAGTGTTTATACGAGTATTTTTTAAAAATGTCATTTTTTATTTGTTTACCGTTTATTTTTAGTTTTTATGTTATTTTTGTTCAATGAAAATCTATTGTACCTGAATGAATTACTGTCCAAATTTATAATAAAAGTAAATATAATTTACTGCTAAAAACAAAATTTTTGTATTTTTTAAAAAAAATGTGTAGGGAAAAATGTAGGGAATATTTTTTCTGTCTGTAGGGAAAAAAGTGATTTTTTTTTCATTAACGTAGGGATTTAAAAACAAATCTCCTGGCAACACTGGGTGGAGTAAACTTTACAATCATAAGAAACAAAAACAAGATCCAAAAACGATTAAGTTTATTAGCAATATAATTAGTTTGAATCAAATTTAAACTCATTAAGCTGTCAATAAAATCAATTTCATGATTTTTATTAACATTGACCGGAATGAAAACAGAATCATTGGAAAATTTTAACCAAAAAATATCATTAATGTTAAAATCTCCTAAAATACAAAGGTGTGCATTTTCTGCCATATTTTCATCTAATGTTAAAATGTTCGAAACGTGAGCATCATAGATAGCATCCGGACTATTCGGAGGTATATATGACACACATACAAATAATTTAATATTGAAGCTAGAAATAGACACTACAAGTTGATCTAACAAATCGTTTAGATTTTCTATAATACATAAAGATGATTTATAATGACTTCTTACAGCTACTAAGACACAATCACCTCTTAATAAGCCAGTGCATTCGGCACTTCTGTCCTTCTGATATACACTCAAAAAAAATAAGTTAGTAGAAAAGTTAGCAAAACGTCTTGTAAATCAGGTATACTATTTTTTAGCAAATTTTTTGCTAAACTCGTGTTTTCAGCTAAAATTTTTGTTATACTTATTCAGCACTTAACTGTTCTATACTAATGCTTTACTAATATTATACTAATGTTTTACTAATTAATGCTGATAAGCACATTAATATTGTGGTCGACAACCAGATTGTAAGATATGCACAGAATGAAGCAGATGTCGCGGCATGTCAAGATGTAGTAGAGAAGAGGAAAATGATACTAAAAAGTACAACTCTAATAAGACATATAAAAAAATCAACCATGGAAGACTTTTGTATCTCTTTTCATACATAAAACAAAATTGAGGATTAAAACAACTTAAATTTTGCGTTGTCACCGGCTTGTGAAAATAATTATCTATTAATTATATAAAAGACAAAATAAAATATTTAAATTTAATATATATTTCTAAACTAAATGTTTATAGATTAATAATCTTGCGTGGTCAAATTGCAAACAAACAGACATGTAGACAGAATAAAGCGAAAGACAAAGACACACATCTTAGTTAGATTTTTATGGTTCCTTTTTCTTATTGAAAAAAAGGGTTGTTTTTTCGTTTCGTTTGTTTTTGTTTATTTTTTTGTTTCGTTTCTATAATTATCTTCGGCAGTTGCGTCCTTTAAAAGATAGCATCATTTAGACAACCATTGATGTAAGTAGTTGAAAGAAAATTTTGGTTATGTTATATATATTTATTTCTATATATTTTCAGATATTAAATAAATTCATGTCGTCAATGTGGGAAAATGAAAATTTTTATATTTCGTAATTATTGTAAATTATTACAAGTTTGTTATAATTTTTATTAAAAATAAAAATTATGTTTTTTTTTCGACCTTTAATTGTGCAATGAAAATGAAAATTATTCAAGTTCGAGGCCATACTCTATATTTCTTCATTAGGATATTGTCCTAACAAATAATCTATAGAGTTTTTTGTTTTCAAATTTATTATTTGACCCTTTCAGGAATGTGTTGATAGATCTATTTCGGGAATTTTCTAGGTTCCCATCATCAGAACACGTTTTGAAAGCGGTAACAATCCCATGCCAAACATCAGACATACATATGAACTAGTTTACTCACTACATGAGAACTAATATACATATGAGTTTGAAGTTAAAGATTATAACCATTGATCAAAAAATAAATTGAAAACTTGTTTGATGTGCAAGATCCACATCTGGTGGATATTCAATACACGTTTTTTTTGTTTCTCTCTCCTTTTTATATTTTGTTTACTTTGTAAGCAAAACAGGGGAAGTAAACTTGGCGGTACTCTGCCTTTTATACAAGTTTGTTATAATTTTTATTAAAAATAAAAATTATGTTTTTTTTTCGACCTTTAATTGTGCAATGAAAATGAAAATTATTCAAGTTCGAGGCCATACTCTATATTTCTTCATTAGGATATTGTCCTAACAAATAATCTATAGAGTTTTTTGTTTTCAAATTTATTATTTGACCCTTTCAGGACGGTGTTGATAGATCTATTTCGGGAATTTTCTAGGTTCCCATCATCAGAATATTTTTTGATCAATGGTTATAATCTTTAACTTCAAACTCATATGTATATTAGTTCTCATGTAGTGAGTAAACTAGTTCATATGTATGTTTGATGTTTGGCATGGGATTGTTACCGCTTTCAAAACGTGTTCTGATGATGGGAACCTAGAAAATTCCCGAAATAGATCTATCAACACATTCCTGAAAGGGTCAAATAATAAATTTGAAAACAAAAAACTCTATAGATTATTTGTTAGGACAATATCCTAATGAAGAAATATAGAGTATGGCCTCGAACTTGAATAATTTTCATTTTCATTGTAACTTATTTTTAAAAGAATCACAAAAATATGTTTTATGATTTTCAGCAAATAAATTAACTAAATTACAGTTTTTCTACAAATTTTTAATTTTTAGCAAGGCTTTTTTGTTTCTAATCCACTAAGTGTTAGCAAAACTTTTGCTGAATCTACTAATTTTGTTGCTAAAAATAAGCTCGCTGATTTTCAGCAAAAGATTTTGCTGACATTAGCAATTTTTTTTGCAAGCACCTTCCTGACTAAAATTTTGCTGACTCAGCAAATTTTTTTGCTGACTTAACAATTTTATTTTTTTTGAGTGTACATTAAATAGCTTTGTATTAAAAAACTCAGCATAAAAAAAGTCAGCATTTAACCATGTCTCCACCAAAACAATAATATCAAAATCGCATTGAGATGAAAAATCATAAATATACTTTGACATCCGTAGGCCATAGCTCAGGTTTTAAAACCTCGTTGTAAAAGCACGGAGATATACCTAACTTAAAGTTGATCCGTTTAAATTCACTCAACACGGCATCTTTCTTCACTAGCCTGTAACACTCCATATGTTGCTTACCAATATCGGTATTTTTTTCAATATAATTTATAATTTAATCAGTCGAAACAGTTGACTTAAAGAAAGATAAATGAATCCATTTCTTTTGAATAGCAACATCAAGATCATTAGATTCATTAACACCAACTACTACGGGCCCCTTCTTGCGCTTTGCACATTAACCCAACCAGATGTTTTTTGCAATGTTTGGTGTCGTTATCGCACATGTTTGAAGCATTTTCTCTAGCAATAGACGAGTCTGTGTGTAACGACGAAATAGATGAGGCAGCAGACAAACCAGTTTGTGTATTTGTTGTATTTGAAACAGCAGTAGCAGCTAGTGCATTTGAGTTATTTTTAACATATTTACTTTAGCTTTTTCTTTTTAGGTTTTGCGTTGTTATTATTAATATTTGAAGAAAAGTCAATGAACTTGTTTCTCAAGTCCCGAATCTCTTCATTTACTGATGTATAAAACATTTGCTTTAACTCTCTCACTTCACTTGTTAAAGAAGAAATTTGAGAAAGCAAATTTGATGAAACATTTAAGTAATCAATGCAGTTAAATACAATATTCTTATTATTATTAAATATTTCAATAAATTTATCATCAATCTTAGCACAGTTAAAAAGATATTTTGCTCTACACAGGTGGCAAATTTTTCGATTTTCGTACATTATACCATCCAGTTTTATTGCAAATTTAAGATATCGATTTTTTTAAATTCCCAAAATTCTAAATTTAGATAAAATTTACTTTGTATTTCATTTATTCATTTAATATACTCAAAATTATTCAGTATGGAATTCTGACTTCAGAGGATATTGTTCGGTAAAAAAAAACTTTTACTTTATTAAAATTAAAAACAAGTAATTTAATTTTAATTCCGACTAGGTTTATTGAAAGTTAAAATTGTAATGATAAAATTAAATCTAACAATTTATTAAGAACCACAAAACATGTAAACAAAATAAGTATATAACGAAAAGACAAAAAACTGGTCCGTTATTCTTAGAGAGACTAAGAGTAGCCAGTACATTGCTTTCATATGTGCGTTTACTAATTTGTTATTAACTAGCAATAACAAACAGTAAAGCACATATGAACAATAGACAAAACAAAAAACAGACAACAACAACTAATAATAGGGATTAACAATGACAGTGACGACACTACTAACATTGATGGTACAGTGAGTGGTACTATGACTGGCGATCTGACCCGACAGATATCATTAACCCATTTAGCCAGGAATTCAAAATGACCCACTAATTTAATAAAAATGCAAAAACGTATTTTTTAATTAATTTTAAAGATTTTTTAAAATGCCTAATTTGCAGATATCGATTGCCATTTTTATAATATAATAGTTGTTATTAAATAAAAAAAAATATAAATTGGAAAAATGATTAATTCGAGTTTGTAATTGGAGCGACTCGTTTCCACGACATTTTATGAAAATAGTTTATTATGTCAAAAGTTGAAAAAAATTTGACTGCTTTCGTCAAATTTGCATAATTTTCCTAATAATATCACTTCAAGTTATTAACACTACAATTATCTTTACTTTTATTTAAAAATGTTTAATCCTTAGTGGCATGGGTACGAAAAAGACCCAAGAAACTTAATTTTAATTATGACTACGAGATTGTAATGCTTTTAAATTGATAAAAAAAATCTCAACTTGATAAAAAAAGTTATTTTGAGTAACTTGATACACTTCTGACCAAAAAAAAAAACACACTTATAAATTTACAGAATAATATCTTTCATAATTTTCGGAAAATATCACCTAAATTTGACAAGACTACAATTATATATACTTTTATTGACATTTGTATATATAAAGGGTCCGCAATCTAACGTTTTTTTTCAACTAGTGCTTATTTCGTGAATGGTAACACTTAGCTCATATCTGGTTTGACAGATAATTATTTTTATCCTTCCGCTAAACGAATATGGTTGTGTATACGCTTGAACAACGCTGGGAAATATTGCGACATTACTTTCAAAATCATGGTAATGTTGCAGAATGTGTGCGAAAATTGCGTACGGATTTTGGAAGAAGAGAAGCACCGTCAGCTCGGGTATGTAAACAAGCAAAATTGTCGCACGCATACATTGAAAAGCCGATACACCCAAAACGAGTCACTGTTTGGTGCGGATTTTGGTCCAGAGGCATAATTGGGCCGTTACAGTCAATGGCGATCGTTATCGGGTCATGTTGAACGAATTTTTTTTCACAAAAATTGAAGAGGAGGATATTGGCAACATTTGGTTTCAACAGGACGGCGCTACGTGCCACACAGCAGAAGCTACACTCGATGTTTTGCGCACTGTTTTTGAAGATCGCAATATCAGCCGCAGAGCTGATGTCGTTTGGCCACCTCGGAGCTGCGATTTGACACAGTTGGACTATTATTTGTGGGGTGCCGTCAAAGATAAGTGTTACGCCAACAAGCCAGAGACAATTGGCACTTTAAAGGACAATATTCGTGAAGCCATTGGTGAAATACAGCTGCACACAATCGATAATGTGCTTAAAAATTGGACCGATCGTGTAGGCTACTGCATGGCCAGCCGAGGCAGCCATTTGAATGAAATTATTTTCCATTATTAACCGGAAGGATTGTACTTTTGTAATAAAAAAATAAATTTGAGAAAATATTCAGTAATTTTTGTTTTAAAGCATTTTCAAAAAAAAAAAAAAGGTATTTGGCGGACCCTTTATATACATATATATTAGGCCGGGTCGATTTGTATGGAGGCAAAAAAATCGCTCAACGTTCACGGAAAATCGTATTCTAGGGATAAAAATAAGAAACTTTGCCGAAGGAAATCGGATGAGAACTTTTATGAACTTAAAACTAAACCTATTCATATTTATATACAAATATTAGGTACAAATATTAGCTATCATAATCCAGGTAACTGGGTCTTCAAATACTAAGGCCCATAAAATATAAAAAGAGAAGGTATATTTAAAATAGCAATCATAAAACACGTATCTTTGGGTGGGCCGACAAAACCTTTAATATCATTAATGAAGAACATCATAAAACCCTTTTTACCTGACCCAATTATGTAAGATGTGAATACGAGGACACATTAGAAGAAATATATGAATAAGGGCTAACTTTTGAAGATTTTCTGTTTAGGAGTTATGAACATAACATACCAGTGTTTGGTATCGTTGAAAAGAAAATTACCTGTAGATTGCGATTTTTTTAAAAAAGGCTGAATTTAACCATCTTGGTAAAACAATAAATTGGGTAATCCAAATATGAAGGTAAAAATTTCAGTTTTTGCTTAACCCATTAATGCCTGCTCATAGATCGGCTCGTACGATCTTAATAAAATTTGGATATATGTGTCCAGGAGAACACAGAAGTTGATAGGAACAAAAAAAAATTTTTACCTGCACACACACCTGAGATATGACATGGGTATTTAAATACCCAACAGGCATTGGTGTAATAGTTTTACTTTCACTTTTCCATCTCTGCCAAAAAATCAACATGCTATTGTTATGACATTTTGTATACTGTTTTCATTCGCTTAGTGTCATTTTTATGCATTATCATCCCACATGTAAAAAAAAAAGTTCACAGTAATAAGAAAAAGGTGTAATAATCTTAGTGATAATGAGGATTTGGACGACAATGTTCAATTGTTGCGCGATGAACAGGAGTTGCCTCGGGAGATTGCCGGACAGTTTGAAATTGAATGTGTTTACGATGACAGCAATGAGCACATGTAATCGGGTGGTGATAATGATATGGATGACGTAAATGAACCCGAAACTGAAGAAGAAAATGATGCACCGGTGGCCTCAACATCTAGTGGCCGTGGTCGTAAATCAACTCTGAAATCAAGAAATGCACCGAAGCGACCCAGAATTGATCAAGAAATGAAACCAAGATGGTCTCGGTCGCAAAATTATCAATTCAATAAAATTCCATTTGATGATACGGCAACTTCATACAAAGCGTTGTATGAACAAATTGCAGCTTTGAATCCAGTGCAGATTTGGGAAAAATTCATTGATGAGGAGGTCTTCAACCTCTTGGTCACTTCCACCAACCAATATGCTGTGACCAACAATTGCCCATCATTTATTACATCAAGTAGTGAAATGAAAACGTTTTTGGGCGTATTGTATATCACTGGTTACCACACCTTGCCACAAATACATTTTTGACTTAACATCTTATCTTTTAAGGTCGTGACCTTACTGTCCAATTTCTCGTGCCATGCACCAATGGTCCGTGCCAAACGGTACGATCGAAAGCAACTGAAAATGGTGACGATTGAACAACCGAATTTGGTCAACCAATACAATAATTTCATGGGAGGCGTGGACTTTTTTGACAATGCAATGAACAATTAATTCGGATTCGGGGAAAAAAGTGGTACTGGCCATTAATCACAAATGCGTTTGATGCGGCTATGGTAAATGCATGGAAACTTCATTGTTTTTGTCGCAAGTACGAAAAGAAAACACCCATGTCTCAATACGACTTCCGAGTAGAGGTGTGCGAATCGATTATGATAAAGTCAAATTGTCGTCATACGGGTAGAATGTCCGCTTCCGGGGCACAACAGGTAATGCGTTACGACCGTATGGATCACTTCATTGGAAAACTCAATTCTCGTCATCGTTGCTCTCAATGTGGTGGCAAAACTGAATATGGTTGCTTGAAGTGCCAGGTGAACTTGCATCCTGCTCCCTGCTTCCTGGATTACCACAATGGTGTTGAGCCAGATGAGAAGAAAATTGCTAAAGCTAAATAATTTATTTTTAACAAATATCACGTTTTCTAAATAAAAACACAAGCTTTTTGATTTAAATGTGAGTTTTATTCAAAATAAAATAAATATTTCCTTATTGCAAAAAAATTTTATTTTTAGTACACACCATGGACTGTTGGGTATTTAAATACCCAATTTCGTTAGAACTGAACTCACGCTCAGGTGTGTAAACTTATTTCTGTTCGGTTTTCTCTATTAAATAGAGGACACCAATAGCTATCCGGTAAGGGTACACGTTTTTTGTAATTGCCATTTTTCTATGTTTGGAGGCACTTTTCCTCTGCATTTTCCGACAGTGAAAAAACCGCTATTTTGACCTGTAAAAATAAAAAGGTAAGCCCCAAAAAAATATTCGGTTACATTTTTTTTATTTAAGGCCCATCTTTCTTCTTTGTTATAAAAAAAAATTACCGTGATATCTCTCACCTGGTCCGCTCTAAAATTTTTTTAATGTCAACATTTTCTTGGGTATTTAAATACCCATTAGGCAGGAATGGGTTAAATGAAAATTTTCACTATTCAATAAAATATTTATTAATAGACATAATATAATGATTTTTTGGATTTAACTAGACTTTAAGGTCAACAAATCGAAAAAATGTCAGAATTTATGATTTTCTGAAAACAATCCCACAATTCCTAAAAATAAAAAAAAAATTCCAAAAATGGGATTTTTTTCGTTATTTGCTGCCATGTCGTCATTTAAAGCGGGGATTGGATTGGAAAGGTATCTGTTGGAGTATCTAAAACCGGTTTCCACTACCCAATTGGAGGCGTGCACAAAAAACTATGAGTTAAAGTTGATATTTACCTCAAATATATGGCAAATTTTGGAAGCGGATGGGGAGAAAAGTATTTACAAATCAAAATTTTTTTTACCACAACTCGCATTTATATAAAAAGACCTTCCAGAAAAGTATACATACTTTATATGTTCAGAAGAAAAATATTTGTCTGGAGCGATAAGAAGTTTGGTGCTTTTTGGGGAAAATATCGCCAAAATTTACTTTTTTTTTAATTTCTACTTTAAACTAATGTAATTTTTGACTGAAACTGGCTAAATAACCGTTATTTTAAAACGAAAATTGGTCCCAATTTTCTCCCGATATTCGAAAAACTTTGGACCTGATTCGGACAAAATTTGGAATTTCACATTTTCAAATCGGAATATCTCGGAAACTATTGGAGGTAACCCACACATGTAAGCATGTTTTTTGTTCATCTTTACAAGAAGATTACTAATGTTGAAAATCGGATGAGAAACAAAAAAATGGCAAACACTCAAAATTTTTTATGAAAAAAGTATTCAACTTTGGGCAGCCATTTTTCCGCCCCAAAGGGTCTGGAAGGTTCAAAATCAAAACTTAAACTCCATTTTATGTCTTTTATGTATGTTCCAAATGTCATTGCAATCGGACCACAAGTTAACAAATGGCCGAATTATTTCCACAAATTTTGTTAGTTATCCCACTGTGCGGTGTATCGAACCAATTATCCTCATCTTATACGGTTGATGTATCAAAATGTATGAAAACTTTGCGGACAGTCCCCAAAGTAATCAAATGTCAGTAAACTATGCGGGGGAACGAATAAATGTGTGTACTGTTGGGACATTTATTTGCTCCCCCGCATAGTTTAGGGACATTTGCTTACTTCGCCAATAAAATAAAGTTTTTTTTAAATAAACGAGTTATAAGTGAAAATGCGTGTGAAGATTATTCCGATAATACTCCTTTTTTCATTATCCTATAAGTTTACAAAAAAACCCGGAAACCGGATTAGTAAGAAGACAAGAATGAAGCAAAAATGATGATTAATAGGGTTTTTGTTAAAGTTCTGCCTATTATGGAGGCTCTAGCTTTTCTAAAACTTAGGGTTCTGATGAGATCTTTAGCCATACTAGCATCAACCTAGCTAATATGTTTCATTTGCTTTATTTTTGTAATATACGGAGGTTGAAAGCTCGTTATAAATTGAAAATAACAGTTAGTTTATTTTTATTATTATTAGTAACATTTGGTTAAAATGGTCTTAAAATTTATTGTCATTCTAAAGACATTCGGAAATCAGTGTTTTAGAAACGGCGTTAAAGTTTAGACGTGTGTTATTTACATAATTTCTTACATAATTAATCATCACAATGTCTACGGCTCCTAAAGAGGCTAAGCTTGAAAATAAAATTCATGGTTCTTTTTGTTTTAATCCCTTTAACAATAAGAAACACACACAATCAGATATGCGAAATATTTCCGACGGCTTATAAAAAAATTTAATACGCTGTCAAAACAGTCGCTAATTTGTGGATTATGAATTAAAGAGCTCGGAAAGTTGAAAGAATTACCAGATTTAAAGAGTTATTAGCCTTGTGTTGAAGTTATTCCAGATGAAGACAAAAGTAATTCTAAAAATGAAGGCAGAACTGATGATGGTGATGATTCTAACTTTTCCGTAGAAGGTATAAGTTCAAAGAATGAGTGTCAAAACCAATTTCATAAGCTCTTGAACAATTAAAGGAAAAATACAAAACGTCACAGAGTAGAGCTGAAAGAATTCAACTTCTCACGCTTGCTCCATCGACATGGATTTGTGCAAAAATAATGACTGAGATTGGAACGTCTCAACGAAAAGTAAGAATTGCTAAAAATTTGGTTGCTGAGCATGGGATTCTCACACCCCCAAACAAAATATAAAGAAGGGAAAAACTTTAGAGTGCGAAACTGAAGCTCAGTAACTCAGTTTTATCAGCAAGATGATATGAGTCGCCGATGCCAGGGCTGAAAGACTGGGTGTCTGTAAGAATCGATGGCAAGAAAGTTAAAATGCAGAAGAGAATGGTTCTCTGCAACCTGAAAGAGTTATTCGCAACATTTCAACCTGAACACGAGGATGTCAAAATTGGCCTCACAAAAGTTACCCAACTAAGGCCAAAACATTGCATTTTAGCTGGAAGCAGCGGAACTCACACAGTATGCGTTTGCATTTACCATGAAAATGTTAAACTGATGTTGAAGGAAATCAACTTAAAGTACTTAACAGATGATTCGCCAGAAGATATGCACGATTACCGTGATTGCCTTAAATTTACTATGTGTCCTAATGCAACAACTTCTTGCCACTTAGGTTAATATTCAAATTGCGCGGAAACCACATTCATCAAAGAGAATTTAATCAACTCGTTTGATCGAAAATGTATAGAGGAGGTCAAATTTGAATCTTGGCTTAATCATTTTAAATGTGGATGATTTTGTAGAAAACAAGTGTACAGGATTGCTAAATTTGCGAACCCATGACTTTTTAGCAGAGAACTATAAATATGTTCTTCAGGATGCCATACAAGCATTCCACTTCAATAACGACCAAGCCACTGTATTCACAGTAGTTATTTAATACATGAAAGATGAAAAACTGGAACACAAAATTATGGCAATCATATCCGACGATTTAAAACATGATACCGTTGCAGCTTATGACTACCAGAAGATAATACTAAATAATCTAAAATCTAAATTTACAGCAGAAAAGGTATACTACAGTAGTAGAGATATGCGGGTTCTGCGCCAGACAAAGATAAATTTTTGAGAAAGATAAATTTTGATGATAAATAAAATTTGTTTTATCCATATGGAAAAAATACATTGCATTTTTTAAAACTTTTTTAGCCTTATGGAAAAAAATACCTTGCATTTTTTAAAACATTTTTAGCCTTATGAGAAAAATACATGCACCTTAAAATGCTTATACTTGCATTTTTTTTTTATAAAACTTTTTTAGCCTTATGGAAAAAATACATACACTTAATATAGAGGTACTTATATATCAAGCTACATTTAATTTAACTTGCTTTAAATATTTTTGTTTTTTATCTTTGCTAGCGGATATACATACAAACATACATATATACGTACAGATATTTAGTTTTTCTTTCGTAAATTAGGTGTTTTGTTGTCAAGATCACTGACTTTTTATTTCATGTTGAGTATTTAACTTGATTTAAATATGTTTTTGCTTTTTACAGACAAACATACATATATACGTACAGACATTTAGTTTTTTAATTCATAAATTATTTGTTTTGTTGTCAATATCACTGACTTATTTCATGTTAAGTATGGTCAAAAGTAATTGTTTAAAAAATGTATTGAGAAAGAAAATAATGATTTTGAGTGATTTTAAATTT
Source organism: Delia radicum (assembly GCA_021234595.1). Classification (NCBI taxonomy): domain Eukaryota; kingdom Metazoa; phylum Arthropoda; class Insecta; order Diptera; family Anthomyiidae; genus Delia; species Delia radicum. The sequence continues at coordinate 169,410,156 of CM037854.1, read as the reverse complement.
TATATGATCAAAAAAATTATATATAAAAGGAAAATTTTATACTAAAGATTTTATTTATAAAATTCATCAGGTGATATAAACGTACAAAGTTGTTCTTCAATTTGTAATACACTTTTCGCTCTATTCACAATACTTAAAATGGTATGATAAAAAAAATTATCTTTTATGTTTTTATATTTCTATTAAATTTTATGTTTTTTTTTTTTTTTTACTTATAGACTTATTAGGAAATCATTAATGTAGGTTTGGGAATCAAACCTAAATATGTAAAAGTTGATGATTTGTTGCAAAATGAAGAATTTCAAATATCAAAATTTGAATGGAAGGATAGTAATTATGAATATAAAGTTGCTGTGTATTTGGAAAATAACACATGGTTTTATTTACCAGCAAGAATGAATAAATCCCAAACAATTCAAAACCCCTATTTAACCATGATGAATAATAAGAAATGGAGAATTACTTTTAAGGGACGGATTAGCTATTTTCGAATTAAAATATGATAAATTTTTTTATATGTTATACACAGAAAAAACTAAAAACGGGTTTCAATTAAAAATTTTATTGAATCAATTAATATTTTAATTGATTTTGCACCTACCTCTGAAATGATAGTATTAACTTAAAAAATTTGCAGACAGTTTATTAAACGCTTTCAATTAAAATAATAATAATATCAATTAAAAGAGTTATGGTTTTTCTTTACAACCTCAATTAAAAAGTTTAGTTAAATTGATTAAAACTTTAATTGAAACTGGAGAAGAAAACAATGGTAGTTTAAGTTGAAAACTCGTATTTTTTTATTTTTGTTATATGCCCCCCATTAAATAAAAAAAGAAATGTTGGTTAGTAAATTTAATTGACATTTTATTTATAATAAAATTAAAGCTTTTTAATATAAAAATGTATTATAAGAAAACAAATGAAAGTAAAGACAAAATTTTTGTTTTGCTTGTCTTGTCTTGAACTTTTACTTGTAATTGAATTGCTTTCTTAAAAAAATGACACACAACTTTAAAATGATAGTTTAATGACACTTATACTTATTGAAAATTTGATTATATACAAAAATAATAGTTTAATTGTCCTTTTTCGATAAGGTTTATTTAAATCCACATGTGCACTTTCATTACCACAGATAAAACACGAAACTAAATTAAAATAGTTTGCCAAATTTTTAAAAATTTTGTTTACATGTTGTCAACACTGTATGGATATATTAGAAAATTCAATAAATTTTTTAATTGAATCAATTAAAAAAATTGTTTAAATTGCCATTGATATTCAAACAATCGATTAATTAGATATTTTTGGCCCATAATTTTTTCTGTGTATGTTATATTATTACACATACTTTTTCAAAAATTATTAAAGGTATTTTTTAATCTTAAAAATTCTATAAACAGATTTAAAAATTGTTAAAAGTTATATTTTAACATTTAAAACATTATACATGTAACATTATAATTTTAATTAAATCTAAACACAAATATAGAAAAACACAATTTTTATATTTTATATAAAAAATAATTAGAGTTTTATTAATTTTATATTGCATAACCGGATGAAAAGTAGACAAACATACTATTAATAAAATTATAAAGAAAATGCAAGTAATCAATTTCAATTCTATATTTTTATTTTATACAATTTTTTTTTGGTTTTTTTTATTTTGTAAGCACATTGACCTTTTAGAACTTTAAACATCTATACATTATGAGTATGGTTAAGAGTAAGTATTACCGAAATGTATTTAGAAAGAAAATGTAGATTTTGAGCAATTAGAATTTTTATACATTTAATCGTTTTTGAAACTTTGTTCAGTAAATATCAAAATTTTAATTAAAATAAAAAAAAAAAAAAAATGGAGTGCTACATTTGCAATAAGTCCTTTTCAAAACAAGGTAACTTAAAAATGCATATTAATACAAAACATAGTGAAAATATAAAAGTTTAATGTAGTATGTGTAAAAAATTATTTACTACAAAATACAACCTTAAAAGACATCAAACAAATTGCGAAGGTGAGAAAAAAATTGAGGCTGGCAGTCTTAAAAGACACATAATTAATCATGATATCAACAATATAAAAAAACCGCGCATATCTAACTATGATAATGAAACTACTTGTCAAAGGGACGATACAATTGAGGCTGGTTCGTCAGCAAGTGTTTATAAAAAATGTGATGTACATATATAAAAAAGATATTCCGGAACGGAATTGGAGTCTCCATATAAGTTCACAAGCACACCAACAAAAAATTAAAACTGAAAATATATTTGAAACCGAAAGCTGCATAAATTTTAAAACAATATATCCTGGTTTTAAAAATAGATTTAAAACATTAGTCTATGAAAACCAGGACGAGGGAAATTTGTTAGCAGAAAAATTTATGAACAATGCTTTAGAAAATTTACCCCCAATCATGGAATCAGAACTTAAATCTCATATAGCAATTAAGTTTAACCTTAGACTTTTTGCGTTTTATATACATGTTAATAAAAAAGATGAGGATATATCTGACATTGAATTGAAACAATTTCAATCAAAAATGATTGCAGTCTTTAATGTAAACGAATTTATAGCGGAGTACAAAAGAAAAATTCAAATAATTTTAAAACAGATGAAGGAATTCCAGGAAAGGGACAGTGATTTTGCTTTGCTGTCTCTAAAACGTTTAGAAATAAATATAAATAAATATCAACCCGTCAAACGGTCAACATATATTCCCTTACCCCCAAAACTTGAAGTCAAACATGCATGCATAAACGTTAAAAACAACGATGTATATTGTTTTAAATGGGCTATAATATCAGCCCTTGCACCAGTACATAGCCATGAACATGCATGTCGTCACTAAGTTTGAGGAGATAAACCCTAACATTAGTGTGAATGTTTTCGGGTATGACAAAGAATTGAGTTTAATTGTTGGACCATATCATAAATCGAAAACTCGTAAACCAAAACATATTAATTTTTTATATATTCAAGATGAATCTGCATCAAACGCACACTATGTTTGGATTAAAAATATGTTAAGGTAAGTTTAACATAAAGAAATATAAAAAAGAAGAAAAAAAATATATATATATGCATGCACAGCGCATACTTTAGGGACACGCCCAAAATTGTCGCCGGAATATGCGGTGTATAGAAAAAATTGTCCTCATCTTATACGCTAGATGTATGAAAAGGCGTGAAAACTTTTGGGACAGTCCCCAAAGTAAGCAAATGTCCCTAACTATGCGGGGGAACGAATAAAAGTCTCTAGAGTATGCGCTGTGCATACATATATAAAGGGTCCGCCAAATAACTTTTTTTTATTAAAATGCTATAAAAAAAAACTACTGAATATTTTCTCAAATTTCTTTTTTTATTTGAAAGTACAATCCTTCCGGTTAATAATGGAAAATAATTTCATTCAAATGTCTGCTTCGGCTGGCCATGCAGTAGCCTATACGATCGTTCCAATTTTTAAGCACATTATCGATTGTGTGCAGCTGTATTTCATCCTCTTCAATTTTTGGGAACAAAAATTCGTTCAACATGGCCCGATAACGACCGCCATTGACTGTAACGGCCACTCCTTGCTCATTTTCGAAGAAAAATGGCCCAATTATGCCTCTGGACCAAAATCCGCACCAAACAGTGACTCGTTTTGGGTGTATCGGCACACATTCTGTAACATTACCATGATTTTCAAAGTAATGTCGCAATTTTGCCCAGCGTTGTTCAAGCGTATACACAACCATATTCGTTCAGCGGAAGGATAAAACTAATTATCTGTCAAATCAGACATGAGCTAAGTGTTACCATTCACGAAATAAGCACTAGTTGAAAAAAAAACGTTAGATGGCGGACCCTTTATATATATATATATATATATATGTATGCGTAGCGCATACTTTAGGGACATGGCCAAAATTGTACCCGAAATATGCGGTGTATCGAAAAAATTGTCCTCATCTTAAACGCTAGATGTATGAAAAGGCGCGAAAACTTTGGGGACAGTCCCCAAAGTAAGCAAATGTCCCTAAACTATGCGGGGGAACGAATAAATGTCTCTAAACTATGCGCTGTGCATACATATATATATATATATATATATATGTATGCACAGCGCATACTCTAGAGACATTTATTCGTTCCCCCGCATAGTTTAGGGACATTTGCTTACTTTGGGGACTGTCCTCAAAGTTTTCGCGCCTTTTCATACATCTAGCATATTAGATGAGCACAATTTTTTCTATACATATATGTATATATGTATATATATTAGGGCGACAATGAAATATATGGGAAAATTTTTTTTCCAGAATTTTAAACAAAAATGTGAAGATTCTTTTGCCACTTGGTCTAAAACTTACTTGCTGAAAATTTGAGCCAAATCGGATAACTCTATCCCGTGCACCTTTGGGGTCAAAGTTCAAATTTTGGGAAATATAGTGTATTCGCCTATATTGGAGCTAAAAAAATAGCTTTTCGATATGAATTATACCGAAATCCAATGGGATTAATGTGCCACATAGTGTTGAACTTGCATGCTGAAAATATTAGCCGAATCGGGTAACTCTATGCCGTGCACCTTTGAGGTCAAAGTTCAAATTTTGGGAAATTCTGTATATTTAACTATAATTGATCTAAAAATATCGTTTTTTTAAGTATATTCATTTAAATTGTACAGAAACTGGATGTTTTAGATATTTTTAAAAGTATTCTGAAATATTATGAGTAAATTTAACCCTTTTTTGCTACGGGGGTCAACACTACACTACGCAAATAGTACTCGAATCGGGTTTAAAACTTCAATCCAATACTCAGCCACTAACGATACACTGGATACAAAACTGTTATCTGGCATATCAGGAAAAAACGAAGACCGACTGTCAATAATTGCAACCGCTCCCGATTTTGAACAAATAATTAATATTCCTGATATACCGGCTGGAACTGGCGTTGAAATAGCATCTGCAGTATATGATTCATTAGAAGAGTATCAAGTTTTGGATAGAATCGAGGCATTTGTCTTTGACACAACCGCCTCAAACACTGGCAAATTTAAAGGGGCCTGCAATATATTAGAAAAAAAAAATACGTAGAGACATTTTGTTCCTAGGATGCAGACACCATGTGTTTGAAATAATTTTAGCAGCTGTTTTTAATGAAACAAAAATTTGTTCTTCGACTGGCCCAGAAGTCAGCTTATTTAAAAAATTCAAAAAACAATGGTCGAACGTAAAAAAGGATGAGTATATGACGGGATTAGCAATACCTCGAATAAAAGAAATAGTAGGTGATGATTGCACTAAAATTTTAGATTTTGCAAATATAAAAGTTAAAGAGGACTTTCCACGATGGGACTACAAAGAGTTCCTGGAATTGATTATCATATTTCTGGGTGGAAGTCCTCCTAGTGGCATAAAATTTCTTAAACCCGGTGCTCTTCATTTAGCTAGATGGATGGCTAAGGGAATATATTGCCTTAAGATATTGATGTTTCGCATTCAATTCCCAGAAATCACAGAATTGGAAATAAATGGTCTAGTTGAAGTTGCAGGTTTTGTTATAAAGTGCTATGCATTTTTCTGGTTCAATTCAGATAAAGCGGAGCAAGCTCCCTTAAACGACATACTATTTTTGAGAAATTTAGAAGATTATAAAAAAATAAATGCACAAATTGCTAATAGAGCCATAACAAAGTTTATTAATCATCTATTTTACTTTAATGAAGAATGCGTAGCATTCAGTTTATTCGATGATAGAATAGACTTTGAAACAAAAAACAAAATGGCTAAAAAAATTTTGACTTTTATGGAAGAAGAAAACCTTGAGGAAGAAGAAATTTTGAAAAAGTTTTTAATTAAAAAAGAAAATCTTAATACTTTCTTCGCTAAAGATAATTCATCAATTTTGATTGAACTTGTATCCAAAAACACGAAAAGTGTTTTGAAGAGATTCCAAATTTCAATGGATTTTTTACAAAAAGACCCAAGTAGCTGGAAAGATTGTGAAGATTATAGAAAAGGAAAATTTATTATTCAAAAACTAAAGGTTGTTAATGACTGCGCCGAACGAGGTATTAAGCTTGTTGAGGAAGAAGAAATTTTGAAAAAGTTTTTAATTAAAAAAGAAAATCTTAATACTTTCTTCGCTAAAGATAATTCATCAATTTTGATTGAACTTGTATCCAAAAACACGAAAAGTGTTTTGAAGAGATTCCAAATTTCAATGGATTTTTTACAAAAAGACCCAAGTAGCTGGAAAGATTGTGAAGATTATAGAAATGGAAAATTTATTATTCAAAAACTAAAGGTTGTTAATGACTGCGCCGAACGAGGTATTAAGCTTGTTGAAGATTATCATGAGAAGATCACAAAAGATGAACAGCAGCGACAATATTTATTCAAAGTAAGTTATATATAAATTTAACTAATTTACATTTAAATAATTATTGTGTTTCTTTTTAGGTTGTTCAAAACTATCGACAACAATATACGAAGCATGCGAATTTAAATAATTTAAGAAATGATTACATTTAATCAAACTTACCGAAAAAGACCTTTCAAGTTGCCTTACTTTTTATATTAAAAACATATTTTTATTCCAATTAAAATGTACCGCTTTTGCTTCTATACGAAAAACATTCACATAAATATATATTTTTAAATATTGGTTTTAAAATTTCAGTTTTTCGTTTTTAGAAATAATATTTTACACTTTTTTTATATATTGGATTTATAGCTAATTTAAGCAAATGTGTAGTTTTGACCCCCGTAGCAAAAAAGGGTTAAATTTACTCATAATATTTCAGAATACTTTTAAAAATATCTAAAACATCCAGTTTCTGTACAATTTAAATGAATATACTTAAAAAAACGATATTTTTAGATCAATTATAGTTAAATATACAGAATTTCCCAAAATTTGAACTTTGACCTCAAAGGTGCACGGCATAGAGTTACCCGATTCGGCTAATATTTTCAGCATGCAAGTTCAACACTATGTGGCACATTAATCCCATTGGATTTTGGTATAATTCATATCGAAAAGCTATTTTTTTAGCTCCAATATAGGCGAATACACTATATTTCCCAAAATTTGAACTTTGACCTCAAAGGTGCACGGGATAGAGTTATCCGATTTGGCTCAAATTTTCAGCAAGTAAGTTTTAGACCAAGTGGCAAAAGAATCTTCACATTTATCATCAATAATCCAAAGTTGATTTTTCATTGTCACCCTAATATATATATATATATGTATGCACAGCGCATACTTTAGGGACACGCCCAAAATTGTGCCCGAAATATGCGGTGTATAGAAAAAATTGTCCTAGATGTATGAAAACTTTGGGGGCAGTCCCCAAAGTTTTCGCGCCTTTTCATCCATCTAGCGTATTAGATGAGGACAGTTTTTTCGATACACCCCATATTTCGGGTACAATTTTGGCCATGTCCCTAAAGTATGCGCTGTGCATACATATATATATATATGGATTTCAAAACAAAAACGTCACTCTTCCACAACTTAAATTTTTATTTATTTTTTTCATTTGGCAATACATTGTTTTGTTTAATCCCATATATTAATTTAGTTCTGCCATTCCAATTATATATTGCCCGTCGTATGGTATAACATATTGTAAGATACAATTAAAAATGCCGGTTTACGGAAAATTAGTGACAAGTAAGATTTTATCTTATTATCTTATTATTTTATCTGTTTACCAATTAATCTGTAAATATTAAAAAAAAAACAATTTATAAATTGTTCTAAATATTAAAAAGAACAATTTATAAATTATTCTTTTTAATATTTACAGATTAATTGGTAAACAGTCAAATAATTCTAAGAATAAGCTTTATTTATGTGATTACTGTCTACAACATTTTTATAATGCAGAAAAATTAGCATCACACATCAATGAGTGTAACAGAAGGGTATCTTTGGTTCCAAAAAAAGATAAGTCTATTTTAAGTTTTTGTAATTATAAAAGAAAACTTGATGTTTCTTTTGTAATATACGCCGATTTCGAGTGTATATTAGAAAGTATTGATACATCTTCTTTAAGTTTTCAATCTACAAAAAATATTCAAAAGCATGTTCCTTATGCTTTCGCATATTATATTAAATGTAGTTTTGATTCCAATATTAATAAGTATTGTTCGTATAAGGGAATAGATGCTCCAAAAAAAATTTGTAGAATACCTAGCTAAAGATATAAAGAATTTGTATAGTAATTATTTAAAAATTGTAAAACCAATGAATCCCTTAACACATCAAGAAAGAACTGATTTTATTAATAAAAATGTTTGCCACATTTGCAAAAAACCAATTGTTAATCAACAGAAACTTAAAGACCATTGTCATCTTACGGGTCAATATAGGGGACCTGCACATAAAGAGTGTAATTTCCATTTTAAAATTGCAAAATTCTTTCCAGTAATTTTCCATAACTTTTCTAAATATGACTGTCATTTATTTGCTAAAGAACTACATAATTTTGATAATGGCGCTGGCTCAATTAATATTATTCCACTTAACAAAGAGCTATACATATCTTTATCAAAGACTATATACGCAGAGGATGGTGAAAGCATAGAAATAAGGTTTATAGATTCGTTAAGATTTATGCCTTCAAGCTTGGAATTATTAGTCAAAAATTTATCAAAAGTTGATTTGAAAATTGTTAAATCACAAACACAAATGATGATGAATTTACTTTGTTCATAAGGAAAGGGGTTTTTCCTTATGGTTATATAAACTTACCATCTAAATATCTTATGTATTTGGATGCGATCAATTTATATGGTTTGGCAATGTCGCAAGCATTACCAGAGGGTGAATTTAAATGGGTAAATGATGTGAACAATTTTTACGTTAATAATAAACAATGGATATATTCTAGAGGTTGATTTAATTTACCCTTTTCATATTCATGAAAAACACAATGATTTTCCATTTTGTTGTGAAAATAAAAAAACACCACATTCAAAACAGAAAAAATTAGTAACGGATTTAAATGACAACGAGCACTATGTCATTCATTATAAATATTTAATGCAATGTTTAAAACATGGATTAAAACTCAAGAAAATACATCGAGTCCTAAAATTTAAACAATCGCCATGGCTAGAAAAATATATTTTATTAAATAATAAACATAGAAAAGAGTCTAAAACTACATTTGAATTTTTTTTTTAAATTATTTGCAAACCAAAACTTCAATTCGGCAACGCTAAATGTAAACAAGTGTAAAATCTAAAGCTCTATAAAAATAATAAAATAAAATAATAATTGGTTTAAAAAAATAGACAGGACTATTAGAAACCATAATAAATACTAATTTTAATTAGTGGAAAATAAAGTTTTTTTTTTCTATAAAAACAAACATAAAAAATAAATGGCTGAGTGCAGTAAATGCAAGTCATCAATTCGTGGTGAAACGGGAATTCAATGTGAGGGAGTGTGTAAAAAAACGTATCACGGTTCAATGAAGTGTTCTGGTCTTGACCAGTATTCCCAAAAAGCTTTGCAAGAAAATAATTTCTTACGTTTCGTATGTGAGGATTGTATCCAGTACATACACAATGTTGATATGATACTAAAAGATATACAAGAAGATGTACATAAAAATTAACAAAACTTGGTAGAATATAAACATCAATTTTCATCATCACTAAAACAAAACGAAAGTGAAATCAAACAATTGTTGGAGGCGATAGAAAAACGATACGAAGAAAGTTTAAAAAAAAATGGGCATTGTTCAAAAATCATGTGAAGAAAATGTTGAAGAAGTTAAAAAATTATGTATTAATGTTAACGATTTTGAAAACAACAACAAAGAAATGTGCAAATCGTTAGAAGAAAAAAACCTAAATATGTGTAACGAAATAAAGAAGGTATTAAAAGAAACCAACAAAAAAACAAAAATGTCATATGCAGAGTCGGTAAAAAAAACAGTGCTACCAGATGTAAACAAACAGGTACCGTTAATTGTAAAACCGAAAGAAAAACAAGGGGTAGAAAAAACACAGGAAGCACTAAATGATAAAGTTGACCCAGTTAATTAAAAATCACAGGTGTAGAAAACAGAAGAAATGGAACGGTTGTTATTCAAAGTGAAAATAGTGAAGAAAGAGAAAAAATAAAAAATGCAATAGCAAATAAATTAACTGAAGGATATGAAATTAAAGTGCCCAACCCAATTGAATTAAGAGTTAAAGTAACGGATATGACTTTTAAACATGAAGAGGAAGAAATAATTGAGAAAATAAAAAAGCAGAACCCAAGTATTTCTAATGCAAAATTCAAAATAATAGAAAAATACGAAATTAAAAGAAATAATAAAACAATAATAAAACAATAAATAACGTAAAAATGGCAGTCAATAACAAATGATAGAAGCAAGAAAAGTAAATATTGGATGGGAAAGATGTAGAGTGTTTGATGGAACAGATGTGACGCAGTGCCTTAAATGCAGAGGATATAACCATATCGCAAACGAATGTAAAAATCAAGAAGTATGCTTAAGATGTCATGGACAACAGAAAACAAAAGAATGCAAAAATATTGAACAGATAATGAAATGTATTAATTGCGGGAAAATGAACAATAACACAATTTGTTAAATAAGTTTTGGGACTTTAGCACATTTAATTACTATAAATGCAATTAATGTTTATCCCGATGAAAATAAATTTAAAATAACAAATATGCAGGTGCTTGTGCAAATTTAAATGTAACTGACACTAATAGAAAACATATGATTTTCTATTGTTGATTTACTTGAATAAACGTCACTACATTGCTAGGTCTGTCAAAAAAACAGAGTAGTATTTGGAAGATGACAAAGCCAATTGTGACAATATTTTGTTGTTGTTTTTGTTTTTTCTTTGATATTTTAAATTTTGAATCTCGCTCCTAGACGAGGACAAGAAATTCTCATTGAGTTTGTGATTTAACATAACGAATATCTCTAGAAATTATAATAACAAAGTCCCCTGAAGATTTCCTTGGGCAGGAATGAAATCCGGATAGGGACACGCCTACATCAGATTGTTTTTCACAATTTGTTAAATAAGTTTTGGGACTTTAGCACATTTAATTACTATAAATGCAATTAATGTTTATCCCGATGAAAATAAATTTAAAATAACTTAATATGGATTTAGATGAAAATCATTTTACAAATAGTAGAGAATGTCCCGTATATCAAAATAAATTGAATTTAAAAATGAGAAGAATTGGCTTTTCAGTTTAACAATCAAAGAATATAAGTGCTCTATACTCAAATGTGCAAGGGTTAATAAATAATTATAATCAAGTGGAAGTCATTGCGTCAACAGAAAACCCAGATTTGTTTATTCTTTCGGAAACACATTTTACAAAAGACGTCGAAGAAACTGAAATAATATTAGAAGGGTATAATCATATTGTGTCGCTATCTACATCTACAAGAACTGGAGGAGTCGTTATTTATTTTAAAAAGATATGGAGATTTACTAAAATTATTGAAAAAATAGATGGTGTTAAATACTGGATTTTAGTATGTAAAGCCACATGTCAAGACAACCAAATGATAATTGCAGCAGTATACAGATCGCCTAGTTATGGAGAGTCGGAGTTTTGTAAAATTTTTGAAGAAGTGCTTGAAGAAATCTGTGATAATAACTGTGATATTTTAATAACAGGAGATTTTAATATTGACTGGTCTAAAAATTCAACATATAAAAATCAAATGGAATGCATACTAAATGATAATGGTCTTAGGCAATTAGTTAGTGAATATACAAGAATAGCAAACAGTTCCAGTACCATAATTGACTTTGTAATAACAAATAAATATAATATATCGGTAAACAACAGTACTACAAATAAAATAGCTGATCGTGAGATGATAAATATTTTAATTAAGAGTGAAAATAATGATCATACCAACATAGACAATAAAGAATTGGACATTTTTAAATACAACAAAGAAACATTTAACACAGAGTTAAGTAAAAATATGATATATGATGATGATAAAAACATTAATGAAAATGTAATTTTATTTGACAATTGTTTAAAAGAGACTATACAAAATTTACTAATATGAGAATAATACAAGAAAAAACCAATGTAAATCGGTGGTTTAATAATGAATTGCGTTTAATAAAGAAGGATAAAATAATAAAATATCAAACAGCAAAATTGAAAAACACAAATCAGGCATGGACCAATTATAAAACAAAAAAAAAATCGAAAACTAAAACTAAAACGAAAACGAAAAAAATAAATACATTAATAATAAAATTAACAATGCAGGTGATCAAAAACAAATGTGGAAAGAGATCAAGGATCTAGTAATTAAAAAAAAACCATAACGTGATAAAAACTGTGATATTTAAAAAAGTAGAATATAAGGATAATATAGAAATCGCTAGTCAATTCAATAATTATTTTGTAGATAGTATTAAATTAATAGGAGACTCAATTGAAAATGAGCAATATGAAAACCAAATAACTGTGATAAACCATATATTTAAATTCCGTGCAATAAACATTTTAGAACTTAAGAATATAATTATACAAATGAAAAATAAAACAGACTGTGATAAAATTTCCAATAGAATAATTATTGATAACTGGAGCGTAACAGGAGAAACAATATTGAAAATTATCAATAAATCATTAGAGACAGGTGTATTTCCTGAAAACTGCAAAGAAACTACAATAACACCAATTGAAAAAGTACCAAAACCAAATAAATGCGAAGAATACCGGACAAAAAATACATTAAAAACCTGTGAAAAAATTTTTAAAAAGTTGTGAAAGAACAATTAGAAAAATATATTGAGAATAATACTATATTGTCAAAGTATCAATCAGGATTTCGTAAAAAATACTCATGTGAAACGACTGTAAATTATGTGATAAATAAATGGAAAAATATAGAAAAAACTAAAAAAGTGATGGCAATATTTCTAGATTTTAAAAGAGCATTTGAAACAATCGACAGACAAAAAAAGGTGAAAAACTATATATGTATGGAATACAAGGTACAGAATTAAATTGGTTTGAATCATATTTGAACAATAGAACACAAATAACAAAAGTTAATAATGTTATATCAAATAAAATTGAAAATGATTTCGGAGTACCACAAGGTTCAATTTTGGGAGCTCTTTTATTTATTATATATAAACGATATGCCAAAGGTATTAGACAAAAGTGAAATGGTGCTATACGCAGATGATACGTTAATATACACGGAAGGAGACGATGATGAAAGTTGTAAAGAAAATATGTACCATGACATCAATAAAATCAATACTTGGTTAAAAATGAATAAATTAAAACTAAACGAAAATAAAACAAAAATAATTGAAATAAACATGAGTTCTGAAGCAATATTTAAAATTAATGATAAAATAATAGAAAAGGTTGAATATATAAAATATCTCGGATTTATAATAGATAAAGAATTAAAATTTAGAGAACATATAGATTATATATGTAAAAAAATCGACAAAAAAAATCGGATTTTTTAAAAGAATGAGAAATAAAATATCAAAAACAACTGCAATAAATATCTATAACACTATAATTAAACCACATTTTGAATATATATCGACGATAATATATATGTGCTGTAATGATAGTCAGGTAGAAAGAATGCAAAAACTACAAAACAAAGTAATGAGGGTTATGCTTAAACGCAACCAATATGCACACATTAACGAAATGCTTGGAGAATTAAAATGGATGAATATTAAAATTCAACACTTTAAACTTTAACTTATAAAAAATATAACAAGGTGATGCCCCAGAATATCTATGCGATCAAATTAAATATGTTGGAGAAGTTAGAAAAAACCCATTCTTATTATAACAAACCAATTTATTCGGGGTTTTTTATTTTAGAAATTTCAAGTTATGATGCCAAAATATGGTGATAATATATTTCTAAACTATATTGACACGGATTCTTTTGTTTACGCTATACACACGGAAGATTTATAGACATAATAAGTGATATTGATAATAACTATGACACATCAGAATACCCAATAAATACCCGATTAACATTCCACATAAAAAAAAACAGTTCTTGATATGATGAAAGATGAAAACAATGGTGTTCTTATGAGGGAATTCGTTGGTTTAAGATCCAAAATTTATTCTATATTATTAGATGATTGTAAAGAAATAAAAAAAGCTAAAGAAGTAAAACGTAATGTTGTTGATAGACCAAAAATAATTAATTATAAAAATTGTTTATATATTGATAAAATTAATTAAATTATTAAATTACATACATTATATATATATATATTAGGGCGGGTCGATTTGTAGGGAGTGATTTCCCTATGATTTCCGTATTCTATGGGTTATTCCATGAAAATTTGCCGAAGGAACCATACCTCTATCGTTAAAATCGAGTCCCCTACTTTTTGTTGGTAAAAAGTTCAAAAGTTACGGGCATTTTTGTCCAAATTTTGGACCATTTTTCCATTTTTTTCATGATTTTGTTCAAGAATATTACTTTCATGGCCATTTTTTTGGCTCAATCCATTATTTAACTCAATTTACAATTCAAAACGAAGAGTTTAAGCCCAAATTTATCAAATTCGGTTGATTAATTCATGCGATATTGCTAAAACAAAATAACACATAAAACCAACTTTTTGATTTTTTTTCCCTTTTTATTTTTTTTTCTACAAAAATTCAAATTAAGAGATAATAAAGTATCTATCAACCTATTATCAAAAAAAATATTCAATTTGAGTGTAGTGAAAGACAAAATGTGAAAAAAAAACATTATTTTTTCTGAAAGTCTTGTTTGCTTTCAAGTCTGGGTGTTTTCGTACGGCTTTCTAATGTCGTCGCCACAGCGGCTTCTACATTCTTTCCTGCAACTCGTTTAGCAGTGGCAGCCAGCAATTGGACATGTCTTTCCGTTCCTTGAATGTGTAAAGGAATTTGTGGATCATCGAATGGTTTCACTTCGTAATTTAAATATCCTAACTTTGCGTAAACGGTGGTTCGAATAAAATGGTATCGTCATTTAAATCAATCATATTTGTATATTCCGTACAATTAAAGTTTATAAGAGATTTTTTATAAACTCTAAGTTCCGTTGGGTCGACAATATCTCTTCGGTAATGTAAAATCTTCTTTATAGCAATGTTTCGTTTTTCCATTCAAACAACATAGATAGCAAGATATTTTCTGAGTGTGCAAAATATGGATTATCTTGAATTACTGTATTTGCAACTCCAAGTAAATTCGGTGGTAAAAATCGTGTCCAAGTAATAAATTTAAAAAGTAATGTACTACCGTATGCGGCAGAGCTATAATACTTAACATTGAAATACATAGGCGTGTATACTTTTATTATATAGTTCGCCAGAATTTTTAAATTTTCAGTTGGATTATTAGATGTCACATAAAACCGTAATAATCTATTGGCTTTGGTCAGCCAACGAGAATGTGCAATCGGCCCTGGTTTTATGTGAGACAAGTCCGCAGGAACCACACCATTAGAAATTGCATTGGCCATTAACATCAAGTACCTCGAATCAGTAGATAATTCTTCTGGATTTAAATCACCAGGAGGCATATTTTCCAAAGCGATTTCCTCAAAATCGGTTACCACCTGAAAAGCTAAAAAATAGAATGAAAAATGGTAAAGAATCAGCTATAAAAATTACATACCGGAAGATTTTCACAATCAGCAATTTTTGAGCTCAACTTTCCGGTAGTTGATCGTGGTCCAGTGGTGGTTGATTTGTCTAAAGTGTCAAACAAATGTCTAAACGGAAGCTCGTTAAAGTGCAGAAGACACACAAACCAGTGCAGTGGTCTCTTTAACTGTTTTTCGAATAGTCGCAAAATTCCACCGTGTACGCCAGTATTTGTTGGTTCACCATCAGCGCATATGGCAATTAATGAATCGAGAGACAATTGTTTTTCTTGGAAGAATTCGATCAATTTGTTGACTTTGCTTGCCGCAGTTTCACTTTCTAGTTTTGTGTAGCCTATCAATTGAGATTTTGGTTCCCTCAAAACAACTAGATGAGGTTCTTTAACCATCCTTGGATGCAACTTCTCATCAATTTTTTCTACAGTTAGAGCATCATTTTTCCTGCCGTCGAATGAAAATGATATCAAATTCGAGCCATCATACCGCTTACGAAGTGCGTCTTGTCTCCATTTTTCTCTTTCTCTACGAAGTTTACTTTTATCCATGATGACAAGATTGTCATGAGCATCTTTTACGCCCAGGTCTTCCATCAGAGCTGTTGCCAATGCTGATCCCATTCTATCATGCACACCAAATCTGTCACACATCATTGCATAGTTTTTAGTATTGTATCTGGGAGTGTATGTTTGTGGTGGTAGAACTAATTCTGAACCTCCTCTCACATCAACTTATATTTCGTCATAATGTGGTTCGTATGTAGGATCGTTGCTCACTGGGATTGTGGGTATAGTCGTTGGTATCGTCTCTTCACTTCCACTATCGTGTTCCGGTATCGTTTGTATTCTGTCATTATATTGATCGCGCATGAAATCTTTTAAGTTTTCTGGGATAGATCCACATGAGCAGTCGTTTTCTTTCAAGTTGCATTTACATTTTCCAATGTTGAATAATTGGTTTGTTGATTCTACGATTTTTTTTTAATTCTGTTGCGCGTTTTACTCGTTGTTTATCTGCATTACTATATGCGTCAAGCAAATTATTCGGCTGAATTTCAGTTTATGGGGGACACCCCTAGAGAAAAAATCTGAATATGCCATCCCCTTCAGAATGTTCCCAGGAGTACGAAAATCATAATGAATAAGGGGGCTCACGCCCCCTATGGGCGTGGCAGTCGAAAAACGACCCGGCCCACCTACGTAGACAATATGGGTATCAAATGAAAGCTAATGTCTTCACGATTCCAAAAATAGTCATAGTTGCCAGATCGGGCGGTTTTTGCAGCCGATACGGCCATTTTTGTTAAATAGGGGCGGGGGTGAAAAACGACCCATGCCACCTACTTAGGCAATATTGGTATCAAATGAAAGGAAATGTCTTCACGATTCCAAAAATACCCGTAGTTGCCAGATCGTCCAGAATTTGAGGAAGATATGTTAATTTTTATAAAATGGGGGAAGGACTTTTTTTTGTTTATTTCTTTTTAGCTCGGCCAGAGGCCGAGCACTCGAGATCCCCGCCGTCTAGAATTAAGACATACTGGAGTTAAAAACCCCTAAGCCCGGCCGTAGGCCGGTCACGCAGAAAAACTTTACTAAGCGAAGCCAGTATAACAAATTTTCATTAACCAATCAGAAGCTTGGCAAAATTTCAGTTTATAGTAATCTTTTCGCACAAAATGCTCATTTTTGTTTGATTTTAACAAAATATAAGCAAAAAAAAAGGAAAAAAAAAAATTCCCCCACCCCAAATTTTGCCAAAATGGCCATATCGGCTACAAAAATCGCCCGATCTGGCAACTACGGCTATTTTTGGAATCGTGAAGACATTAGCTTTCATTTGATACCCATATTGTCTACGTAGGTGGGCCGGGTCGTTTTTCGACTGCCACGCCCATAAAGGGCGTGAGCCCCCTTATTCATTATGATTTTCGCACTCCTGGGGTCATTTAAGGGGGCGTGGCATTTTTTTTTTTTCCAGGGGTGTCCCCCATAAACTAAAATTTTGCCCTGTCTGCTACTTGGGGAGTAAATCTTATATACGAAAACATTTTGCTTTGGGCTTTTGAACGTTCGGCCAAGAAAAAATAGTTATATATCTCGTTTAGTTGACAGATTAATATCAGGTAATTCACAGGATACGCCAAAAGAAAAAACATCATGAGAGACCAAATGTTGCAAACTACTGCGTTGGGTATCTGTTGGATTTTGCGATGAACCAGGCTCTGAATCCATTTTTTAAACCGTCACTAAAAGAATTAAATATGTTTTTCATAGAATAATAATATAACTATTAACTATAATAGTTAGCAATGTTTTTACACTTACCTTTAAATCTTTTCTAAATTTCAAAATAGTTTGATTATTTGTTAGTTATTTCAAGTAACACTTCACTGAAATGACGCTCAAACAAAACTAGCATACACTGGAATATTATAAACAAACAAAAATAACAAACAAAAATAAAGAAGTCTATAAAGAAACTAAAAACAAAAAGAAATAAACAAACATAACACAGGGTATGCACCCTGTGAAAAAATATGCCAATAATGTAAAGCGGAAATCAGTCCAGTCGTAACGTAAGGTTCGTAAGCTTCGTAAGTCAAAAAAATTGAGCCAAAAAAATGGCCATGAAAGTATAATTCTTGGACAAAATCATGAAAAAAATGGAAAAATGCTCCAAAATTTGGACAAAAATGCCCGTAACTTTTGAACCGTTGGACCAATGTTGGAGATTGATCAAAATGAGCTCACCTTTCCAACGCGCCTACTGGCGATTAAACCCGATCGATAGTTTTTGAGTTATGGATGTGAACGTGTAGGTAATATTTCATACGAACGTCAATTTGGGAAAAAATCTACCAACAAAAAATAGGGGACTCGATTTTAACGATAGAGGTATGGTTCTTTGGCAAATTTTCATGGAATAACCCATAGAATACGGAAATCATAGGGAAATTGTCGAAAAATAAATCGACCCGCCCTAATATATATATATATAATGTCCTATGGTTCTTTAAGAGGAACAAATTGCCACAACATACATTATACACTACACATATTACTAAAGTTGCTTTAAACAACTTAGATGATAAGAGATTTATTTGTGAAAATCAAATAGATACTTTAGCATGGGGACATTTATACCTTGAGTTATTACAAAATCCTAATTTAAATATAACGGTCTGTTTTTGTAAGACGTGTCACTCAAAAAATTCGTGTAAATGAGTGAAGAAATTAATTTTGGGGTTTTGTATCGCAAATGTCACTTTGAATTGAGTGAAAACGTAAGAGTTGTCGTTTTCGTCTCTTTGTTTGGTTTCCACAATGCAATTTGAAACGTCAAAAACAGACGTTCACAAAAAAGTATTCGTCAAAGAAAAAAGGCAACACAATTTAATATTAAAAAAAAATACAGTAAAACTCGGTTAAGACGAACCCTCGTTTAATACGAACTAATTTAAAAGTCCCGACGTTTTGGCAAACATTTTCATATAAAATACATCTTTTAATACGAGCTCAGTTAATACGAACCCTCGGTTATTACGAACTGTTTTAAGCAGTCCCAAAAACTCGTTTTCATACAAATTACCATGTTTAGTACACTCTTTTATCCGTTTAATGGGATAGACTTAATATGAATTTCATATCCGTGGATGACTTTCTAGATATAGATGCTAATGCTTTGACGTCACATACTTTATCAGGTGAAGAAATATTGGAAATTGTTAATCCTGCCGATGTTGGAAATTTGTCAAGTGATATATTCAAACAAAATCGTGTGCCGAAAAAGCTGACAATCATATTTTGGTAATAGAAAAAACTTATAACGAATGAAATCGTTAATTCAGTCATTCAGAAAAAAATAACAGATTTTTTTTTTTTAAATGAAGAATTTTAATTGAATTTTTAATTGTGAATGCATGAAATGCAAATTTTATTTTTTATTTATGTAAAAATCTTGTTTTTGTTTTAATTAACACATATTTTTTATCGTTAAAAATACCCGCTTAATACGAACCTCGCTTAAGACGAACTAATTTATTTGGTCCCTCGGAGTTCATCTTAACCGGGTTTTACTGTAATATTTTTTAACAAAAAATTGTAATAAAAAAAAGAATAATGATTTTTATTTTTATTAATTAATTTTTATTAATTTGGCTTAAGGTCATTTAATAAAATTAAAAACGAGTGGTTAAATTTTTATTATTTATTTATTCTCCTCTTCAATATTTCGACCTACGTCGTAGGTCATTTTCAAGAAATCTATTAAAAATATAAAAAATACAATTAACATTAATAAATTAATTTTCACAAAACAATTTTTTTAAAAATATAATTTTAAAAATTTTTTTTTTTTTAATTATTACTTTTGAATAATAAATAACACAACAAAATACAATTACGTTGTTTACTGTTTAAAACCTTTGTACTTATTGTTTACATTTTACTTTATGTTTGTCTATCGAGTGCCTGTAGATTTGAGCACACTTGTCCGTATCAATTTTATAATTAAGTCTCTTTTCATTAGATACACCTACAATATGTAGCATCTCAAGAGTATATCTCTTTCTATAATTGTTTTCGCTCACTAATACTTTTACATTTTCAAAGTCTGGTCTATGTCCAGTCAGTGCACAGTGGGCAGCAAGTGCAGTTTTCTGTGATAAAGGTTTGCTTGTGGCATTAAGATCAGACTTATGTGACGCTAATCTAGTTTTAAGTTTAGTTTAAGTAGTTCCAACATAAACTTTTTGACAATTGTTAGAATCATCACCATTGCAATTAATCTTGTACACCAAGTTAGATTTTTAAACAAGCTGTTGAAGAGAACGGACGTGTTTTTTAATAAGCTCCGAAACGTTTTTCTTAAAAATTATAAATAAATTTTTTTTTTTT
This sequence comes from Delia radicum, assembly GCA_021234595.1. NCBI lineage: Eukaryota > Metazoa > Arthropoda > Insecta > Diptera > Anthomyiidae > Delia > Delia radicum. Next base: position 169,389,572 of record CM037854.1, on the reverse strand, counting down.
TTTAAATTATAAAAAAAAAAAAATATATAAAATAAAAGGACTATTAATAAACACATTAAACATATAAAAGTTTTAATTGATTTTAACAACAAATATCAATCATTAATTTAAAATTTAAAATAAAAAAAGTCCTAAAATAAATAATCAAAAACAAGTGTTTCTTTTGATTTTTCTCCAAACAAAACACATAATTCTCTTTAATTTTAAATTGAAGTTTACCAACTTAAAAATTTAAATAATAACAACAAAAATAAAAAACAAAATTTAAAAATACGCGCGTAAAATCTATTTGTCATTAAGAGTTTAATTTTATATAAACTAGACTAAAAAAAAAAAAAAAACTAGAAAAAACAACTCATTTAAAAATACTAAAAAAAAGAGGAAAATAAACAAAAATAATAATCCAACATACACACAAACGAATAATATTCTAAACCAAACGTACCTACAATCAAACACCAACATACTTCTAACTAACAATATGGAAACAAGAAGTGAATCATCTGCTAAGAGAGCAAGAGAATCTAAACAACATTCAAATCAAGACTCTTCTGTTGAACAATTTGAAAACTATCCTAAAGTACCTCGTTTGTCTAGGGATGATAAAGTGTTCTTTCGTGAGTTAATAAGAGAAAGCGAATATATTACATCTGAAGTTATAAAAAATTCTATAAGAGACAGTGAAGAAAAACACTTTGATTATATCAAAAAATTAATAAAAGAGAGTGAAGAGAGAATTCTCTCTGTTATTGAGAATAAAATTGACAATGTAAAACTTGAAATTAATAATATAACTGAAAGAGTGAATCAATTAGAGTTGAAGAGCTCAGAAACTCTTCTTATGAAAAAAGAAATAACTGAATTAAAGAGAAAAATACTTAAACAAGAAAACTCTGTAGTGGCTAGCGGTATACGAATTGCTGGTGTATCCTACCATGATAAAGAAAACTTATATACCATCTTTGATAATATCTGTGATAGCCTCAAAATACCAACACCCCAAATTGAAAATATTTATAGACTTAAAAAAATCTACAAAGATAATAAACCGTATAATCCTACAGATGAAGTGATAGTGGCAAAGTTATTTTCCCCATTTGATAAAAACTTTATATTAAAAACAATATCTAAATACTGCCGTGATAATAAAACAACTCTACGTTTAAATCAAGCAGGATTCGACAGTAATGAGCCGTTTTATTTAAATGAAAATTTAACACCACATAATCATCGCATATTTAAAACAGCGCTAAGCATGAGAAAATCCCAAAAAATAAAATCCACTTTTACTTTGCGTGGCTTGGTGTATGTGAAGAAAATTGAGTCAGATGATCCTATACTGATTGAGTTTCCTGAAGAACTCGATAATCTTTTTCGCGAATAATGCTTGGAAACATACCATTAACTCCACTGGCTGTAATGCCATTTTTTTTCATTTACATAATTTTATATTTATATTATATTTTTATTAATCTAAAATCATTTTAAATCTTAATAATTCATACTTTTTTCTTTTATTTTCTAATATTAAAAAAAGAAAAATGTTTACATATATATTTTTTAATTTACGATATTTCTTAAAACTTAATTGCGTTGCTCTAGGTTATCAATATGATAAATTTATCTATTGATCAACTTGTTTCTAGAGATGGCAACTATAACATGGTTCGCATCTTGGCTAAAAAACAAGGTTTTTCTATTTGTCACATCAATGCTCAAAGTTTGTTACCTAAGCTTGATGAATTTCGTTTTTTATTTGAGAATTCTGGTATCGATGCAATATGTGTCTCAGAAACATGGTTTATCAAGGAAATAAATGACGACATATATGAACTGAAAGGATACCGTATCTTTCGATCTGACAGAAGTAGTCATGCTGGAGGTGTTGCAATCTATATTAAAGATAGCATTTCAAGCAAACTTATTAGTTCGTATAATGTTGCCGATAAGGTTGAATATGTATTTATTGAGGTCAATTATTATGGTGAAAATATGATGCTTGGATGTGTATATAGACCGGATAAGCATATGAAAATTGACACTTTCATTGCTAAATTGGAGCTCCTTTCGGTTTCGTACTCTGAAGTTGTTATATCTGGCGATTTTAATAGCAATTTGCTTGACAATATTACGGATGTTACTGACGCTATATCAATATTTAATTTATATACAGTCAATACTACTAGACCTACACACTTCACAACCACAAATAGCAGCTTGCTGGACCTATTTTTTGTTAGTAATGGGAGAAAAGTCTTATATTATGAGCAACTGGCTGCATCTGCGTTTTCAAAGCACGATCTAATTTTTGTTCCGTATGATTTTGCTAATGAATATCAGCCCAAACAGTTTACTTTTCGGGACTTTAAGAATGTTAATTTTTTAGCTTTAAAACATGACCTTGATAATACCGCATGGGACCATATTTACTTTTTACCATCGGTAGATGAACAATTAGCCTTTATTAATCAACATGTTTTACAGATTTACAACAAACATATTCCCGTCAGAAACAGGGTTATCAGAGGCAGCGTACGACCATGGTTTACGGGGGAAACTAAATTGTTAATTGATCGTCGTGATAGTCTTTATAACAGGTGGAAGCGTTACAGGACTCCAGAGCTCAAACATGAATATCGTATGGCTAGAAAAGCTGTTGTTTCGAGAATAAGACGTGACAAATCTTCTTATTACACTGATAAATTTAACGCAGCGGCTGACAGTAAAACGACATGGAAACTGATTCATGATATTGGTATAGGTAGATCAAATTCCCATACAATAGATGCTGACATTGAATTGCTGAATAACAACTTTGTTAATATTCCTCTTCCTTCTGTACAGTTTGACTTCTATGATCAATACATTCCTTTGAACACAACAGATAATCAATTTAATTTCCAATGCCTTAATGTGTTGGACGTAGCCGCAGGTTTTAATGCTGTTAAGTCTGATGCAGTCGGCTTGGATGACATAAATCCCAGGTTCGTGAAGATAGTTTTACCTTGGATAATTCGAACTGTTACGCATCTGTTTAACACTATCATTACTACCAGCACTTATCCAATCGACTGGAAATATGCCAAAATTGTCCCGGTACCTAAATCGGTTAATGAATTCCGTCCAATTGCTATCCTGCCTTATTTATCCAAAGTTTTTGAACATCTTAGGCAAAAACAAATTTATAAATTTGTTAATGACAACAACCTTCTGACTGATCGTCAATCTGGCTTCAGGCCTCGACGTAGCTGTGTTTCAGTCTTACCTGATGTAGTAGAGGATATTCGAGGCAAATTGGATAGTGGAAAAATATCGTTTCTGGTCTTGTTAGATCATTCAAAAGCATTTGACACGGTGCACCATACAATTCTTTGCCTTAAGCTAGCGAAATTTTTTAACTTCTCTTCGCCCTCTGTTAAATTAATATCGTCCTACCTGTCTAATAGATTTCAATCTGTTGCCAATGATGGATCCATCTCACAACCTTTGTTCGTCTCAAGAGGTGTTCCACAGGGATCCATTCTTGGGCCACTGTTATACTCCTTATATGTCAATGATCTTCCACTTCAGATAAAATTTTCGAATATTCAGATGTACGCTGATGATGTACAGTTGTATATCAGTAGTTCTAAGGATAAAATTGCTTCTAAAGTCCAAGAATTGAACTATGACCTAGGGAAAATTTTTACTTGGGCTTCGGCGAATGGTTTGACACTGAATCCGAGGAAATCAAAATGCATAATAATTTCGAAAAGGTCAATGATAATGGGGAATGATATAAATATTTTTCTTGGCGGCGCAAAAATTGATATCGTTGATACGGTAAAAAATCTCGGTGTTACTTTCAACAAAAATCTAACCTGATCGAATCATATTAACCAATCATGTGGGAGAATATACAGTATGTTACGAAGTCTGTGGGCCACTCAATATTTCACTCCGCCAAGAGTAAGATTACTTCTGGCAAAAACATATCTGTTACCGACTCTATTATACGCATCTGAGCTTTTTACCGGATGTAACACGAGGGATTATAGAAAACTGAGCACAACTTTCAATAACATCATACGTTACATTTTCAGCCTTAGGAAATTTGATCATGTGTCTCAGTACTCATGTCGTGTATTCAACATCTCTTTTTGTAATTACCTTAAGTTCAAAAATCTCATATTTTTACACAAGATTATAATGACCAGGGAACCAAATTATCTTTTTGAACGTTTACAGTTTGCAAGATCGACTAGAGGAAACTACATAATACAATTCCGTCACCGTGACCATGCTTCTGAGTGTCAATTTTTTATTTTAACCATTCGTCTCTGGAACCAACTTCCCTGGGATATTCAACGCAATACATTTTAGGAAATTATTGTTTCAGCATTTTTCGTAATCTTTTGTATTATTTTTTTTCTTTTACCGACATCTTAAATTAATTTTCCATCAAATTTAGTATGTTTTAAAATTGTTTAAAGTTTTGAAATTCTGTTATATGTAATTTAATTTTAAGTATAATTAATTTATTTATATACAATGTCCTATTTAACTTGTCTGATTCTAATACTGTAATTTATAAGATATTGTATCTTGTTGTATTAGAAATTCAAATTTAATAAATACAAATACAAATCTAATTTTGATTTTGTTTTACTAAATAATTTGTAGAGTGTATTTTCACTTTTCAATGCCAAACGATATTTTTCTTTGTCATAAATGTTTGAATTTAATATCCTTTCAGAATACCCTGGAATATAAGTCATAGACTTATAAATTTGTGGTGGTTTTTCAACTACAGTATGCTCGACGTTTATCTTCGATTTTACCTGAACAATTAAGTCAGTGATGGTTTTATGAGGGAAATCATTTTTGCATAAAATATTTTTGATTTGAGTTATATTTTTATTGTGAAAGGTTTTATCACTTATCTCTAAAACTCGCGATATAAAATTTGTCGCCGTGTTGATGACAATTCGACGCGGATGTCTCGAACGAAAATTGATTAGCCTCCCAGATGCCATTGGTTTCTGAAACCAATCAAGTTTTAATAGGTTGCCCTGTCTTATTATGACCGAATCTAAGTAAGGTAACCTGTTGTCAATCTCCTTCTCCATAGTAAATTGAATCTGTCGGTTAAAAGAATTCAATATTTTTAAAGTTTCTTCAATATCGTTCACTTTTATAATGCTGAACAAGTCATCCACGTATTTGGTTAAGATTTTAGGTTTATTATTCATCTTATCCAATGAAACGTCGAGCAATTCTTCCATGACAATGTCAGCTATTATCGGGGAAGCTGGAAAACCCATTGGCATCCCTTTTCGTTGTTCAAAATATTTATCCTCGTATTTAAAATATCTGCTTTCCTTAATGCAAAACATTAATAATTCAATGAAAATATCTTTTGGAATACGGGTGAATTTTTCCAATATGTTCCATTTTCTTTCAATGGTTTTCAATGCTAAGTTAACTGGGATACTTGGAAAAAGTGATATTACGTCGAATGATATTAAAATTTCATCGCTTTCAATTTGGGTATTATTTACTTTGGTTTTAAAGTCCTTCGCATCTTTGACATTGTATTTTGAATCTTTAGTTAAATTCTTTAGAATATCAACTAAATATTTGCATAAATTATAAGATGGCGAGTTTATAGACGAGCAAATGGGGCGAAGAGGTGTTCCAGTTTTGTGGATCTTTGGAAGACCATATATTCTTGGCGCTGTGGCTATTTTAGTTGTCAATTTATTCTTTTCGGATAAATCTATTAAACTCATATTGAATAGTTTTTCAATAAGAGAGTTATTTTTGGTTTGTAAAATAGATGTAGGGTCCTTTTTTATACGTTTATATGTACACATGTCCATTAACATATTTTTAATCTTTTCCTCATATTCTATCCTATCCATTATTACTGTTTTATTACCTTTGTCAGCATTTAAAACAAGTATATCCGTATTTTTACCCAAAAAACGTTCAGTTTGTCCCACTGTGTCCAGAATAAGTTTGTCTCTTTCACTATTTTTCGACTTGTCTATATGATCGTGGATTAACGATACTAATTTGGTACGAGATTTTTCTTGTTCTTCTCTACTCTCAATAGTTTGTATGCATTCCTCACCATCTGCAATACATTTAAACAAAGGGAATGTTGTTTTTGTATTTGGTAATGCAAATTTTGGTCAAAGCGAAAGCAACCACTGAATATTTGTTGGTATATTTACTTTTGTTTTGTTTACAAGCCAGTCTTCGTTGAACTTCATATTAATTTTTTGGGCATGCTTAATACGTGTTGTTTTTTTATTGTTCATCATATTTTCATGTATAATATTCTCACTATACAAAAATTGTTCCAAGTCTTGTTCGTCTAAACAATTCCCAATATTCCCTTTCGTCTTATGTAGCAATGTTGTATGGTCAGCCATTTGTTTGTGCTTTTGTTGTATCAGCAGTTTTAAAATTCTAATATGAAAATTATATATATGTTTTTCAAGCACTTTCTTTAAGTTTGGCGGGATTTTGTTGTGTATTTTGAATATGTTGTTTACATGTTTCGTAGTGTTACGAATAAAGTTCGGGATTATGCCCGTTTGTCTGCATTTAATTAGAAATGTTGTTGAAGATTTAATATTGACAATTTGTTTGTTATATTTTGAATATTTCTTTATGATGTTATTTGTATTTTTATCATATTTTTGTTTAATTTTGGTGTACAGCGTCATGTTGACTCTATGTTGCGGTGTGCCTTCCGTGTGGTATATAATAAGTTTTTTAATAGTTGACCCTTTGATTGTTAATTAATTTTTATTAATTTGGCTTAAGGTCATTTAATAAAATTAAAAACGAGTGTTTAAATTTTTATTATTTATTTATTCTCCTCTTCAATATTTCGACCTACGTCGTAGGTCATTTTCAAGAAATCTATTAAAAATATAAAAAATACAATTAACATTAATAAATTAATTTTCACAAAACAATTTTTTTAAAAATATAATTTTAAAAAATTTTTTTTTTAATTATTACTTTTGAATAATAAATAACACAACAAAATACAATTACGTTGTTTACTGTTTAAAACCTTTGTACTTATTGTTTACATTTTACTTTATGTTTGTCTATCGAGTGCCTGTAGATTTGAGCACACTTGTCCGTATCAATTTTATAATTAAGTCTCTTTTCATTAGATACACCTACAATATTATTTTTATTTCATTTATATTTATATTTATTTACATTTTTAGTTGTAAATGTTTTTGTTTTTTTTTTTATACACATTATATTTTTATATCCACTTTTATTGTTTTCTAAACAAAATAAATTAATTTTTTTTTAAGCAAGAATCAGCTGTTTTTGTTTATATTTCAATTACAGTGTTGGGTTGCCATCTAGCAACCAAAAATGAGTTATTTGTAGATGAAATAAACTAACAAAAACCGAAAAGCAATGTCATGGCAATCTCTACTGTTTGACATAACATAAAGCTTAACGTACTCAAACGTAAGTCAGGCGAACGAATTATAAAAACTCATTTCCTTACGTATTCGTTCGGGTGCCAAATGTTCGTCTGAAATTATACACGTATTGTAAAAACAAGCCGTAAATAAATAAAACAAGAATATGTATAAAAATTATAACAATGTCTTTTTATTAAATATTTTGCCATTTTACATTTCCGGAATCAGTTTCATCTTTTCGTTGCTTTCTATAAGATCATATTTATATCTGTCAATAACTTTAAATTTATTTTGGTCATTTTAAGCATAGCTTCATACGAAAGTCCCGGAGCCGTATAATAATGGCAAGGGTCTAATTTATATATGTCTTTACACACTTTTCTAATATTCTCAAAAACGTCTACCAAAAGCAAAACATCCGTTTTCAAATACAACATTAAATAATCATTTAATGTTTTACATTTAAATGTTTCCCATACATTTTTCGCATGACAATAATCTTCAGAACATTCAGTATCAGTCAGTTTATTAAAAAAGTCTTCTCGTTTCGGTAATAAAGTTTCATTTAGCTTAGATTCTGAATTTATATAATCATAAGGAAAAAACCCCTTTCCTTATCAACAAATCATCATCTTTTGAAAATTGTGATTAAACAATTTTCAAATCAACTTTTGATAAATTTTTGACTAATAATTCCAAGCTTGAAGGAAAGTGGAAAATTACTGGAAATGGAAAATTACTGGAAAGAATTTTGCAATTTTAAAATGGAAATTACACTCTTTATGTGCAGGTACCCTATATTGACCCGTAAGATGACAATGGTCTTTAAGTTTATGTTGATTAACAATTTGTTTTTTGCAAATGTGGCAAACATTTTTATTAATAAAATCAGTTCTTTCTTGATGTGTTAAAGGATTCATTGGTTTTACAATTTTTAAATAATTACTATACAAATGCTTTATATCTTTAGCTAGGAATTCTACAAATTTTTTTGATGCATCTATTCCCTTATACGAACAATACTTATCAATATTGGAATCAAAACTACATTTAATATAATATGCGAAAGCATAAGGAACATGCTTCTGAATATTTTTTGTATATTGAAAACTTAAAGATGTATCAATACTTTCTAGTATACACTCGAAATCGGCATATATTCCAAAAGGAACATCAAGTTTTATTTTATAATTACTAAAACTTAAAATAGACTTATCTTTTTTTGGAACCAAAGATACCCTTCTGTTACACTCATTGATGTGATGCTAATTTTTCTGCATTATAAAAATGTTGTAGACAGTAATAAATAAGCTAAATAAAGCTTTCTCTTAGAATTATTTGAATGTTTACCAATTAATCTGTAAATATTAAAAAGAACAATTTATAAGTAAAGCGAATATTATGCATATATATATATATATATTAGAGTTAGTTTTGAAAAATAGATTTTTGGATATTATCACTTTTTAGAAGGTTTTTGTATCAATACAAATAATGGTGTATTTTTTTTTTTTAATTTCAACTCCTTCCCGTGCCTATATGCGACTCAAATCGCGGATTTTGTGTCCCTTTTCCCATACAACAAAAATTTTATACATCGTTGTTTTTAACATTCATACATGCATGTTTGATTTCAATTGTCAATTGTATCGTCCCTATGACAAGTAGTTTCATTTTAGATATGCGCGGTTTTTTTATATTGTTGATATCATGATTAATTATGTGTCTTTTAAGACTGTGTTAGGAATTCAAAGACGCTAAAAGGATTGGCAACCCTTTTTGTTACATCACTGTGTAAATCAAGTTTACATATTCTCTTTTCTTTTGCATCTTTACATAGTGTAATGGCCTGATAGTATCGTTAGAAATATACCAACCAATAGCTAAGCAACGCGTGACAAAAAAAAAAATGCAGGTTGCTAAGTCAAACGGACACATATTTTTGGTTGGCATAAGTCTGTCATTGTCATGCATTGATCGGAAAGACACGCGTTTTTAAATGAAAATAAATAGGCGCAGGTTTTCCAATAAATTTATATAAAATTTTTTTTTTTAAACAAAACCGAACAAAAAAATCAAAATGTGTGAAATAATTTGTACATGAATTAATAAAAAAAAACTAATTTTAATAAAAATTAAATAATATATTAAAAACCGAATCGTTAAAAAAAGAAAAAACTAAACTTATTATTAAAAGTATAAATTTAATTTAAAAATTTAAATAAAATCTAAAATTTGTAAATAACAATTAAAAATGTTTTAGCTTAAAAACGGAGTGACGCAATACATGAACGCAATAATATAAAAAGAAATTAAAAAAGGAAGAATCTCGTGTGAATTTAAAAAAATTATATTAAAGAATTGAAAGACAAAAAAAAGAGGAATTAAAAATAATTAGGGATGAAATCTATATAAACAAAAAAAAAAAGAAAAACAAAACAACAATATTTTTTTGTTCTTGGCATATGACTGAAAAAAAAATAAGACAAAAAAAAGAAAAAAATGAGGAAATTTATAGTTAATAGAAATTAACACAAAAAAAGGAGAAAAAACGCTTATAAGCCAACAGATCACCACATCAATTTGTTCATCATCCACAGCCGCAGCAACAACAACAATTGTTCTACAAGCATGGGATAAAATCAACTTTAAAAAAAAGAAGAAAATTTTTTTCATCACAACAACAACAGATTAAGATTTATATATAGAGAAAAAATTTTATTATTATTATATTTTTTTTTATTAATATCAGTTTATTGATTAATGTCAATTATACTTATTTATTTATTATACTTATTTATATACATATCCTTATAAATATTCTTACACCTCACCCTATACTCACCCTACTAATTATATTAACCATTAACTTTTCAACTTACCTTTATGCTTATAACTACGATTACCTATTCTATTTAATACTATTGCAAAATAATCATTATTTTTAGTATTATTATTAATAATATTAATCACCTAATGTTTATTGCAAATTTTTGTCAAATAAAGCCATTTGTTAAATGAATTAAAAAAAAATGATTTGCTAAAAGTTTTCTGTCTTGAGGAATGAAGGTTAGCGTAACGGTATGTATTTGAATAAACGGTAATATAATTTTGTTTTGGGGTAATCGTGTTAACTTTAGGAGCGTTAGCGATTACCATTGGCGTAACTAATTTTGGCTATGGGTGGGAGAATTGCGCTCTCAATGACAAAAACATCATGTCACCTTTCTATTGGTAAACTTTCGGTTATGATTCATCGAATTATTCGTATTTACATTTGATTTTTTTTTTATTCCGACTCTCACTAAGTGGCTTTAGGGGCGTTGCAGTGGTGCCTGCTCACTGGTTGGTTAGTGAGTGTGAGCCACAGGGTCCTTGAATGCGAATACAGCAAATCTATCGATAATGCCTTAGCTTAATTCAAGGATCAAGACCGACCATGTGTGGTGAAGAGCCACACCCGGTTAGAGGTGGCCCCTACTTTCGCAGAACATGGCGGCTCTAGAGTGGCATAACTCGATAAAAACCCGTAATCCCGGGTGTCATCCGACCCGTGCCCATGGGATGTGTAGCACTACGTGAGTGTGTTTTTGAACGGAGGCCTCCAGGACGGGGTGAACCCTGGTTGTACTAACCCGCTGGTAGCACAGGGCTCTGTTACCGAGCGTTCTTTTTAATCCCTATTTTACTTTATATTTATTTTAGATGGAGCAAATTCATGAACAAAATAATAAAAAGCAAGAAGAGATCGAAGCAGATCTATCTAAAGCAAACAGTGTGCCTCAGGGCCTGGAATGTGCTAAAGACAAAAATAAAGTGCAGCCAATGGACACATTGTTGTCCGAACCTGCAGAAAATATGGATGTTGTGGAGCAGGCTATTGCGACTTCAGGTCCACCCGTTGCTGATGACTCCACCATCCCAACGGACGATGAGGATGCACTATTAAACTCGCAGCCTCATGAAGCCGTAACTGCTGAAAGTGCTGTGTCGAAGCAATCGACAAACAATCGAGCCAAACTAACTGGTGCGGCTCGAAAACGCATGAAGCAATACTTGGAAGATGGTATTGACATCGAGACGGCTCGCATACTATGCCAAAAACCGATGCGAGAGACTCGAAAAGAAGTCAAGGCACTGACAGGTGTTCGTAAGAGAGTGCGATCCGATGGATCAACGCCACCTGCAACGAAACAGCCTGCAAAGAGGACCGCTGCAGCAGCTGCGGATGGCACGCCCCTTAAGGTGGACAGTGGCAAACTGGTGAAACCAGCCATAACCGTGCCGGCAAAACCGCCAAAAACAATGGTCCCCTCATACAAGGATGTCGTTGCCGCCCTAAAAATTGGCGTTATACCGCCTGATTTTCCGGCAACGAGATGGTCTGACGAGCAGCTACACTCCATCAAAAGGTCCATCCTGTATAAAATTGTTGAGCTCAAGAAGGGGCCCCTGAAGCCCAGTTTTTCCAACTGCTCCTTCAAACCAGGATGGATCAATTTTGTATGCGACGACAAAGAGACGGTACAGTGGATGGAGACGCATGTCCCCGAAATAAAGCCATGGGAAGGTGCTGTTCGCAAAGTCGTAGCTGAGGATGAAGTGCCGAGGGCCCAAGTGTTCGTGGGATACTTCCCGGACAAGGAGGATACCTCAAGTAACTTCATACTTGGACTGGTTGAAGCCCAGAACCGTGATCTTTCGGTTGAGTACTGGAAGGTATTGAATAGTGTCGTGAAGGGTGGTGTAGTCGAGATCACTCTTTCGATCGATCCAATATCTGCCGATGTACTCAAACAAAAGAACTATCGGGTGAAATTCGAGTTTGGAACGGCGCTGGTAAGACCCACCCGTCAACCTAATGTGGTCGAGCGCAAGAAACTCGAAACGACCAATGCAACTGCTTCAGCAACTTCGGCTAAGTCTGATAAGAGTGCTTCAAAGCCAATTACCTCAGACGATAAACCAAGCTGCTCGAAGCATGTGCCAAGGTCAATTTCTAGCGGGCAAAATAGCCAGAGGGCCAAAAACAAGGCTTCCACGGCCCATACAAGCAACAGGCCTAGAAAGTGGGAGAGGCACTCAGCAGAAGAAGCAGCTCTGCTGAACAGCAATCGAGGAAGTAAAGTGGCGAAGCGCGCCAAAAAACAAGCTCGGAAATAATGGCCTCAAAAAGTAAAGCAAAACAGCACATTAAGTGCTTACAGGTGAACCTTCACCATGCCAAAGCGGCTTCAGATGTGACAATTAGAAGGTTCACCTCAGACGACCTGGACGTCATTTTTATCCAGGAACCATGGGTGCATGCCGGAGCAATAAAAGGGCTCAACTCAAAACAAGGTAGGCTCATATATAACAATCAACATGAGAGGCCTAGAACGGCCATGTTTGTTAGAAACAATTTAACCATTCTTCCCATCTCAGAGTTTATCTTAGGGGATCTGGTTGCCATACGGGCTAGGGTGCCCTCCCTATCTGGTGAGCATGAGGTGGTACTTGCATCCGCGTACCTGCCGGGAGATGTGGATGAGGCGCCAACATCTGAAGTGAGAGCTCTTGTAGAATTCTGCAACTCCAGAAATCTTGGATGGATCATCTGCTGTGATGCCAATGCTCATCACATTACTTGGGGAAGTACAGGTAACAACAAGCGAGGTGAGTACCTGCTAGAGTTTATTAGTAGTAATAACATAAATATAGCGAATAGGGGTGACGAACCCACTTTCAGGAACGTAGTTAGATCGGAGGTTTTAGACCTCACACTTACTAGCTCTAATCTTTCCTTCGCCATCTCTGACTGGCACGTATCTTCGGAAGTTTCAATGTCGGACCACCAACACCTGGTCTTCAACATTGAGGGTTCTTTGGGTACTATCCAGTCCTTCCGTAATCCCAGGAGGACGGATTGGGATCTCTTTCGGTATTATGTTGAAGACTCCGCTAACTGCTCGAGGGGGCTTATTTTGAGCACGACACAAATCGATCAGGAGGCGGCTGATATTCAGTGTAATCTAATTTCCGCCTATGAGTTGAGCTGCCCAATGGGGGCAAGGAAAACCAAGCGTGATGTTCCATGGTGGAACGACAAACTTGGGAAACTCAGAACCGAGGCGAGAAGACTATTCAATAGGGCCAAGGAGACAGGCAACTGGGTGGCCTACAAGGCGGCTCTAACTGGGTACAATAAGGAACTCCGTAGATCTAAGAGGGCAACGTGGCGTAGCTACTGCGAGAAGATCTCAGATCTCCCCAAAGCGGTTAGGCTTCAGAAGGCTCTTTCACAAGATCATACGAACGGACTTAGTACCCTGAAGAGACCGGACGGGTCCTATACTGAATCGCCCGAGGAGACCTGTGAACTCTTACTGAATACACACTTTCCGGATTGTGTGTCACCTGAGAGGCTACCTAGGATTCCTAGGACTCCTAGCCTATCTGGGAGGGACATACGACTTGCGAACAGGGTGTTTCAGGAGGGAAGGGTCTCATGGGCAGTGAGAAAATTTTCGTCGTTTAAATCTCCTGGACCAGATGGGGTGTATCCGTGTCTGCTGCAGAGGAGCATGGATCTTATACTCCCGCAACTGACCAGGATTTTTAAGTCGAGTTTGTTATTTGGTCACGTTCCATTGGCTTGGAACGAAGTTAAGGTAGTATTCATACCGAAGGCTGGGCGCAAAGCGGAACATTTGCCCAAATCTTATAGACCAATAAGTCTTAGTTCTTTTCTCCTTAAGACCATGGAGAAAGTCTTGGACCACTATATCAGGGATGTGTACCTGCTGCGCAAACCCATTCATGGGTACCAATTTGCGTATCAGCAGGGAAAATCCACTGAGACGGCTGTCCATCAAGTTGTCACTATGATCGAAAAGGCACTGGAGGCGAAGCAAATAGCCTTGTGTGCTTTCGTTGATATTCCGGGCGCTTTTGACAACACGTCCTACGATGCGATTAGGACTGCGATGTTGAGGAAAGACATCCCCAGTGTTATCGTTAGTTGGACTCTGGAGATGTTGACCTCTAGAGTCATTACCTTCGGCATCGGGAACACTTCTAGGACCATAGGGGCGACTAGGGGCTGTCCTCAGGGTGGTGTGCTATCGCCTCTGCTGTGGACTCTGGTCATTGATGAGCTGCTTGAGCAGCTTAACGACCTGGGTTTCAGAACCTACGGATATGCTGACGATCTTGTTATTTCTGTCATGCTGGGTATTCCTCCTTTGCATATTTCTGTAAAGGAGAACGCGTGCATGGGATCCCTAAGGCTGCGGGAGATTGGCAGCATGAGGAGTGGGGATCTGAAGGGGCATCTTGAAATTGCGAAAATGTTCGCTGATGACCCGGTTATTAGGGTCAGTGACAAGATACTGCCTGTGCAAGTATTTGTTAGGCACTTTGTTGTTGTGATTTTCGACAGGAGCATGTGGTTGAATGGATCTTGGGTACTGGAGGTTGGTGCACAGGTCTGGTTCACGGATGGCTCGAAACAGTCGAACATGGATACGGGGGCGGGTGTCGTCGGACCCGGATTTCAGCGTGCTCTGCCCATGGGCAAATATCCCTCCGTTTTTCAGGCTGAGGTCTTCGCTATCTGTATCTGTGTGGAAGAGTGTCTGCGGAGGAGGACACGGGGGGCCACGATCTACATTCTATCTGACAGCCAAGCGGCACTTGGTGCCTTGAGGGCTCAAGATGTGTCGTCTGGTCTGGTTAAGGAATGTATCGAGTCTCTAAATCGTCTAGGACTTAACAACTCCTTGACACTGGGCTGGGTTCCAGGCCATGAGGGGCATGAGGGCAACGAACGGGCTGACTGTTTAGCCAACTGCGGAGCTCGTCGACAATTCATTGGCCCGGAACCCTTCTGCGGCGTACCCAATGGGTATGTCAGAGAGAAGCTCAGAAGATGGAGGGAGTCGGAGTTTGGGGCCTATTGGGCCAGATCGCCTGGGCAGCGACAGGCGAGGCTGTTTATATCTCCCTCTGGGGAGAGGTCGCGGAAAACTCTTGTCTATGACGAGGGGCGAACTAAGGACCGTAACGGGTTACCTCACAGGACACTATGGCCTTAGGTATCAATTGTACAAGATGGGACGATCCTCTACGGATGCGTGCAGGTTTTGTGAATTGGAACCCGAGACCTCTGAGCATGTTCTCTGCAAATGTCCGAGGCTCTCCGACAGGAGGGTGCGTTATTTTGGTGATCGAATAGTGACGCCATCGGACGTTTGGAACTGTTCACCTGGTAGGATAATTGGCTTCGTAGGGAGCCTGAACCTATAGGGTGTATTCGCTGGCAGCACAAAATACCAATTTCTGGTCGCGGTGCATAGTGCCACTATAATCTAACTCTAAGTGGCTTTTTAATTATATGGCAATATTTATTCTCTATGCTTACGAGGCGGTTAAACAGGGGTCAAGAACCACGCCACGATTGGCCAAGCTAGCAGAATTTTATCTTTAATGCCATTGACTCTAGATTTTCTCGAAAATATAAAAAAAAAATATACAAAAAAAATTAAAAAAAAAAATTTCTTTTTTTTGCTGAATTTTTTTTTTTGTGTAATAACCCCGCTCGTAACATAGATGGCGCCCAACGAAATAAGCTACCCCAGGGTATCCCGAAAAGTTAAGTGTAAACCAACGTGAGGCTGCTAAAATAAGTTAACCTCAAAATGTGTAATAAAATTTAATTTGCATAAAATGAAGTCAAAGCCAAACTTATAAAACATTAGTTTAAAAGCGGATTGAATTGTTTTTATACAAAACATTTTTTTTATTACATCATGACGAACCATAATTTGAATTTACCAATAGTTTTTTTTAGCAAATTTTTTTTTGATTGTGTGACTTTGAAATCACAATGGTGAATTGTTTCGTATGCCACATTCACAAGAGTTTGTTAAACATCTAATTATAACATCAAATTCATTTGACTGTTTCAGAAATCTATAAGTCAAACAATATTAGATTACATTCTTTAGCATTTCTGCGATAGACATTTTGACTCACTCTTTTGAATAAGGGCTCTCTTAAAATGTACAAGACTTAAATTTGTATGTTTAATTAAATGAAAATTTATTATAGCGGTATAATTTAAGAGAACTTTTTTTTGAGTGCATTTGGCTTTTGAGCTAAAAAGAGCACTCCTAAGAGGACACTAAATTTTTTTTATTGAATGTATATACCCACAATAGGCTTTGTTTTATAGTTTTCTATAAGATGAAACAAATCATCATTGTGGAAAACTTTTAAACAAAGGCAGTATAAACTTTACCTAAAAGTTATACTTTGTATGTTTAAAATAATCAAATCACCGTTTATTTAAGTACTTATCAAACGTTAGCTGGAATTCCTCTAAGAATTTACGAAAACCAAGAATTTTTTTTTTTAAATTTATAACCAAATCTCTTATAAATTATTTTTGTTTTCTCTTAAATTTTTTTTATACAATTTTGCTTCTCCTCAAAAATTTTTTTTTTCCTTTTTAAATTTCTTTTTGCATATTCTTCTTTCAGAAAAAAACCAATTTTTTTTTAATTTTTTTTTGCTTAAATACTTAACTTAATTAACTTATGCCCAGTTTTTAACTTCGTATTTAAATATGCAATTAGTGAATTGCCATTTAAATTTAAGTTGTATTTAAATACAGTTTCAGTTTTTCAGTCTTAAATGATAATTGTTATTTATTTGCGACAAAAGTATGGTAGCATCATGAAATGTCAAAAAATTAATGATCATTATTCATAAAACAGCTGTTTAAAGAATAGAAAAAAGCAAAAAATATAAAATATAGAAATAAAAAAAATAAATAAAATATATACATATATATAAATATATATATATAAATAGAAATAAAATATAAATTATAAATAAAATAATAAAATAAAAATGAAGAGAAGTGAAAATTTCATCCGAAGTTGAATTTTAATTGGCTGCTGTAATTTAATTTATTTTTTATTGACTGTTTTACCACGCGGAAAAAAACAAACTGTCAAAATCATATGTTATATTTGTACAATTTAAATAGACTTTAAATGCCCAAGATTGGTCACTTTAAATTTAAAGTTAAAAACTGACATTTGTATTTAAATAGAACTTAAAGTCCAAATGTCATTTAAATACGAAGTGAAAAACTGGGCATTATAGTTAATTTCGGAAATTCAATACCAATATTAAAACATTTTTATTAATTTAATTTTTGTACCAACACTATATCACATTTTGTTGCATTGTTTTACAGTTGCAAAAAAAAAATTTTTCTCATTCTCTTCTACGTTCGTGAAACGCGTCTTCATAAACTTGTTGAATTTTTTTATTATGAATAGAAATTCACGCGTTGCAACTAGAAGTCAGTCAAATAATTCAAATTCGATTAGGGGCAGAGGTAGATCACTTGGAACTCCATCCCCATAACCATTTTTAGAAGATCTTTTCGTTCAACCTAAGGCCAAAGTAGTGCATTCTCCTCCGTGTATTTCAAGGACTGATAGTTCTATTGAAGTTTCGATTTTAGATAATCGACATATACCCTCTGATCAACAACAGGAGGAATTGACAGGTAGCCGTACCCCTATTGAACAGCAGGCAAATTTGTTAAAACTTTCACACTTCTTTGGAAAATCTTTTACAACCTAGATTGAGTATAAATAGTTCAGATAAAGTAGAGTCGGGTTTGAATATGGCAACTGGTGGATGGTACAGGTAACGTTTCAGATTTTTTATTTAAACTCGATACCTTGTTGAAGAGAACTCGCTGTTCAGAAGAACAAGTACTTGAAAACTTTCACATTTTTCTTAGCGGAAACCTGGTATTGGGAGTTTATAAAACAGAATAGTGAACATACTTTTCCGTTTCTTAAATATTCTATCACACAGGAATTCGGTATTTTAGATACAGATCACGATATTTTAATGAAAATTCATATGCGTCGGCAACAACCAAGGGAATCATATGATGATTTTCATTCAGCAATGGTATCCTTGAATTCCCGTATGAAGGAACCCTTAGTTGAGGCGAAGTTAATAGAAATTTTGAAAAAAAATTTTTGCTCGAATCTTAAGCTCATGCTATTTAACACCAATCCAGGGAATTTACATAGACTAAGGGAACATGCTCGAAATGCGGAAAAGGTTCTAAGTGAAAGTAAAGTTTCATTACCCTTTGTTAGTTCATCCCGTCAGGTTAATGAGATGGAAATCGATTCTGTTGAGGATGGTGAGAGTGATTTTGAGGATGACCCTCAAATAGAGGCGCTACAATTTTCGCGTCGCACAGCGAGACCTGACTATTCTAAAATTAAATGTTGGAATTGCTTATCACTGGGCCTTTCCTATATTTATTGCCCTGAAGAAATCAGGAATGTTTTCTGTTACAAGTGTGGTGAACGTGGTGTGGTAACTACCAAGTGCAAAAATCCACATATGGGAAACCGAAAGAGGAGCGAGATGGCCACCGGGGACTCTCGTTCCAAAACCCAAACCCCGAGTTCTTAATTGATCGAACGAGGAATCTTCCACAGGAAGATGAATCATGATCACAGATCTTGGAAAACTTTTCACCTAATCTAGTTAATACTATAAGCATTTCAACGTCCCGAACTTCACCTCTTTCAAGCAAAATGTTCAGTTGTAGAATTCGCTTTAAGAAAAGAAAAGCGTTTCATTATTTGATAAAATCTTCTCGGTTATGTAGTGGTAATGATGAGAGACCTTTTGCTAGCATTAAAATTTTGAATGGAAGTTTCTATGGTTTACTGGACTCTGGTGCCAATGTTTCGGCCCTAGGGGAAAACAGTTTAAGTTTTATTGAACGAAACAAAATAATTTTAAAACGTTTTCGTTGTTTTATATCAACTGCTGACGGTTCTAAAAATAAGGTTTTAGGACATTGTAAATTACCAGTTTTGTACAAGAATGTTACTAAATTCATTGATTTTTATATCGTACCCTCCTTGACCCAAGAAGCCTACTTAGGTTTAGACTTTTGGCGTAGTTCTCTAATTGCACCCTGTTGGAAAATAAACTATTTTTTGAAAGTAAATATGAATTTTTGTTAATTTATTAACTTCAAAATAAAAAGTTTTCACAATCAGATTTTTTTCCAACTGAAGTTAAGAAATAAATTGTTTTGAAATTTCTAATATTATTTTCAAAGTTAACAAGTTTTAAGTTTTCTTTTTTTCTGTTGTTCAAATTTAAAGTAAAAAGGTTAAAGTAAATAAAAGGTAAATTAAACATAAATCTTCTTCTCAACATTCTCCACCTCGTTAAAACCTTGTTTTAACCAACATTATTTTGAAGATCAGTTGTTTGTTTTACATCAAGCTTTGCTAATCTGGCTACTGGTCGGTTAAGAATGCCACTATTTGTAAGAACTGATGCGCTTCTAACATTCCCATCTTTTGATGTACAGATTGATTGCACTATTCCTCTAGGCCAGTTGTTTCTTGGTAAATTCGGATCAACTATGATACGTCGCCAACCTGCAGCGGATTACATTTTTGAAACCATTTCCTACGCTTTGTTAATGTTGGAAGATATTCATTATCAAAATTGACTTTATCAATCGAATTTTTTAGCTCTGTTTCCGCTCCTCTAAAGTTTGTTCCATTGTCACAATATATTGCAGTAGGTGTACCACGTCGAGCAATAACATTTTTAATTGCTATTATTCCACTATCAGTAGTCATATCGCGTGCAACTTCGACAAGTAAAGAGTACACCCCATCGTTTTTCTTCATGTCTTGCTACTTTTACATAAAGCGGACAAAAGTAGTCAATACCCACGAAAGAAAATGGACGAGTAAATGGTGATAGACAGGCTTTGGGTAATGCAGCCATTTCTGAAGCTATCGGTAAGGCTTTCATATTTTTGCAAAACTGGCAATTTCTACGTACCTTTTTTAATTTTGCTCTCAATCTTGGTATTTAAAACCATTGACGCAATTCATTGAAGCAAGTATCGTGGTGAATATTGTTAAGTCAGGTCGTATATTATTTTTTTTACTTTATTTATTTTTATATTTAACAGTCTTCTACTGAATTTTTCTTCTAACGTAAATACTCTCCCAACCAATAATTAACTTTAACGTCATCTAACTTTATTGAATTGCCATCTTTTTTGATTGTTATTTGTCAACTTGCTTGGGAAATTTTATATAAAACTGTTATAATTTAAGCTAGAGTAAGGATCCATTTTGAATAAAAGAACACTCTTGTATAACCCTTAACCGAGTGCGTACTTACTTCACAGCGAGTTATTTTTTTTAAATCAAAAATTGTCCACCATCTTTTTTCTACAAAGACAATATATATTTTCGGTTTTTTTCCTAATTTGATTGCTAAAAAAACCAATCCTTAAAAATGATTAAGGAAAAACATTTTGGCGCACGAGCAGGGACTGTTTTTTGATAAAATTATAAAAAAAAATAATTTCGTGTTTTACCGCATTCGTATATTTTTCGAATAAATATACAAGACTCTACCGTGTGTGTGATACTGAATCCCCGTGGTATAAAATAAACAATTTAGTGATATTAACAACAGTGATATCAATAAAATTTGTGCGTTTGTTAATAAAACAACCACAACAACAAAAACCAACATCATTCCCAAGCCTATTGAAGGAAGGAAGTCGTCATCGTTTGTTCCAGTGCTACACATATGCCGAAGTGCAACTGCATCTTGTGCCAAAAGGAAAGTGCCGAACGTCAAACAAACCCTAATCAGGTATTCAAGAACAAATAATCAGTGTGAGACTTTGCATGTCATTTTTGATAAAACTTTAAATCAAAATTTTGATTTAAAAAATTTTAATTTGTGCCAAAGTTATAATTCCACACCTGAAATTATTCGTTCTTTTAATCAAATTTTTAATTCAAAACCCACACTAATAGTGAAACACACAAAAAATAGAAAATTGCTTTACTGTTCAAACATAATTATCATTAAAACATATAAAACTTCATTATCATCAAATCGTGTTAATTATAAAACCACAAACGTTGAAAAGTTTCGCCTCCTCGCTGCAATTGTTGTCGTCACTTACCGTCCGTTCTCTCTTTTTTTTCGTTTTGTTTCGGTAATCCTCGGTTTTTTCTGTAAAATAATAATTAATTTTATTAAATTGTAAAATATTTACAATTTTCCAATTTTACCTTATATCGTGTTTTCTCATTTATTCCACAATCGCGTTTGTCATAATTATTTGACGTTTGCTTTATTTATTTTTCTATATTTGCATTCTACTCGTTACTTTTGGTTATAAAAACATTTACCAACACTGTTTTTTTTTAGAGTGTACTGATCGTAGTTGGCAACACCATCGATCATATGGTACATGGTACATGTAAACAAACGAGAAAATAGAAAAAAAAATATAAAATGATATGTGTGAAATAAGTGGAACAAAATTGTGAAAAATAATAAGAAAATAAGATAGAGAAATTAATTAAAAGTAAGGAAAGTGAATTCCGGGTAATGTCCTACGATTATTGTGAATGATTAACAGTGGAAAATAATTAGTGAAAAAAAAGATCTGAGGTAAAATTAACATAACCGGACGGACATAAAAAGTGTGTGCGAGTAAAATGTTAATAAAAGAGGCTGTGGTTATCGAGTGAACCATAAAGTATAAATTTTTTGGAAAATTAATTATCGAAATCAGTAAAATTAATAGAAATTCGGAAAAAATTTCTTTTTCTTTCTTTGCCGTATTCGTGGTTGTTTTGCAATATAACCCAGCAAACAATTTTTAGTGAAATTAAGAAGCAATACATATGTGTGTAATTTTTTGTTAATTTTTCATAAAATTGATCATAATTAGTTAAATTTTGAGAAAATTACAATTGCTAACCCAGCAAACAATTTTTTTTCTATTCGGGAAAAATAAGTAAACTTAATTTTTCGGTAAAGTTTGTACAAATTTGTAATTTTAGTACAATAATTTAAATTGATACTGGAGATTTCACTTCGTGCAAAGAATTTAATTTTCATTTTGATAATTTCGTTCGATTTGTGATAAGAAAAATAGTTGAAACCACCAATAATTTCTATACTTTTTATAAAAGGAGTTTCTGAAATTGATTCGAAACCGAAAGTTGATCTCGGAAATTAGTTAACTTCATTTTTCTTGTCTAAACGACAAAATCATTTCAATTTCCTTGAGATCCTGCCAGAAATTTTTGAAGTGTTTTTTTTTTTAAAGTGATTTGAAACCGTTGGTTGATTTCGGAAATTATTTAAATTCGTTTTTATTTGTCTAAACGACAAAAATCATACAATTTCTTTGAGATCCTTACGGAAATAAATATTTCTAAGGAAATTTATAATCGCTAATTGGTTTCCTATATACTTTCTGTGATCCCTACATTTTTGTGAGAAACAATATTTCTTAATGGCTCCAAGAAAACATAAAGGTGCGATCACAATCGAAAGCTTATATGCACAAAAGAACACAGTGATGACCAACATAACGAGGATGAAAACCTATATTGAAGAGAAAACTATTTCGTTTTCTCAGAACAACTTACAGTGTCGCCTTGAAATTTTAAATTGCTACATAGAGGATGCGATGGACATTCAGTCCGAGATTGAGGTCCTAGATCCCACAAATGGTGATCGGGCCGAAGTGGAAGATTTGTGCATTGACACAAAGAGTCTTTTTTTGAGTTACTTAACTCCGAGAAACCCAAGTATGGGTGAAACGTCATTTGCCTTTCAGGGTCACAAAAGCAGACTCCCACTCATGAAATTACCAAAATTCAGTGGCAAATACTCGGACTATAAAAATTTTATCAGTTTATTCAATAGTTTGGTTTATACTGATACGTCTTTGACAGATATTGAAAAATTCAATCATCTGATATCATGTCTCTCAGATGAAGCGCTTGGTACCGTAAGGGCGTACCAAGTGACTGAGCAAAACTACTCCAAGGCTTTAGAAAGTTTGAAGAAAGTTTATGACAATCCGTGTTTGATCTTTTTTGACAACATAAGAAAGTTGTTTGATCTTTCGGAAATGTCTAGGGCCTCGTCTTCAGCCTTGATTGACACGGTGTCGGCGATTTACGGTTCTCTTTTGTCTATTGGTAACGAGAAGGACATTGTCAACGCCATGATAATTCATCTGGTTATGTCTAAGGTTGATACAGTTACTCGGACAAAATGGGAGGAGCAACTTGATTATCAAAAGTTGCCCTTGTGGAGTGATTGTGAGGCCGCATTAAATAAACGTTTCCAGCATATCTCTGCTGAGGAAGCCTAGAATACCAAATCGAATCACCGTTCACAGGCTTCTACTCAAAATGCCCCCGTGTCAAAAAAGAGCGATAACTTTTCAAAGAAGAAAGCTAAATCCTTTTCGGTTCAAACGGGAACACAACAAGCTTCCTCAAAATGTATATTTTGTAAATCGACACAGCATTTGACACAGAGATTTGATTATGTAAAAGGTGTTCCTGCCTGTATTAATTGTTTGAAAAAAGGACATACAGTGACGAAATGCAAGTCTTCTAAGTGTCGAGTTTGTAGTTGCGCACATAACACTTTGTTACACATTTATGCGCCAAATGACGCACAAGTACAAAGTGGTGCTAGTTCTGATCCCAATCAGCCTTCAAAGTCAACGGCATTTACACATCTTTCGTCTTCTAAAGACAATGTGATATTGGCAACGGCTTTGGTTAAAATCAAAGATAAGTCTGGTCAACATATTCTGGCTAGAGCTTTATTGGACTCCTGTTCACAAATAAATTTTGTAACTGAGGAACGCAGCGACTTCAACTACGAAAAGAGGAACGGAATCTCAGTGTAGATGGAATTGGAAGAACGAATGCTTCCTCCAAATCTAAATTACAAGCCACGGTAAAATCTCGGATGAACTCCCACGAATTTTCTTAGGATTATTGGGTTCTTCGATCGATTTCTTCTTACCAACCAGATCAAGTTATTTCAACTTCTGATTGGAATTTACCTGCCAATATAGAATTAGCTGATTCATACTTTTTCAAACCTCAGAAAATTGATATGTTGATCGGCGCTGAGGTCTTCTTTGAATTGATTTGTGTTGGTCAAATTAAAAAAAGAGTCCAAACATGCCAACTCTTCAGAAAACGCTTCTGGGTTGGATTGTTTCGGGCAAGTACAAAGCGTCGAAGAATTTAATTAATAGTTCATGCCATTTAAGTACTCTAAATGAAAACGAATCATCTTTGCATTCAATAGTTCAAAAATTCTGGGAATTAGAAGAAATTCCCCAGGAGGCGAATGTTCTATCTGCCGAACATCAACAATGTGAGGAACATTTCACGAAATCTATTCGACAATTGCCGTCGGGTAAATTTGAGGTGGCGCTACCTTTCAAAGCGGATCCAAAAACGTTGGGTCTCTCTTTTGAAACAGCCAAGCGGCGATTCCTATGGTTGGAACGTCGGCTGTCAAAAGAACCACAAACGAAAGAGATGTATAATTCTTTTATGAAAGAATACATTAATCTGGGACATATGTCTATTGCAGACAATAAAGTACCCTGATTTTCCTCACTATTTTATACCACATCAGTGTGTATTACGCCCGCAAAGTTCTACGACAAAACTTCGGGTGGTTTTCGATGCCTCGTGTAAAACTTCAACGCAACGTTCTCTAAATGATCTACTAATGATTGGCCCTACTGTTCAGGAGGAGTTGTATTCTACACTGATTCGTTTTCGGCTGCATAAATACGCAATGACGGCTGACATTGAGAAAAATGTACCGTCAAGTTCTAATTGATGAGGCCGATAGAGATTTTCAATTGATTTTATGGCGTGAAAAGCAGTCTGATAATATTGAAATCTTTAGACTGAATACAGTTACTTATGGCACGTCTTCGGCTCCATTTTTGGCAATACGTTGTCTAACGTATTTGAGCGAATTGTTCGCAAAATCGTTACCGATTGGATCTCAGGTCGTGCGAAAAGACTTTTATGTCGACGATCTGCTAACTGGTGCTGATTCAATTGAGGACTTGACGTAATAAGAACTCAAGTTACTAAAATATTGAAATCCGCAGGTTTTAATTTAACAAAATGGTTTTCAAACCACTACAATCGAGCTGACGCAGCTATGGTAGAGAAACCTGTACAAATAGATCCGGATTTCACTAAAACTTTAGGCACATATTGGCGTCCGAAGAGTGATGTTTTTAAATATCATTTAGACGATTCTTTGCAGAATCTGAGAGCCACGAAACGTAACGTTTTATCTGTTTCGGCTCGGCTTTTTGATCCGCTCGGACTTTTGTGCCCCTTGGTTGTAAAAGCCAAAGTCTTACTGCAAGAGCTTTGGCTGCTGAAGTTAGATTGGAATGAATCAATCCCCACTCGCCTTGACAGTTCTTGGGAGAATTTGAAAGCCAATTTATTAAAAATTGATATAATAGAAATTCCGAGATATGTTTTAACGACTTCAAGAACCAAATGCCAAATTCATGGATTTTCTGATGCCTCCATGAGAGCATATGGCTGCTGCATTTACATCCGGAGTCGAGCGTCGGGTGATACTTCGTGCCGACTTTTGACTGCAAAATCGAAAGTTGCTCCTCTTAAGACCAAGTCACTTCCAATACTTGAATTATGCGCGGCCCATTTATTGGACAAATTGTGGTCTAAAATAAATCCATGATTTCATGTGAAATCGAAAATGTAACGTTTTGGACTGATTCAGAAATTACCTTACACTGGATTCAAACTCATTCATCTACGCTGGCCACTTTTGTTTCGAATCGAGTTGCTGAAATCCAAGAATTATCAGGCCAAGTCGCATGGCGACACGTTCCAACTAAAATGAACCCGGCTGATATAGTTTCAAGAGGGTGTAATGTAGATGAGCTAGTTGACTCAATATGGTTCAATGGCCCAAATTTTCAGCTCAAAGAGAGTAAAGCCTGGCCTGTTAATGAACATTTCAGGCTAACTGCCGAACAAGTCACTAGAAAAAAGGAAAACTAGTGTGTTTTTCGCTGTAGAGGAAAAGGAAGCCAACTATATTGTGAAGTTGATGGAAAATTACTCGGTGTATACTAAGATGATACGAGTTTTTTCATATGTCTTTCGTTTCCTTGACATTGCTCGGGGAAACAAGTGTCGCCATTTGGGAGTTCCTACAGCGAAAGAAATTAATTGGACGTTTCTTAAATTCGTTGAGCTTATTCAAAAGCAAGAATACGCTGATGAACTTAAAAGGTTAAGTAAATCACAAGTTTTGCCCTCTAACCTACAAAGGCTGAATCCATTTGTCCATCAATTTAAAGACGAACATCGCTCGTTTTCACTTATTAGGGTAGGCGGGCGGTTGCTAAACGCACCTATTGCATACGATGCAAAATTTCCCCTTTTGATGACGAAAAAGTAACATTTTGTGAATTTGTATTTGCGACACCTACACTTTAGTAACTGTCATGCGGGAGCGAAAGCGTTAGTAGCTCTCTTACGAGATAGAATTTGGCTCATAAATGCCAGAGAGGAATGTACGAAAGTGGTTCGAAAATGTCTGCATTGTTTTCGTTATAAACCTAAACTAATGGGTCAAATAATGGGAAATCTGCCCGCTGAAAGGGTGAGACCTCTACGCCCATTTAAAATATGTGGGTTAGACTTTTGCGGCCCTGTGAATATAACTCTCAAGATTCGTGGCCGTCCACCCGTAAAAATGTATATAGCAATATTTGTGTGTTTTACGTCTAAAGCTATACATATTGAATTGGTAACTGATCTGTCTTCGAATTCTTTTATTCTTTGTCTTTCAAGGTTCGTCGGCAGGAGAGGCCTTCCAGAACGGATATACTGCGACAACGCAACCAACTTCGTCGGCGCCAATCGCGAGCTTCAAGAGGTCCAAGAAGCAATGCTCAGCCATGCCAACGAGATGGTGTCGTACGCTGCCAGCAAAGGGGTCAGCTTCACGTTCATTCCGCCTCGAGCTCCGCACTTCGGAGGACTGTGGGAAGCGGCAGTCAAATCTGTCAAAGGGTTACTAATCCGGACCGTAGGCAAGGTGTTACTAACCGTAGAGGAGCTACAGACGGTTCTCATCGAGGTAGAGGCAGTACTCAACTCCAGGCCAATCGCCCCTGTCAGCAACGATCCGAGCGACGGCGAAGCGCTGACTCCAGGTCACCTGCTAATAGGAGAGGGCCTTCTAGCGCTACCGCAAGAATTGCATCGCGAAGATCTGGTCAAGCCAACGTACTCCAAGAGATGGCGGCTTATATCCACTCTCAAGCGGATGTTCTGGCGATCTTGGAAGAAAGATTACGTCCGCAGTCTGCAAGCCAGAACCAAGTGGGCAATAGAAGAACCAGATCTCAACGTCGGCAAGCTCGTCGTCGTCCACGAGGACAACCTTCCGCCCCTGCAATGGCTCACCGGTCGCATACAGGCGGTTACTCGCTGCCAAGACGGCAAAGTCAGGGTAGCGGAAGTGAGAACTAAGAATGGGGTGTTTAAGAGGCCAATCCATAAGTTGGCTTTACTGCCATTGGATTGAAGACCGTTGGTCTTTCAATGGGGCCGGTGTTAAGTCAGGTCGTATATTATTTTTTTTACTTTCTTTATTTATTTTTATATTTAGCAGTCTTCTACTGAATTTTTCTTCTAACGTAAATACTCTTTTTCCCAACCAATAATTAACTTTAACGTCATCTAACTTTATTGAATTGCCATCTTTTTTGATGGTTATTTGTCAACTTGCTTGGGAAATTTTATATAAAACTGTTATAATTTAAGCTAGAGTAAGGATCCATTTTAAATAAAAGAACACTCTTGTATAACCCTTAACCGAGTGCGAACTTCTCACTGATTAAGAATCCAAAAAAATTTTTGAAATCGGATAAAAATTATGAATTCTAGAGTCAATCAAAGTTGACAATTTTTCGGACTTACAAAAAATGTTTAAACAAAAAAAAAATATTATTTTTTCAATTGAATATCAGGCAAACTATGCAACCGATCATTAATTTTTTGGTGTCGGATGAAAGGTATGTTAATTACAATGAGACGATGTAAAAAAAGGGTTATTCGGTCCAATACTTTTTTTTTCAGGCGCAAAAAGACCCAAACACATGATATTTGGGTCTTTTTTCACACTTAATAGAATAGAACAACAAAAGTGACGGTTTGTGACGGGAACTATTAAACAGAGGTTGTTAAGTATTTAATACTCTAACTTATTTTCTTGAAATTGGGTGCCCGTACTTGCCCGTGTACATGAAAAAACAATAAAACTGTAACAACTTTTACTACAAAAAGATATATTTTCAAAATATTCAAACAGATTTTGGGCAGCACTGAGATCCACTCTAATTGTATACCAAACTTAGTAGATGTATTGGTCTTTAATTTATTATTTAGTTTTTTTATGCTTTTTCATTCGCTTACAACGCCCCCTAGCGTTGTAAATTTGGGATTTTAAATAAAAAAAATGTAAAACATATGAATTGCAAAAAAAATACTTAAGTACAAGTATATGTGTCATGTTGGGATTTTTAAGAATTTTTTAAACGGACAAAGGTTTTTGTACAAAAAAAAATTATCTAAATTTATTTTTAGTAAGTTTTTAATTTAAAAAGTATTAACTTTTTGAACCATAGTGAATGAGCTGTTAAAATTGAACCTACAGCTAATTATAAAGAAATGAAATTAAAGCAATGAGTATTTCATCTTGCACTTAACTGAACATTGCAAAAAAAAAAAACAAAAATAAAAAATATTGTAGTAGGCATCGGCAAGCACACACATTTTTTAAAGCTTTATTTCCAAATATTCTGTGCTAATAATGTTATCTAGTCTCAATATCTAGCCAGTGACAATCAAAGTGAAAAAAGTGTGTGGAAAAAAACATTAAAAAATTTTAAACAAAAAACTAGTGATAAACTTAAAATCAAATAAAAAAAATTCATGTAAAAGGAAATAAATTAAAATAAAATACATTTAATAAAGAGAACAAAGCAAAAACAATAAAATATTGTGAAAAGTTTAACATTATTAATATATAAATTCTAAATTATTTATCCATAAATAAGCACAATGTCTTTACAAAATTTAAAATTGTTTGAGTTATTTAGAAGCTCGGAAGATGAAAGTGCATTTAATTTGGCTGTTATAAAATAATTAAAACTTTTATCAGAATATGAAGAAAGCGATGGTATTAAATCCAAACTTCACAGCACTTATATGTTTCTTAAAGCAAAATGGAAAGCCTCCAGCCGTACAACGGTGCCGCAGTGGGCCTTTTACAATGCGGGTGCGGTTTTCTTGAAGCTAAAGGAGATAAAATTCAAGTGCGTTTTAAACATTAAATATGTTCTGATAATTTCAACAGTTATGATTTTTGCAACGAAAAAAGTCAAAACGATGCACTGTGCCGGCCATGCCGGTTAATTATTCTTAAGCTAAAGGGATTATCTTTCAAATACTTTATAAATTTTAATAATATCTTTATTACTTTAAAAGTTATAATGATTACAACGAAAAACGTCAAAAGACAACACTGTGCACAGTGCCGCGGATGGCCTATCACCTTGCGGGTCATGTATTTTAAAGCTAGCGGAGTTTTCTTTCAAATGCTTTTTAAATTTTTAAAATATCTTTATTACTTTAAAAGTTATGATTTTTGCAACGAAAAAGGTCAAAAGGCGCCACTGTGCGCCGTAATGATTTCTTGGCAGTATTATTGGTCTTTTAGTATTTTCGGGTATTACAGGTGCCAATTCTTTTCTTCCATTCATGCAAATCACCATATTTTCGTCAATATAAGGGGAGCATTTGTATAAGATACTTGATTTAGAAATCTCGTCACATTTGTTGTTTGTTAAAAGAGCCAATTCATCTTTAAAACACTCAGATTGAATTTGACGATATAAAAAGTTTTCCGACAACGCAAGCAGCTTAGAACCATCAGGAACTATATATACAATTTGTTTAGAAAGCAGATATTTCATCTTTAACTTGTGGATGAATGTATACAGTTTAACAACAGTTTTC
Organism: Delia radicum; assembly: GCA_021234595.1. Taxonomy (NCBI): domain Eukaryota; kingdom Metazoa; phylum Arthropoda; class Insecta; order Diptera; family Anthomyiidae; genus Delia; species Delia radicum. Next base: position 169,359,100 of record CM037854.1, on the reverse strand, counting down.
CGTAATCTACTCCATGAAGAAAATCTATCAAATTTTATAAAGTTTTTATCGATTACCTCTAAGTGTAACATCAGTAGATGTGGTCTCAATTCTTCTGAAGGTTTTGATTCTTCTAAGTTATTCGGAGGCCATTCATCTTGCTTCAAAAAGGTTGGCCCACTAAACCATCGGCTTTGCATATTGAAATCAAAACTTTTCTTCCACTTTGTCGCATCATCTGCAACGTTATCTTTTGTCGGTATATGTCTCCATTCTGAGGACAGGACTGTATTTGAATCTGACCAAAACCACCGTTTTTCAATTTGCAAGTTGCGAATACAGCTTATAGAGTTTGCAATACGCATGCCCAATACCGCAGCCATCAATTCCATGCGTGGAATTGAAACAGGTTCTTTTGGAGCAACCTTTACTTTGGCGCTAACTAAGGAGCAGTGAATTCGTCTGATGAAACCACTCGAAAATAGGCAACTGCTGTGTATGCCATTTCACTTGCATCGACAAAGACATGAAGCTGAGTTGAATTCTTACTTTTTCGATATTTGGTAACAGTTGAATCCAAATTAACCATTTATGGAAGATTTTGTCATTTACTTCATCAGTCCATCCTTCAGTAGTTCTCCAAACTTCTTGCAATAAAATTTTCAAGTATACAACATAAGATGATAGAAAGCCAAGGGGATCAAATATTGACATTAGAGTTCTTAGTATTTCGGTTTTTTGTTGGTCGTTTTATACCAGATAATACATCTTTATTAACGTGATTAAATTTTAGAGAATAGGTAAAAACGTCATCAGCAGTTGACCACCACATACCTAACACTTTTTCTGTTGTCATCTCTAGCACTTTAGATCCAATAGATAAGCTGTTTTGTTCTTCCAACTAACCAAGAGTCTCCATTACGGCTTTAGAATTCGATTTCCAATTTCGGATGAAAAATCCGCCTTTGCTATGAATAAATGCTACATGTTTTGCTAACTCAATGGATTCAGATTCCGAATCTGCGCAGTCTAATAGATCGTCTACATAATGGTGGTGAACAATTGAATCCACAGCTCTAGGAAATTTTTTATTATTTTTAATATATTGTTCTGAGCTTGGAGAGCACGCAGCACCAAACGTCATTACTTGCATTACATAGATATCAGGATTTCTATTAGTTTCACCGTTACGCCATATGAACCGCTGTGCATTTTGATCTTCTTTGTGAAGACCTGGTGGAACACCTCTTTAATGTCTCCACAAATAGCAAATTTCTTCATCCGAAAACAATATAGTACAGAAAGTAGTGGGGCCATCAAGTCAGGTCCTTTCGGCAGCATAGCATTCAAGGAAACTCCACGTACTTTGGCAGCTACATCCCATACTAAACGCACTTTACCCGGCTTATTTGGATTTGTTCCTGTGAAAATTGGCAGATACCATATAATGCCAGTTGCATTCTGAATTTCATCTGCAGAAAGTTTCCTTGCGTATCCTTTTTCCACCAAGCCATCAATTTGTTAAGCTATGATTGGGAGGTGTTGAGGATCTAGCTTTTTTCGAGACATTCAATGCCATCGGAAAGCTATTTGGGACTTCCTGAGTGTCTTCCTTCCAAAGCAATCCAGTTTCAAATCTATTCCCCGTACGCTTTGTAGTTGTTTGAAGCAAATAATTTCCACGTTTATCTTCAGCCGACAATAGATCATCTTTACGTCCAAAGTTTTCCAATTAAAGGTAATCCGATACTATCTTTTGGAGCTTTTCCATTTCGTAATCACAGTTACACTCCATAATCCTGTGGTATCCTAGAGTTATCGATTGCAATGCATCGCCTCCACCGTGAATTACCCATTCCATTTGAGTCTTGGATGCACGTTCAGAACCTTCAACTAACTTTGAAGTGTTGCAAACGTATCCTTTATTTAAGCCGATAAGTATTTTTGGCGTGGCGCCGTGATAACTTGAAAATGGTACATTTTTTAAATGCTTATAAGAATCGAATTCTTGTTTTGTGACACTTTGTACCGGTAATGACAGGTTTTTTACAGTGCGGACTTTAACAAGATCATACTTTTTTGAATTTGAGTAACTACTTGATATACGAACGCTGACTTGCATTGATTCTTCCTCTGTGCGAGATGTGTCAGCTGTCCAATTTAAGCATAAATGTTTCATTTCGCCTTTTAATCCGAGTTGATTGCAAATATCTTTTTCTAAAAGCGTTACATTTGATCCATCATCTAAGAAAGCAAATGTATCTACGGTAATATCCTTATTGTGTAAAGTTACTGGTATAATCTTGAAGTAAGTAGTATCTCCTAAGCATGGGTTTGAGTGAGTTGTGACGGTTGGGTTCGTTCGAAATTTGTGAAGTTGTGGTGCCTAGCATCGCAACCTTGCACGGAACATTGTGCATCAGAACAACGATAGTTGCCATGTTTCTTGAGGCACAAGCGGCAAATTTTAAATTGGCGCACTTTATCCCAACGATCCGATAGCTTCATTTGCAGAAACATTTCACATTCATTAAGTGGGTGAGTTTTATTGCATAGAACACATAAGTCTTTAGTACCTGATGTTTGCTCATTTCATGTAAATGTAAATATCCATTAGTTTTATAAGAAACAATACAAGGACTTACTTTAGTAACTGCTTCAGCTATATCAAATAACCATTTGGAAAACACTGATATATCAGCATCTTTATATGCAACGTGCATGGCCCAATTGAGTTTTGTCTGCGCTGGAAGCTTGTCGACAAGTTCTTAGAGCAGCAAAGGATTATTTCTGTGAGCCTTCAATCCGGAAGCTTCCAAAGTAGCACATAGATTTCGGACTGTAATAGCGTAGCTAACAAGACTGTCTAGTTTATCTGCTTTTGGTGAAGTTTCAGATCGAATTTTTTTCCAAAAGTGTTTATTATTATTTCTGGGCGAAAAACATCATCTTAAGCGTGCGAATCACCTCTGGAACATTTTTTGGTAGTAAAAGATGGCAGCTTACTGCATCAAAAGCTTTTTTTTAAGCATTTTTGAAGTCGCAAAAGATTTTCTGCATCGGAGAATCCGCAAAGTTTCGTGCTCTCTCCAAAGGATCTAAAAAAAAGTGGCCACGCTAAAAATAGGTAAATCTTTAGACAAAGCTTGGCGGGCCGAAAGCTGAATATTTGTAGGAACATCTTCTTGTATATGTATGAAATTTTTCGGAATTGCCCCTTGGATTGTGAATGGGTTTTTGTATCGCCTAGGTGAATAATGCTGATCGTTTTCAATTTGCCATTGAGAATCATTTGGCTATTTTGAAACCCATTCTTCTCTACGAGTCATGGCTTTACTATGAACACTGTCTACGTCGTCTTCAGACATAGCTAAAATTTTAAATTTTCTTTGCTGGAATCGTTCTGCTATAGCCTTTTCTTCTTCGAGACGATTAAGTTCCAGATTTAACCTACGTTGTCGAGATGAGGTGGTAGATAATATTGACCTAGTCTTTGAGTTGTGCACAAATCGCTCAGAGACCTCTTTATTTGCTGGTCTCATTGTATTCGAATGCACAGACATGGTCTTTGATTTGTGTACGGACTGCTCACGTACCTCGTTTTCATTTTCAGGTTTTTTTGTGCATTTGGAACATATCCAGTCGTGGTTCTCTACAGAATCTGTTACTCCTGCGCATGTGAAGTGGTACCACACGTCACATTTATCGCACTGGACCATTTCTGCAGTATCTTCCACATTGCATTGGCCTTTAACAGCTTCTTTTTGCGGTGTGTGGCAAACGACGAACATTATTGAATGTATTTATTTTGAAGATTGTTGGAAAAGAAACTATTTTTTGATAGTAAATATGAATTTTTGTTAATTTATTAACTTCAAATAAATAGTTTTCACAATCACGTTTTTTTCCAACTGACGTTAAGAAATAAATTGTTTTGAAATTTCTAATATTATTTTCAAAGTTAAGAAGTTTTAAGTTTTCTTTTTTTCTTGTTCTCAACACACCCGATATTATACCAGCATTAGTCACTTGACTTTGAATCTTCGGAAATGAAGGACATTTGTTTTCATGAATTATCCGCTGATCAATTCATTTGAAAAAGTAGGCCTGGGCTCCACAAATCTTTTAGAACATCACATTGATACGGATGATTCTGTCCCAATAAAGTGTAGGCATTATCCGCTTTCGCCTCCAAGGCAAGCTGAGGTCTATCAAGAGCTTGATCGGTTATTACCAATGGGCGTAATCGAGGAATCGAATTCACCTTGGTGCTTCCCAGTTGTTAATGTTAGAAAACCTGGTAAAGTGCGTTTGTGCTTTGATTCTGGGAAATTGAACCTAGTTATGAAAAAGGATTCTTACCCTCTTCCTCACATTAACGGATTGCTTAGTAGATTAAAGGACACACATTTTATAAGCGGCATCGATTTGAAGGAAGCATTTTTCCAAATTCGACTCACAGAGTCTTCCAAGGAGAAAACGGCTTTTGCAGTTCCGGGTAGACCACTCTACCAGTACCGCGTAATGCCATTTGGGCTTTGCAACGGTCAGCAGACGATGTCCCGCTTGATGGACAAAGTAATTCCGTCCCGATTACGGAAAAATGTCTTTATCTATTTAGATGATCTTCTGGTTTGCAGTGCCACTTTCGAAGAACATTTGAATTTACTACGTTAGGTCTCAAAATGTCTCCGGGATGCAGGTCTTATCATCAATATTTCAAAAACTAAGTTTTGCCAAAGTGAAATTAAATATTTGGGTTACCGCATTGGTAAAGGATGTCTAAAAGTTGATCCCGACAAAGTTTCAGTCATCGTTGATTTTCCATCACCGAAATCTACTCGCCAAGTACGCCGATTTATAGGCATGGCAAACTGGTACCGATCTTTCATAAATAATTTTTCTAATTTGGCTTTCCCTTTGACAGATTGTCTACGTAAACGCTCTGGCGCTTTTTCTTTAACCCCAGAAGCGATTGATAGTTTTGAGAGACTCAAGATAGCTCTTTCCAGTGCCCCTGTTTCAGCTCAACCCAATTTTTCAAGGGAATTTATTATCCAATGTGATGCTTCTCGGGTGGTGTTTTATACCAGGTGGATGATGATAATCGGGAAAGACCCATATCCTTCGTTTCGCAAAAGCTAAACAGTTGTCAGCGAAATTACACTGTAACTGAGCTAGAGTGTTTAGCTGCGGTTGTTTGTGTACAACGTTTTAGGCCCTATATTGAGGGACTGCCTTTTCGAATAATCACCGATCATTCCAGTTTGAAATGGCTGATGACCCAAAAAGACTTGAACGGAAGATTTGCTCGATGGAGTCTAAAGTTGCAGGGGTTCGATTTCAAAATGGAACACAGAAAAGGTTCCCTTAATGTCGTTCCGGATACTTTATCACGTTTTGACGTTGCTGCCATTGAAATTGATAGTGGTTTTCCCGAAATTGAATTGACATCGTCTGAATTCGATAGTTCTGAGTATAAAGATTTGAGAAATACTGTAATTGCAAATAAAGACAATTTACCCGACCTTTGCCTGTCCGATAAACATATATATAAAAGGATAAAATTTCGCCAGGGAATTGATAACGAGGAAGAAAATCTTTGGAGATTATGACTCCCTAAATCCTTAACGGAATACAACTAGCACACGAGTCTAGCTGCCACGGCGGCTATTTCAAAACACTTTCCTGAGTACGCCAAAAGTACTATTGGCCCGCAAGTGGCACGCGATGTAAAGGCTTATGTGAGCACATGTGAAGATTGCAAAATCATTAAAGCTCCAACCCAGACTCTCCGTCCACCAATGGGAAATGCATATACTACCGTCCGTCCGTTCCAACTTTTATACGTTGATTTTCTTGGTCCGTACCCTTGTTCAAAATCGAAAAACACGTATTTATTTATAGCCCTTGATCATTTTACGAAATTTATTTTTCTCAAACCTTTAAGATCAGCTACATCAATTAACGTTATTGATTTTTTCCAAAATTACTTGTTTAACACATTTGGCGTTCCGCAGTATATCCATATCCAATAACGGGAAGCAGTTCATTTTGAAAGAAATGCAGGAATTCTTTTTACTTTTCGGAGTTACCCATGTTAAAACGGGACTATATTCTCCTCAGGCAAATGCTTCCGAGCGCGCCAATAGGGAAATAATATCTAAAATTCGTTTTTTTTTTTAAGGATGAATCTTATCATCTAAATTGGGATAACTGTATTACCCGTATATTGTCAGTTTTGCGCAGCGATTATCATACAGCTATAAATTGCTCACCCTATTACGCCGTGTTTGGTCAAAACATGTGTATGCATGGTTCGTCGTACACCTTATTGGAAAGGCTAAATATGCTAGATTATGACACCATTGTTAAAAGAGCTGATAAGCTAACTCATATTAGGGAGAAAATTGCTAGGAATCTTGATAAGGCTCAAAAAGTTTATAACACGCGTACCAAGGATATCCGCTACCGAGTTGGGCAGGAGGTTTTTCGTAGAAATCACGACCTTAGTAAATTTCAAAAGGCTATTAATGCCAAGTTCACACCTAAATACATTAAATGTAGCATCCGGGGACAAAAAGGTAATGAAAATAAATAGGCGCATGTTTTCCAATAAATTTATATAAATTTAAATTATTTTTTTTTTTTTAACAAAACCGAACAGAAAAAAAATAAAAATGTGAGAAATATTTTGGTTATAGTGCAGTACCATACCAATTTGTACATGAATTAATAAAAAAAAAACTAATTTTAATAAAAATTAAATGATATATTAAAAACCGAATCGTTAAAAAAAGAAAAAACTAAACTTATTATTAAAAGTATAAATATAATTTAAAAATTTAAATAAAATCTAAAATTTGTAAATAACAATTAAAATGTTTTAGCTTAAAAACGGAGTGACGCAATACATGAACGTATTAATATAAAAAGAAATTAAAAAAGGAAGAATCTTGTGTGAATTAATAAAAAAAAATATATATTAAAGAATTGAAAGACAAAAAAAAGAGGAATTAAAAATAATTAGGGGTGAAAATCTTTATAAACAAAAAAAAAAAAGAAAAACAAAACAACAATTTTTTTTGAAAGAAAAAAAAAATGAGGAAATTTATAGTTAATAGAAATTAACACAAGAAAAAAAAAAGGATAAAAACGCTTATAAGCCAACATACCAGACCACCACATCAATTTGTTCATCATCCACAGCCGCAGCAACAAAAACAATTGTTCTACAAGCATAAGATAAAATCAACTTAAAAAAAAAGAAGAAATTTTTTTTCATCACAACAACAACAGATAAGATTTATATATAGAGACAAAATTTTATTATTATTATATTTTTTTTTATTAATATCAGTTTATTGATTAATGTCAATTATACTTATTTATATACATATAAACTTACATATTCTTATAAATATTCTTAAACCTCACCCTATACTCACCCTACTAATTATATTAACCATTAACTTTTCAACTTACCTTTATGCTTATAACTACGATTACCTATTCTATTTAATACTATTGCAAAATAATCAGTATTTTTAGTATTTTCATTAATAATATTAATCACCTAATGTTTATTGCAAATGTTTGTCAAATAAAGCCATTTGTTAAATGAATTAAAAAAAAATGATTTGCTAAAAGTTTTCTGTCTTGAGGAATGAAGGTTAGCGAAACAGTATGTTTTTGAATAAACGGTGATATAATGCAAACTGTAGGAGCGTTAGCGATTACCATTGGCGTAGCTAATTTTGGCTATGGGTGGGAGAATTGCGCTCTCAATGACAAAAACATTATGTCACCCTTCTATTGGTAAACTTTCAGTTATGATTCATCGAATTATTCGTATTTACATTTGATTTTTTTTTATTCCGACTCTCACTAAGTGGCTTTTTATGTATATGGCAATATTTATTCTCTATGCTTACGAGGCGATGAAACAGGGGTCAAGAACCACGCCACGATTTGCCAAGCTAGCCGAATTTTATCTTTAATGCCATTGACTCTTGATTTTCTCAAAAACATATAAAAAAAAAAATATAAAAAAAAATTTCTTTTTTTTTGCTGAATTTTTTTTTTTTTTTGTGTATTAACCCCGCTCGTAACAACTGTCAGCCTCAATTTTTTCTCACCTTCGCAATTTGTTTGATGTCTTTTAAGGTTGTATTTTGTAGTAAATAATTTTTTACACATACTACATTCAACTTTTACATTTTCACTATGTTTTGTATTAATATGCATTTTTAAGTTACCTTTTGTTAAAAAGGACTTATTGCAAATGTAGCACTCCATTTTTTTTTTTTTTATTTTAATTAAAATTTTGATGTTTACTGAACAAAGTTTTAAAAACAATTAAATGTATAAAAATTCTAATTGCTCAAAATCCACATTTTCTTTCTAAATACATTTTGGTAATACTTACTCTTGACCATACTCATAATGTATAGATGTTTAAAGTTCTAAAAGGTCAATGTGCTTACAAAATAAAAAAAACCAAAAAAAATTGTATAAAATAAAAATATAGAATTGAAATTGCTTACTTGCATTTTCTTTATAATTTTATTAATAGTATGTTTGTCTACTTTTCATCCGGTTATGCAATATAAAATTAATAAAACTCTATTTATTTTTTATATAAAATATAAAAATTGTGCTTTTCTTTAGATTTAATTTTTTTTTTTTTAAAAGAGAGGCAACACTCAGGAAATACTTCCTATATTTTTAGTGCGTTGCTTTCTTTGGATAGGGATAGTATAGAGATGAAAGGTGGGGAAAGATGAAGGGCTTCAGATATGGCAATACTGTAATTGCGCGAGATGATAAGTCTTAGAACAGTTGTTGCTCGCCACCTAATGAAGAGTTGGCGAACTTATTGAAGCTTTTTGGTTCATAGCCCTGATTCATTATTTTACTTCGGTGGGGTTAATTGCTATGGGAACACCGAAGGTGGACATTGTGATACGTATGAGGGATAAAAAAAACTCATACATATTAACTTGATGTTGCCGGCACCGGGTATCGAACCCGGGACCTTCTGTGTAAAAGTCCAATGCGCTAACCATTACACCACAACGCCCACAACAGGCCCACACATTTTTTAATTAAAATTATAATGTTACATGTATAATGTATAATGTTTTAAATGTTAAAATATAACTTTTAACAATTTTTAAATCTGTTTATAGAATTTTTAAGATTAAATAATACCTTAAATAATTTTTGAAAAAGTATGTATAATAATATAACATATCAAATATAAAAAATTTAATCATATTTTAATTCGAAAATAGATAATCCGTTAGGTGAAATTCGTCCCTTAAAAGTAATTCTCCATTTATTATTATTCATCATGGTTAAATAGGGGTTTTGAATTGTTTGGGATTTATTCATTCTTGCTGGTAAATAAAACCATGTGTTATTTTCCAAATACACAGCAACTTTATATCCATAATTACTATCCTTCCATTCAAATTTAGATATTTGAAATTCTTCATTTTGCAACAGAGCATCAATTTTTACATATTCAGGTTTGATTCCCAAATTCTCAATACATTTTTTAAACAATTACTCTTGACCATACTCAACATGAAATAAAAAGTCAGAGATCTTCACAACAAAACAAATAATTTATAAAAGAAAAAACTAAATGTCTGTACGTATCCGCTAGCAAAGATAAAAAACAAAAATAATTAAAGCAAGTTAAATACTCAACATGAAATAAAAAGTCAGTGATCTTGACAACAAAACACGTAATTTTTGTCTTCTTCTTCCTGTAAAGAGACTAACTAAAATAACACTTTCTAACATAAAATTTGAAGAAACTTGCTTAACGGCGACTCAATCTCTAACCTACACTTGGTATCCAACTATTGTATGTGAATAAAGCGCATCAAAAACGTGATAATTACTTGTGAAAGAGAGATAGGATTAAGAAGAAGAAGCATTATAGTTGAGAAATTAATTGTGCATTGGTTTTAGTTAATTCTGTCTCTTCTGATCGAAACAATACTTGTGTGTACGTAGTGTGACAAAACTCCACTTAGCCACAGTCATCGCTGTGTCGACCGTGGCTCAACTCGTTAAGAGCGAGATTACGATGCATAGCTTGATGCTAAGGCAGTGGGTTTGAATCCCAGTACGACACCAAAAAAAAAGTAAAAAAGTTTTTTATATAGAGCAAATTAACAATATAAAATACTTTGTTCAATTGACACATAAATTAACCACTGACGAGTCCCAGGAGGGGGACGAAACTGCGGCAGTGTATTGCTTGTGTATTCCTTGTGTCCGTAAAATGTTTCAATAAAAACGTTTTCTTCTTCCTGTAAAAAGACTATTTAAAATAAAGTTCTACAGTAATTAATTAAAAAACAAATATATATATATGTATGCGTAGCGCATAGTTTAGGGACATGGCCAAAATTGTACCCGAAATATGCGGTGTATCGAAAAATTGTCCTCATCTTAAACGCTAGATGTATGAAAAGGCGCGAAAACTTTGGGGACAGTCCCCAAAGTAAGCAAATGTCCCTAAACTATGCGGGGGAACGAATAAATGTCTCTAAACTATGCGCTGTGCATACATATATATATATATATATATATATATATATATGTATGCGTAGCGCATACTTTAGGGACATGGCCAAAATTGTCGCCGGAATATGCGGTGTATAGAAAAAATTGTCCTCATCTTAAACGCTAGATGTATGAAAAGGCGCGAAAATTTTGGGGACAGTCCCCAAAGTAAGGAAATGTCCCTAAACTATGCGGGGGAACGAATAAATGTCTCTGGACTATGCGCTATGCATACATATATATATATATATATATTAGACCTGGCGTATGGGGTTTTTTATTTTTTGGAATTTTGAGTGTGGGTAGCGACGAAAATATGCGATTTGATGCCAAAATTGATGTGGCAAATTTTCAGGCTGATCGGATGGTGCCAACCCGTGCCACAATGAGGTCAAAGGTCAAAATTTTGAAAGGCCACCAAAATAATCTTTTTTTTTTTGCATTTTATCAATTTTTTTAATTAGAAATACTATAAATAAGACTACTTTAAATTTATATATATAACTTGTAATTAATTTATAACTTGTAAATTAGTTAATAGTTGTATTAACGATTAAGTACATAATGGCACCAGAAGCAAATAAATATATATTATAATTTTTAATTGAGCTCTAAGTTGCAAAAATGTATGGTGTTTCTACTATTGTAGTAAGACAAAAAAAAATGCTAACAATATATATGTATTTATACTAGAGATGCGCGTGTGAGTGAGTTTTGACTCACACTCACGTAAGAAATTTTCTAATCACTCACACTCACTCACGGACTTTTTTTGTACGACTCACACTCACTCACAATCACGTGAGTAAATTTTGATCCAATAACGCTCACGTGTGACTCACACAAACTTCACTCACACTCACGAAATACTCACGAATGCATAAAAAATGTTTTATGTACATAATTGGTTTGAAATTTGTACGGAAAATAAATAGAAAATTTAGCCTCTTCGCAAAATGCTGACAAATTACAAGTAAATATTTAATATACATATTAATTTTGTAATTAAAATTGGTTGTAAGGTTTTTGTGTTAATCTTTTACTATTTTTTGAGCATAATAATAACATTAAAACAGGTAATATATAGCAAACTTATTTTTAAAAACTTTTCTTATATGAAGTGGTAACGATTTTTTTAAAACATGGTTTAAATAAAGCAAAAGAGATTATTGTGTAAGGTATTGCCATTTATTTTAAACTAAAAACGCAAAATAAAAAACTTTTAAAAAATCACGGAAACTCACGCAAAAAAATCGACTCACGCACACTCACTCACTCAAAAACTTTACTCACTCACAATCACTCACGAACATTTTTTGGGCAACTCACACCCACTCACAATCACGTGAGTACATTAAGTTTCAATCACACTCACACGTGATCACGCGTGATTCACGCAGTAATCTGCTCACATGCGCATCTCTAATTTATACCAACAACTATTATTGAAAAAACGGTAAAATTTTTTGTTCTTCGCTGTTTTTTAAACTGTCTCAAAATTCCTACGCTTTGAGTTGTCGACAACTGCATATTTGTCTAAAAGTACCGTTTTTTCCGCTCTGCTACTGAGCACATAGCAAGGCTGTTGATATGAATATGTAAAATTTTGTCATTGCGAATTTGAATATTGTTGAGAAAGGTGTAGTTTATTGTAAAATAAAATATTCTGTTAATTTTCGTAATTCCATGGCTCAGAAGATAAATATATCGTTGAAACAGCTTCGATCTGCTGACACAAATGTATACTTGATTGGTAAATGTGAACCAAAAATAGTTGGTGTGAAATTACCATCAAAACAGCAAGTGATTCAGTGTTTTTTTTATAATGTGCGTTGTGAAAACAAAACGGTTAAAGAAAGTGGAAGATTGGTGCTGGATGAAATATTGCCTTTTTGGGAAAAAGCTAGAATCCCAACGCCTGATCAAAGAACATGTTCTGCAAAAGTCATTAAACTTTATGAAGAGTGGAGAAAAGTCCAAAAAGTATGTAAATCTCCGTTCCCGAGTCATCGCAAAAAAGAAAATGACTTTAAGGAAAATTTAAACAATTTATTTGACATTGCCCACGTTGACGCTCTGAAGCTTATAAGTATACAGGAAGATAGAGACTTCTTAATAAAGCAGCGAGAAAATGGGCGTGTTGGTAGCATGACTTGTGTCGATCAAAATGTCGCAAATAAAGAAAAAAGAAAGGCACAAAGATTGGAAGACGAAAAACGTCGAAAAGAAAATTATGAAAAGAAAAAAGGCACTTCAGGTAATTATTATTTGGTATTTGGACGCAAAGTGGCTATTTTTTTTTGTTGTGCACTTAATTTCATGTGCAGACTTGACTATGGAACATGTTGAATTTGATAGTGATGAATCGGGAGATGATGTGCAGGCGATGGATGTAGAACATACTGACAACATTCCAAGTTGCTCCAATAAGCCGATTCGAAAACGTGGAAAAAATAATTTTATTGACGAATGCTGGCTTGTATGGATGCTGGCAATATGTCATCTCCATTAGCTATACACTTCATCAGTGCAACTGCCAAAGCGTTGGGTCACAATATTGAGGATCTTGTTCTGAATTGCACAAGATTGCGTGAACAACGTAAAAAATATCGTCGGCGTCATGGCAAAGAAATTATTGAAAATTTCAAGATAATTTTTTTTCATTTTGGTCAAGTTATAAGTTTTTCTTTAAGCTTGAAGGTTTTTAGATCTCTGAAACATTTATTTTGCATTGGGACGGAAAGCTACTTCCCGCAATTGCTGGAAAAGCAAAAGTTGATCGCTTGGCTATTGTGCTCACGTCGGAGAACGTTGAAAAATTGATAGCTATCCCCATCATTGAAGATGGAACTGGTGCTGTAGTCGCTCAATCAGTCTACGACTATTTGTTAAAAATGAATATGCTGAATTCATTAGAAATGATATGTTTTGATACAACTGCTGCAAATACTGGCCGTCATAGTGGTGCTGGAACTTTATTGGAACGTAAACTGGGACGCAGCTTATTGTGGTTACCATGTCGCCACCATATTGCAGAAATTCTCTTAAGAGCTGTATTTGAAATTAATTTCGGAAAATCAAGTGGCCCAGAGGTGGCGATTTTTGAACGTTTTGCACGGGAATGGAGCACACTTAATTCAAAGGGATATAGCACTTGTATGCAGGATGAACGAGTTTTGAGTGTCATATCTGTTGAGGAACGCGAAACAAGCAAACAATTTTGTCTTGAATATTTAACGAAAGTTCACATTCGGCATGATTATAGAGAACTCCTACAACTTGCATTTATTTTTCTCGGTGGTAGCATTCCCAATTTCACATTTCGTGCACCTGGAGCGACATCTCATGCAAGATTCATGTCCAAGGCCATCTATTGTCTAAAAATGTATATGTTTCACGCGCACTTTAAAATTTCTGCGAGTCAGTTGAATGGAATTCGTAATATTTGCATTTTCTTAGTAAGTCTCTATATCCCATACTGGTTCAGAACCGCAAATGCAGTTGAAGCGCCAAATAGAGATATGCAACTGATAAAGGGAATTATTGGCTACTTTGATAAAAAAATGTCTACAGTGCTATTGGAAAAAATTCGGAACCATCTGTGGTATTTATCAGAGGAAGCAGTTGCACTTGCCTTTTTTGATCCACATGTAGACTCAGAAATAAAGGAAATGATGATTTTGGCGTTGCAAATAGAGTCCGATGAAGACAATTATATCGGTGATGATGTTGATATTATCCCTTCTAAAAAAGTGTGTGCAAGCGTTGATAAATTACAATTATTCACATCCAGAGATTTAAGCTCTTTTGTGACTACTAAAACAACATTTTTTTTTTCTCGTTTGGAAATTTCTATGGATTTCTTACGCTTTCATCCGTCAAATTGGCCTAAGAGCGAAGCATTTTGTAAAGGGGAACAAATCGTCAAATGCATTACTGTTGTGAATGATGCCGCCGAAAGAAAAGTCAAACTAATAACTGACTTTAACAGATGCTTAACACACAACGAAGACGATAAACAGTACTTGTTACACATTGTAGAGAGCTACCGTAATGACTTCCCAGCCTATACAAAATCTTCAATGATGTAAAATAAAAATAATAAGCCTAATAAATAAAAATGAAAGAAAAAAACATTATATTTACAGTATTTCTCATTAAAAAGATTGATAAAACAAAAAAAAAAAGAGTATTTTGGTGCTTTTTCAAAATTTTGACCTTTGACCTCATTGTGGCACGGGTTGGCACCATCCGATCAGCCTGAAAATTTGCTACATCAATTTTGGCATCAAATCGCATATTTTTATCGCTACCCACATTCAAGTTTCAAAAAAAAGTTTTTAACGCCAGGTCTAATATAGAATACGGAAATCATAGGGAAATTCAAGTTTCAAAAAAAAGTTTTTAACGCCAGGTCTAATATAGAATACGGAAATCATAGGGAAATTGGTGAATATTTCACTCCCTACAAATCGACCCGCCCTAATATATATATATATATATATGTAAGCACAGCGCATACTTTAGAGACATTTATTCGTTCCCCCCGCATAGTTTAGGGACATTTGCTTACTTTGGGGACTGTCCCCAAAATTTTCGCGCCTTTTCATACATCTAGCTAGATGTATGAAACGCTAGATGTATGAAAAGGCGCGAAAACTTTGGGGACAGTCCCCAAAGTAAGCAAATATCCCTAAACTATGCGGGGGAACGAATAAATGTCTCTAAAGTATGCGCTGTGCTTACATATATATATATATATATATTAGGGCGGGTCGATTTGTAGGGAGTGAAAAAATTCACCAATTTCCCTATGATTTCCGTATTCTATGGGTTATTCCATGAAAATTTGCCGAAGGAACCATACCTCTATCGTTAAAATCGAGTCCCCTACTTTTTGTTGGTAAAAAGTTCAAAAGTTACGGGCATTTTTGTCCAAATTTTGGACCATTTTTCCATTTTTTTCATGATTTTGTCCAAGAATATTACTTTCATGGCCATTTTTTTGGCTCAATCCATTATTTAATTCAATTTACAATTCAAAACGAAGAGTTTAAGCCCAAATTTATCGAATTCGGTTGATTAATTTATGCGATATTGCTAAAACAAAATAACACATAAAACCAACTTTTTGATTTTTTTTTTCCTTTTTATTTTTTTTTTCTACAAAAATTCAAATTAAGAGATAATAAAGTATCTATCAACCTATTATCAAAAAAAAATATTCAATTTGAGTGTAGTAAAAGACAAAATGTGAAAAAAACATTATTTTTTCTGAAAGTCTTGTTTGCTTTCAAGTCTGGGTGTTTTCGTGCGGCTTTCTAATGTCGTCGCCATAGCGCCTTCTACATTCTTTCCTGCAACTCGTTTAGCAGTGGCAGCCAGCAATTGGACATGTCTTTCCGTTCCTTGAATGTGTAAAGGAATTTGTGGATCATCGAACGGTGGCACTTCGTAATTTAAATATCCCTCCAAATGTTCATACGAATAACTTTGCGTAAACGGTGGTTCGAATAAAATGGTATCGTCATTTAAATCAATCATATTTGTATATTCCGTACAATTAAAGTTTATAAGAGATTTTTTATAAACTCTAAGTTCCGTTGGGTCGACAATATCTCTTCGGTAATGTAAAATCTTCTTTATAGCAATGTTTCGTTTTTCCATTCTATCATCAAACAACATAGATAGCAAGATATTTTCTGAGTGTGCAAAATATGGATTATCTTGAATTACTGTATTTGCAACTCCAAGTAAATTCGGTGGTAAAAATCGTGTCCAAGTAATAAATTTAAAAAGTAATGTACTACCGTATGCGGCAGAGCTATAATACTTAACATTGAAATACATAGGCGTGTATACTTTTATTATATAGTTCGCCAGAATTTTTAAATTTTCAGTTGGATTATTAGATGTCACATAAAACCGTAATAATCTATTGGCTTTGGTCAGCCAACGAGAATGTGCAATCGGCCCTGGTTTTATGTGAGACAAGTCCGCAGGAACCACACCATTAGAAATTGCATTGGCCATTAACATCAAGTACCTCGAATCAGTAGATAATTCTTCTGGATTTAAATCACCAGGAGGCATATTTTCCAAAGCGATTTCCTCAAAATCGGTTACCACCTGAAAAGCTAAAAAATAGAATGAAAAATGGTAAAGAATCAGCTATAAAAATTACATACCGGAAGATTTTCACAATCAGCAATTTTTGAGCTCAACTTTCCGGTAGTTGATCGTGGTCCAGTGGTGGTTGATTTGTCTAAAGTGTCAAACAAATGTCTAAACGGAAGCTCGTTAAAGTGCAGAAGACACACAAACCAGTGCAGTGGTCTCTTTAACTGTTTTTCGAATAGTCGCAAAATTCCACCGTGTACGCCAGTATTTGTTGGTTCACCATCAGCGCATATGGCAATTAATGAATCGAGAGACAATTGTTTTTCTTGGAAGAATTCGATCAATTTGTTGACTTTGCTTGCCGCAGTTTCACTTTCTAGTTTTGTGTAGCCTATCAATTGAGATTTTGGTTCCCTCAAAACAACTAGATGAGGTTCTTTAACCATCCTTGGATGCAACTTCTCATCAATTTTTTCTACAGTTAGAGCATCATTTTTCCTGCCGTCGAATGAAAATGATATCAAATTCGAGCCATCATACCGCTTACGAAGTGCGTCTTGTCTCCATTTTTCTCTTTCTCTACGAAGTTTACTTTTATCCATGATGACAAGATTGTCATGAGCATCTTTTACGCCCAGGTCTTCCATCAGAGCTGTTGCCAATGCTGATCCCATTCTATCATGCACACCAAATCTGTCACACATCATTGCATAGTTTTTAGTATTGTATCTGGGAGTGTATGTTTGTGGTGGTAGAACTAATTCTGAACCTCCTCTCACATCAACTTCCATTTCGTCATAATGTGGTTCGTATGTAGGATCGTTGCTCACTGGGATTGTTGGTATAGTCGTTGGTATCGTCTCTTCACTTCCACTATCGTGTTCCGGTATCGTTTGTATTCTGTCATTATATTGATCGCGCATGAAATCTTTTAAGTTTTCTGGGATAGATCCACATGAGCAGTCGTTTTCCATGTTGAATAATTGGTTTGTTGATTCTACGAATTTAATTATTTAATTCTGTTGCGCGTTTTACTCGTTGTTTATCTGCATTACTATATGCGTCAAGCAAATTATTCAATTTTCTAATGATGCTACCTTTGAGTATAAGTTCAATATTAAGTTGATTCCAAATTTCTAACAATCTGTCTGCTACTTGGGGAGTAAATCTTATATACGAAAACATTTTGCTTTGGGCTTTTGAACGTTCGGCCAAGAAAAAATAGTTGGCTGAATTTCAGTTTATGGGGGACACCCCTAGAGAAAAAATCTGAATATGCCATCCCCTTCAGAATGTTCCCAGGAGTACGAAAATCATAATGAATAAGGGGGCTCACGCCCCCTATGGGCGTGGCAGTCGAAAAACGACCCGGCCCACCTACGTAGACAATATGGGTATCAAATGAAAGCTAATGTCTTCACGATTCCAAAAATAGCCATAGTTGCCAGATCGGGCGGTTTTTGCAGCCGATACGGCCATTTTTGTTAAATAGGGGCGGGGGTGAAAAACGACCCATGCCACCTACTGAGGCAATATTGGTATCAAATGAAAGGAAATGTCTTCACGATTCCAAAAATACCCGTAGTTGCCAGATCGTCCAGAATTTGAGGAAGATATGTTAATTTTTATAAAATGGGGGAAGCACTCGAGATCCCCGCCGTCTAGAATTAAGACATACTGGAGTTAAAAACCCCTAAGCCCGGCCGTAGGCCGGTCACGCAGAAAAACTTTACTAAGCGAAGCCAGTATAACAAATTTTCATTAACCAATCAGAAGCTTGGCAAAATTTCAGTTTATAGTAATCTTTTCGCACAAAATGCTCATTTTTGTTTGATTTTAACAAAATATAAGCAAAAAAAAAGGAAAAAAAAATTTCCCCCACCCCAAATTTTGCCAAAATGGCCATATCGGCTACAAAAATTGCCCGATCTGGCAACTACGGCTATTTTTGGAATCGTGAAGACATTAGCTTTCATTTGATACCCATATTGTCTACGTAGGTGGGCCGGGTCGTTTTTCGACTGCCACGCCCATAAGGGGCGTGAGCCCCCTTATTCATTATGATTTTCGCACTCCTGGGGTCATTTAAGGGGGCGTGGCATTTTTTTTTTTTCCAGGGGTGTCCCCCATAAACTGAAATTTTGCCAAATAGTTACTTCAATATATCTCGTTTAGTTGACAGATTAATATCAGGTAATTCACAGGCCACGCCAAAAGAAAAAACATCATGAGAGACCAAATGTTGCAAACTACTGCGTTGGTTATCTGTTGGATTTTGCGATGAACCAGGCTCTGAATCCATTTTTTAAACCGTCACTAAAAGAATTAAATATGTTTTTCATAGAATAATAATATAACTATTAACTATAATAGTTAGCAATGTTTTTACACTTACCTTTAAATCTTTTCTAAATTTCAAAATAGTTTGATTATTTGTTAGTTATTTCAAGTAACACTTCACTGAAATGACGCTCAAACTAAACTAGCATACACTGGAATATTATAAACAAACAAAAATAACAAACAAAAATAAAGAAGTCTATAAAGAAACTAAAAACAAAAAGAAATAAACAAACATAACACAGGGTATGCACCCTGTGAAAAAATATGCCAATAATGTAAAGCGGAAATCAGTCCAGTCGTAACGTAAGGTTCGTAAGCTTCGTAAGTCAAAAAAATTGAGCCAAAAAAATGGCCATGAAAGTAATATTCTTGGACAAAATCATGAAAAAAAATGGAAAAATGCTCCAAAATTTGGACAAAAATGCCCGTAACTTTTGAATCGTTGGACCAATGTTGGAGATTTTTTTTTTGTAAATTGATCAAAATGAGCTCACCTTTCCAACGCGCCTACTGGCGATTAAACCCGATCGATAGTTTTTGAGTTATGGATGTGAACGTGTAGGTAATATTTCATACGAACGTCAATTTGGGAAAAAATCTACCAACAAAAAGTAGGGGACTCGATTTTAACGATAGAGGTATGGTTCTTTGGCAAATTTTCATGGAATAACCCATAGAATACGGAAATCATAGGGAAATTGTCGAAAAATAAATCGACCCGCCCTAATATATATATATATATATATATATATTTTAGGCCGGGCCGATTTGTATGGAGGCAAAAAAATCGCTCAACGTTCAAGGAAAATCGTATTCTTTGTCTATCTTGGAAAGACTCCTCCTACTTTCTGAAATATCTCAATCCCGAGATTTGTCCATTTTGCTATAAAACACGGATAAAAAGGCCCTCTTTCAATTTCAATTTTAACACCTTAACGGGCACCTAGAATGATGATTTATGCATTAATCTGCTAGCGCGTCTCCCGGAGAAGAAGTAGCTCCCATAATCTTGGAGAGATTCCTCCCACTTTCTGAAATATCAAAGTGGGATTTTTCAAAATTTGACCCTACGGGTCAAAAGTCGGGACATCAGAATTCGTTTTAGAGGTATGGTTCCTTCGGCAAAGTTTCTTATTTTGATCCCTAGAATACGATTTTCCTTGAACGTTGAGCGATTTTTAAATCGACACGCCCTAATATATATATATGTATGCACAGCGCATACTTTAGGGACACGACCAAAATTGTCCCCGAAATATGCGGTGTATCGAACCAACTGTCTTCATCTTATACGCTAGATGTATGAAAAGGCGCGAAAACTTTGCGGACAGTCGCTTAGGTCGAAAGTCCGGCACTCCACCTAGCGCTGATCCCCACAAGATATTTTTCATCTTTTCGTACATTTATTAACAATTAGTGTTTTCTATTTTTAGTAGTAATATTTTAATTATGATATAAAAACCGACAATTCAAAATAAAAATAAAAAAATTTTTTTAATAAAAAAAACATTTCAAAATACCGAAAAAATAACTGTTAAAAAAGTAGTTTTTACAACTTATGTAGTCGTTTTACATTCATTGTTTTTATTGTTTGTTTCTCGTTTTTATGGTTTTTGCATTCATTTAAGGTTAGTTGTTTGTAGTTGTTTTATCAATAGCTAAAATAGACTACATGGTTACGTCATTTTTATGACAAATACAGTCATCGCTCTTTTGACTGCATCTGTAGTCGTTTCAACTATCATTTTTAGTCATTTCGAGCTTCTTAATTTCCTGAGTGCTGTGTAACTAATTACACAACTTTTGGATTAGGTTTTATGGTTTTATTGTTTAAATTTTTTTATAAACTATAATATAAAAATATAGGGTAACAATTTCATTGGCTTAAAATTGAATATTTAATTTAATTTATTGTTTAGTTGAACTTTACATTTTTAATGTCAAAACTAGATTAAATTGTTTAGAGACAAGACAATGCAGTTTCTTATAGACATTATTCAATACAAGAAATGTAGAGTATTTAAATAAAAAACTAAAAGTAAGGGCACGGGGTGTTCTAACACTCTTTGTTTAAGCCTGTATGACACCTGCTTTTTGCAGCATCTTTACCAGGGTTTTACTATAAAATGTTTTAAAAACCAAAAGGGAATGTCAAAAAATGTAAAGTTTTTGATAGAAAAACAATAGTAAAGTTGCTGCAAAACAGCAGGTGTCATACAGGCTTTAGCGTTAAACATTCCGCCCCTTGAGGCAGTGTGATTTAATGCAGCTTCTTACAGCTCCAGTGAATAAGTAGCCTAGTTCAATGGTACCATGAATGAGTAGACATCTGCTGCTAATTCAATTTCCAAAAGCATATTTGGCCGTGGGTCGTAATCGGCAGTGGCATCATAAACCTTGTGTTTCCAGTTGTTATGGGTATGACGTGATGTACTCGTTCGACACAAGTTAAGGCAATCGTTGAAATAGTGGATCACGTATTTATGACGACTCGTACGTTGGATTTTTTGATTTCTTGAGTTGAGCGATTTTTACAGTAGCTGTAGTTATGAATACGTTTGATCTGTTAAATGGATCAAATTGAGTCGATTGTGTTTCTTTTTCGTGTCGCTGGGGGAATTTAGGGGTCATACATTGTTGAGACTTTGACGACTTTGAAGAATTAATTTTTGGTTTGATCTTGAAATCGTAATCTATAATTAGAAGTTTTGTTTTCAATATTCGGAGCAATCTTCCTTTCGTTGAGAAGTTTCTTCATTGATCGTGTGTACAACTTTTTGTGGATGAGGAGTTGCATTGTGTCTCCGCTGAGTAGCTTGTTGTAGCTTAAGATTTATTTTTAGGTTATACTTATGTTTTAATGTTTTATCCGTAGTAAGCAAAGTTTGGTGATGGTCGCAAATGTGGCATCTATGAGTATAGTAGCAATACTCGATAGTGTGATTTCTTGCTAGACAGTTATATAGTATTTGTCTAAAGTGCACATTAGCGGGCACACGGAAATTAAAAAAATAAAATACATGACCCCATCTGGAATAAAAACAGAAAAACCCGAAATTAAAACTAGTGTCGCGATTTTTTCAAACACATTTTTGACAGCGGAGCTTTTTTCCAACTCGAATTTTAAAAAATAAACTTTCTAAAATAAGTCACTAAAGTTTACATACTCAAAAAAAAACGTATTTCTTAACAAAAAATTTTTTATAATATTACTATGTCTCATATTGTGCTAAAAGCACTTTATTTTCGTAATTTCCTTTTATTTGAGCACCATTTTCGTTCCTCCCTAAAATTTTATAAAATTTCTCTAGTACTATATTTTATGATTTTCCTTTCATTTGAGTACAATTCTTGCACATAAAAATAATTTAAAATTTTTCGTCCCCCTCTAAAAGGTCTAAAATTTACTGAAATGGTTCTAGCTCGGTCCTCGATTATTGGATCTGCAACATGTTTGAAATCATGAGGAAATTTCCTTTGATTTGAGCACATATATGTAAATACTCGTTTCCGTTTTTTGGATCCGAGGGTCCTATGCACAGTGGTTTCCCCCATAGGCCAAAAAACAAAAAAGTTATTGTTTTTTTTAAGCTTTATTGCACAAAATTTATTGATAACACTCTGAATTTTATGAATCTAACAAATTTTGTTGTTTTTTTGGCGAGATTTATTGTTTGTGTCCGTTGAAAGTGGAGGTATGTTTATATTGCATATATTGTGGTTGCATAGTCATAAAAGAAAACTTAAGTTTATCCAAAAAGTTATTCGCGATATTGTGGCAGAAGTTTCCTAAAACCCTACAAACATTAAATTTTAACTTATTTTCTACCAAATTAAATAACAAAAGCTGCAAAAATATGAGCCCATAAAAAAATCGCTGAAGAATACTTTTTTGACCTTTTTAAAACACACGTTTTTCAAGAAACATTTTTGCAATTTTAAGGTATTTGACTTTCAGTTGAAGTGAAGCTTACTCATTGCATTCGAAAAGTCTCAAAACAAAGGTCAAATTTTAATTCTTATAACTAATTGTTTTCGCGATAGTGATAAAAGTTACAAAAAT
This sequence comes from Delia radicum, assembly GCA_021234595.1. Classification (NCBI taxonomy): domain Eukaryota; kingdom Metazoa; phylum Arthropoda; class Insecta; order Diptera; family Anthomyiidae; genus Delia; species Delia radicum. Next base: position 169,336,011 of record CM037854.1, on the reverse strand, counting down.
ATCAATATGGAAATTAAAATAGAAGGTTTATTCTGTCAGTGCCAATTTTCTAGAATGTATGTGCTTGATATTTGGAGTTCTACAGCTGGTAATTATCATTCGAAAGCAAACAAAATATTTCAAATTATGGAGGAAAAATTTAATGCAGAAAAAACTAAATTCGACCTTAGCAATTTAACAAAAGTTTTAAAAAGCCTTTGTAAGCGGATTGGTAAGCTTTGGACGAAAAATCATCGAAGCAAACTAATTATTTTGAAGGAATATAAAAAACGGTTTGAAAGTTTTGAAACTATTCAGCTAGAAGAAAATCCCTTGAAAAAGAAGAACCTGCACATAGCCAAAAGCGTGGTCGTCCTGCTAAGGAATTTTTAAAGTGTTCAGATAGAACAAAGAGGCGTAAAATGTCTAAAATTAGTCAAGTTGATAATTCTTTAACCGAAGATTTACAAAATCGCAACTTTCCCCCGACACACAATGTGGAGAATTACGAGGTTTTGGCTCTTTTCGTTGAAACAAGACTTACTAAGCGACAGTACTTAACTATAAAAGATTTTGTGAATAAAAAAATATCTAAAAATTTTTTCCCAGGCTATAAAAGTATCTTGGCAGCTAAGAAAACTTGTTATCCAAGCACAGAAAACATTACTGTTACAGAGTCGAGTGCACAGGCCGATCTACAAGCTCTCCTTGATCATACGGCTAATCGAATTGTGCAATTGCAAGATCATGTTCTTGATGAAGCATTAGGCCCAGGAGAAAACACTTAACACTTATTGGAAAATGGGGATTCGATGGCAGTTCTGGTCATAGCCAATTTAAGCAGAAATCGTCGAATAGGCTTATGGATGACAGTTCCCTCTTTGTGACATCCTATGTTCCTCTTCAACTTGTCACGGAAAACAAAACTATAATTTGGAAAAACCCGCGCCCGTCATAAACTCGTTATTGCAGACCGTTGAGGTTTCAATTTAAAAAAGAAACTTCGCAACTGTGTCAAAATGAGGAACGTTATTTTAAATCGAAAATGTTTGCACTTTCTCCCACCGAAATAAATATAACAAAACAAAAATTACATATAAAGCATGACATAAAACTGACCCTTGGTTGACGGTAAAGTTTGTAACGCTCTAACGGAAACTTCTTCTGCAAAATGTCACATATGTGGTGCCTTACCTACAGAAATGAATGACATTGAAAAATGCCTCGAGAAAAAAGTAGATGAAGCTCGTTACGAATTCGGACTGTCACCATTATGCCAACATACGATTTTTTGAGTACTTCATTCACTTATCGTACAAATTAGAGCTAAAAAAAATGGAAGACCAGTAAGAACGAAAAGTCATGTGGTTTGAAGAGAAAACAATTTATTCAACAACGATTTCGGGCCGAAATGGGACTTTTGGTAGATAGGCCAAAAGCTGGTGGTTGCGGAAATTCGAATGATGGCAACACAGCGCGGAGATTTTTTCAAAATGTAAACCTTTCATCAAAAATAACAGGAATCGATAAGGATATTTTGCAAAGATGTGCCACAATTCTCCAAGCTATAAATTCTGGATTTCAAATTGATGCCGAAAAGTTTGAGGAATATGCTGTAGAGACAGCAAGAAAACTTGTGAAGGAGTATCCCTGGTATTACGTCCCTCCATCGGTACACAAAATTCTTATCCATGGAGCTGAGGTAATCAAGCATGCATTAGTGTCAATAGGTGAATTATCGGAGGAAGCAGCTGAAGCGAAAAATAAGGATATAAAACAGTTTAGATTGCAACATACACGAAAAATATCGCGCATAGCTACAAATACAGATCTTTTAAATCGCCTCTTTTTAAGTTCAGATCCATTTATTTCTGGAGCCCGAAACTTACCAACAAAGAAAAGAAGTAGTTTAAGTCAAGGAGTTTTAAATTTGCTTAATATTTGATATATATTACTACTATTTTACTTTATTACCTTATATTACTTAATAATACCCTATATTGCATTATTTAACTTTGTTTAACTTTTTAATTTAGTTTTTTTCAGTGTATATTTCGAATGAATTAAAATGAAATAAAAATTTACAAAAATCTTGTTTAAAACAACCAAATTTTCATAATAAAATACTTTATTTCAAAAGTTTTTAAAACAGATCTATAAGCCAATTAACCCTTAAAAGATCAAATGGCTACTGTGGCTACAGTTGTTAATATTTTTTCCTAAAAATTTAAAACTTGCCAACTTTAAGTTCTTCGGGCATGAAATGAGCTGAAAAATTTTGAAGACCCTAGCTTTTTTAGTTTTGGAGATATTGATTTTTTGACCGCTTTTCCATATAAGAGAAACCACTGTGCTATGGGGCCCCGGCGCCACTAATTTTTAATTTCGCTATCTTTCTCTTTTTATTCCAGAGGGGTCATATTTTTTTAAGTGTGCTAAAGTGCACTTATTTGTAATATTTTTCACAATGATCATGTAGTAGGGTATAAATTTCTAATGATTAATGATCTAATTGGATGATCTTCTAGACAAATTCCCCTTCAAAATTTCCAGTGATTTGGTCTTTGGGTCTGATTGGATTCCATGACTGCAATAAGAGATTGTAATGTGTAATTAGAACTTTTAAGATGAAGTATTGTAGATCTGTTTTGAGTCACAAACAAAAGTACTAAGTTCGAAAAAGATCTGAAGATTAAAATATTTAAATTTTGACAAACTGAGTAAATGGTCTTGAAACATTTCCAGTAATTTGATTTTAGATTTTTACTGTCGTAATCGATTTCAGCTGGTATCATTATTTGAGCCCGAATTGAAAAATGTTTAAGGGTCAATGGGTCGCTAGTCATCGCTGGCTGGACTTAAGGGTCTAGAGTTTCTGCATTTTGGTTTGAAGTTGTAGACATCTCATCAAAAAGAAATTCCATATTTGGAATATTTTTTCTTAATTGGGTTTTGGACTGCGAAATTTTTCAATTGCGAGGTACCACGAGATTTAAATTTCCAATTTAGAATTTTATTGATTTTATTTTATTACTTGAAGATATTTTATAAACTCTAAATTATATTTGTCAAGAAGTTCAGCAAATCCAACGAAATGTTTCACATTGTCGAAGTAAAATACAGCTGAACTTGAAAATTTGGGGTTTTGGGTTTTTCATACATAACTCGCTTTTTATAATTGTCGACTTCAGTTTTTTTAATTGATATCCAAACTTTTATCATTTAATTAGAATTATGGGTTTATTTTCAGCAAGTTGCATATGGGTTGAACCATCTCAGTTCAACTTAAAATATTGCTGTTTTTGACATCACTGTTTCCAATTATTAAATTACCTTTGATTTGATACACAACATGATTTTATATTTGGAAAGGTCAAACGTAACTTTTCTTGTCTTTAAGTCGGGAGGCTACGTCGACGTTAACCCATGGTTAACGCTGATTGCGATGAAATTTGGATATGTTATAAAGAATTAAAAATTAAGAGACCTGTGTTTTTCTTTTAAGTACGCAATCTCAAATGTATAGGTTAAAAAAGGGTCAAATATGACCCCACTATAATCTATGAATCTCACTTGATTATGTGAATTCCAAAAGCCTTTCCAGCGATATGAACTACTATACACAGTTAATAAAAATTATCATAGAAATATGCAAAAACTCATTTTAAAAGCTCTTTCTACTAAAAATTAAAAAAAAATCATATATTGAATGATATCTTAAAGACTAAATGCTCTCTATTTAATAACCGTTTAACCGATTTTAATGATATATGTAATACCCTTATTGTTTTCAACAACCCTGTTTATAATGTTGATCACTTGTTAAAAGTAATCATTCATAACAAGTACATCACTAGAATAGATACACATCACTTTTTCATATTTTGCCTTATAGACAGTCACCTTCGTTTTCTTATTAATTTTAAGCATTAATTATTTTTGATATTAAATAAATGAATTAATATAATAATACATTAATAACACCGTCTTTTCCTTCGGCACCACTGGTCACAATAGTTGGCGACGAGAGAAGAAAATCAAGGAGAATTTGTGAAATTAATGAAAAGTGCAATTCATCAAATTTTAATTTAAAGTATATAAAATACAAAATGGACGCCGACCAATTCAGGCAATTCATGGCTGTACAACAGAAAATGTTGGGGGAAATTTTAAAGGCCACCAATACTGCTGCTACTCCAGGACAAAGTACATCCGCAAACACAGTGTTAGTGCCAAATTTCGATCAGTTCGATCCAACTAAGGAGCCGTACAAAAACTACATACAGCGATTTGAAAACTACATCGAAATGAAGGGAATCAACGCAAACAAAGTATATTGTGCCAAACTACTACTGAATTCAATTGGTACAGCAACATTCAAAACAATTACAGCATTGACAGCACCTAAATTACCTTCTGATTTAACGTACGAAGATTTACTGGAAAAACTGGCCACTCATTTTTCTCCAAAAAGGAACTTGTTGGTTGCTCAACATCGTTTTTTATCAAAGTATCAGAATGAACAACAGTCTATTGCCGATTTTGTTGCTGCTCTTCGTTCAGAAGTAATTGATTAATAAAATATCTGGTAGAAAGTTCAGGCACCATAACAAGCAACAGCCCGCTCAACAATCGAATCGTGCAAAAGTCAATTATCAAGAACTAGGTATTGCTGGATTGTGCCTCCGTTGTGGTAGAAGTAACCATAATGCAAAGGACTGTCGGACTGCCAAAACGAAATTAAAATGTTCCAGTTGCAACAAAAAGGGTCACGTGTATAAAGTTTGCATTACAACTCTGTTAAAAGCAGACTCGGGGAATAAAAAACAACAAATCAAATTCAAAATATAAATGGTGGAAACTACGGTGTATACAAATAATTGACGTGTATCAAAATTCTGGTTCAGACCGATATTATGCCTCTAATAAAATTGAAGGGAAACCAGTCAAATTCGAAGTCGATTCCGGGTCGGGATTTACCTTTATCCCTAGGAAACAATTTCAGGAACTAAAATTAAATAAAAAATTAAATCCTACAAATATAATTTTTCGATCTTATACTTAAAATACTTTTATTCCAGATGGTAAAGTCCAGGTTAATATACAATTTAATGGCGTTTCAACAACAGATGTAATATACGTTGTTCCGGACAATTGTGCAGCGTTAATTGGGCGGTCATGGATTCGAGGTCTTAATATCAATCTGGCTAATCTAGATGAATCTGGTTCAGGTAACAACACTACAGATGTTTTCAATAATCAAAATGGTATTGAGAAAATAATGGCGGAATTCGCAAACGTTTTTGAGAAAAAAAATCGGATGTGTTCCAAACTATGTGGTTTCGTTAAAGTTGAGAGAATCTGCGTCACCTGTATATACAAAAGAGCGTCAAATTCCATACGCTTTAACAGATCGCGTTGAAAAAGAATTAAATAATTTAGAAAGTGCAGGGATTATTTCAAAAATTTTAAATAGCGATTGGGGCTCTCCACTTGTTGTTATACCAAAAACTGATGGTGGAGTCCGCTTGTGCGTGGATTACAAAGTTAGGGTAAATCAACGTTTAGTAGACGCTCACTATCCAATAAGAAAAATTGAACACATTTTTAATAGGCTTCGAAATGCTAAGTATTTCTGTCGGTTAGACTCGTACAAAGCCTACCTTCATATACCAGTCGATGAACAATCAAGCCATATCAACGCATCGAGGTACTTACAAAATGAATAGATTATCATTTGGCATCAAGACTGCTCCAGCCGAATTCAATCGAATTATAGACCAAATCTTACGTGATGTGCCCAATACCGAATCTTATTTTGATGATATTATTATACATGGCAAAACATTAGAAGAGTGCACAAATAATTTGCAATGCTGTCTCAAACAATTACAAAAATTCGATTTACATTTAAATCGGTCAAAATGCTTATTCTTCGTGAATAAAATTTAATTTTTAGGGCATACAATCGAACAAAACAAAGTATTAAAATCTTCTTCTAAAATAGACGCAATTTTAAAGATGCCGCAGCCAAAAACAGTTGATGACGTAAGACGATTTCTGGGAATGGTCACATATTATTCTCGATTTATATTAAATGTGTCGACCATAACCACACCCTTGCGTACACTATTACACAAAAACGCAAAATTTTATTGGTCTGCTGAATGCCAAAGGTCTTTCCAGGTGCTTAAAAAGGAAATTGCAAGCGATAGAGTTTTAATGCCGTTTAATCCAGAATTGCCGCTTCAACTTGCCTGCGATGCCAGTCCTACTGGTATAGCTGGGGTTCTTTCACATCTAGTAGATGGGGAGGAAAGGCCAATCGCATTTGCGTCAAGGTCACTATCAAGCGCTGAGCAAAATTATTCTCAACTAGATAGAGAAGCTTTAGCCATTTTTTATGCGGTGCAACATTTTCATCCATATTTATACGGACGTATTTTTAAACTGGTAACTGATAACAAGCCGTTGATGAGAATTTTCCACCAAAATGCTAAATTACCACAGATGAATTCAGCTAGGTTGCAAAGATATGCCGCATTTTTAAGCGGATATAGCTACGAAATCATACACAAAAATTCGTCGGAAAACCAGAGTGCAGACTGTTTCTCAAGGGCACCTTTAAATCAAAAGGGTAGTTTAACAAATTTTATTGATAAAGAAGTTCATCAAATATGTAACGCATCGATCAATCAAATAAGTTCAAGCAAATTTAATTTAAAAACAATTCAACGAGAAACGCAAAAAGGTGTTACACTTTCAAAACTTTTGTTTGAATTACAGCACAACACACCACCTGATTCAGAGTATACAATTGATCACAACGTTTTGTTCAAAGGTCAGCGAGTTATTATTCCAAGCTCACTACAAAAAGCAGTTCTACAGGAACTTCATCATACACACACAGGTACGACAAAAATGAAGCAATTAGCCAGACGTTACGTATACTGGAATGCCATCGATAAAGATATCGAAAAATTTGTACGCACTTGTCCAGCTTGCGCTTCTACTAAAAATAGTCCAGCAAAACCGACACTTCATCCCTGGGAGGAGCCAGACAACAACTGGCAGCGTATTCACATTGACTACGCGGGGCCTTACCAAGGTCACTATTTTTTGGTTATCGTGGACGCTAAGTCAAAATGGGTAGAAGTTGGTACATGCACAACAGCACCGTCATCAGCTTCAACTATAGAAATGTTATGCAATACTTTCGCAAGAAACGGTTATCCAGATGTCATAGTCTCCGATAATGCAACAATTTTTAAAAGTGAAGAGTTCTCTAATTTTTGTCAGGATTGCGGTATTTTTCAAAAATTTATCGCACCTGAGCATCCAGCTACCAATGGGCTAGCTGAAAGGAATATTCAAACTCTAAAGCACAAACTTGCAGCTATGTCAAACGAATCGTCACCAATGCAGTCAAAGGTAAGAGAAATTATTTTCAAGTATCGTGTTACACCATTGAAAAATGGGAAAACTCCTTCAGATAGATGTATTAAAACCGTTACAAACGCACGGTGATAAGCAACAAAATGTTTCATCAAGACAATTAAGCGTGGGAGATAGGGTACAAGCCCGGTATTACACGCCAAACAAGCCATTATGGAAACTTGGCACCATTATTAAAAAAATGGGTTGTCTTCACTACATTGTAAAATTTGATAATGGATACACATTTAAAAGACACATTAACCAGTTAATTGCAACAAACGTTCAAAATGGAACATTAAGCAACGCTCATACTCCACCTAGTCAATCCTTGGAAAAGAATAATCAACAAACTTAAGATCAACAAATAATGTTTCATCATGGTTCAGCACCTACTGCCGAGTCGGAAACCCAAAGGGAATCATATGAAAACGAACCACCAATAAATCAACCTCAAGAATCATCAACAATTCATCAACCACCAGCTGATCAGGAACCGTCAACAAATCAAAGTCGTTCATCAATTCGTAGCCCAACTCGCCAGCGTCAAGCTCCGAAATATTTGGAATAGTACGTATTGGATTAATGTTGGTCAACACCTAAAGCTCATTTTAAGCGTGGGAGAATTGTAATACCCTTATTGTTTTCAACAACACTGTTTATAATGTTGATCACTTGTTAAAAGTAATCATTCATAACAAGTACATCACTAGAATAGATAAAAATCACTTTTTCATATTTTGCCTTATAGACAGTCACCTTCGTTTTCTTATTAATGTTAAGCATTAATTATTTTTGATATTAAATAAATGAATTAATATAATAATACATTAATAACACCGTCTTTCCCTTCGGCACCACTGGTCACAATAATATACATCTCTTTTAAAAGGGAAAAACTTATTAAAATTACCCAAAAAATCATATCAAATATTTATTATTTAATTTGTTTTCAAGTTTCATAATATAGTGTTTTTATTTAAGTTAAATGTTTATTTAAATCTAAAAGTAGCGTATAAATGATATACATATAACATGTGATACATACTACTAACGTATGGGCGTTGTGGTCCCGGGTTCAATTTCCGGTGACGACAACTTCAATTTAGAAAAATAATAATAATAATAATGTATAAGTTTCTATCACTCATATGTATCGTAGCGCCCACCTTCGGTATTCCCATAGCACTTAACCCCATCGAAGTAAAAAAAATAATATTTTTAATAATTTAAATTTATAGTCTGTAAGGATTTTATATCTGTAGACTGAATAAATAAATAAAAAAAAAAAAAAAAAAAAAAAAGGCTATTAACCATCAGGTGGCGAGCAACAACTGCTCTAATCTCTCGCAATTACAGTGTTGCCATCTTTAACAAATATTATTACGAACTTTCTGTGTTTTTCTCTTTTAAAAAAAAATAAAAATAAACAATATTAAAAATAGCCCATTTTGTCCACTAAGACTTAATAGAGAATAATATATGTTAGTTTCGACCTGAACCCACTATACCTCCTAGTACAAAACCCACCAAAATTTATGTGTTTTTTCAAACACCACGAAAAGTTGAGCATGAGTGAACATGCTGCTTTATACTGGTGATGAGCATTTCAAATACTTTTCATTAGATACCAAATTTTTATATACCTTTTTTGGAAGGCATATGAAAGAAACGCAAAAAACAGAAAATTTGGTAATTTTTGACTCCACTTTTTAACACCTAAATGTGAGATTGGGCAGCTAAAAAATAACAAGTCTCTTAATTTTTGTTTTTTATAACATATCGAAATTTCATCGCACTCTCCTGTTACATAGTTTTAATTTCCAAGTAAAATGTCTTCCTTTACAATATGATTTATAACTCTTGATCCAAGAATATCTCCGCTTTGATATTTGTCACAACTGTAGGAAACCATCTTTTTTTCAATTTTTAAAAAGGTCGTTTTCATATAAAAAGAGATTGACAATTTTCTCATATCCTGTTGTTATCAAAGCTTTTGAGAAGTTTTCTTCAAGGTTTATGTTTATGCGAAGATATTTGAACTCGACATACATTTCATGAAGTTTCAATTGTGGCGTTCCAAACCACGATAATTTGTAGCTTTTCAGTTCTTTGAGAACAATTTTACATGTTATGTTATCTGTGAAATTCTCTACAGATTCGTCATATTTGTGATGGTTGAATTTGTTTAATGTTTCCAGTCCACGGTTTTTTAAAAAAATTTTTTTCTCATTTAAAGATTTAGGTGACCAGAGTTTCACATTTGTTGGGTTTGTCAAAGATATGTTTTGGAACATGGGACCTGAATATTTCGCAAAATAACAGATGACAAGTTCGCTAAAATGAGGGAATAATATCGCTCTAATCGAAGTAGCACTATTTTAAGTAAATAAAAAGGGATATTCAAATGCAAGAATGAAATTTGTTTGTTTTGTATTTACATTCTGATATTCGGGGTCATTGGATCCGTGGATCTTCTCTTCGGGAGAGGGGCTACATTGTATCTGAAGCGGTTTCGTCTGTGATGATTGATGGATAATTTTTGACGAAAACCTTGTGGATTTGTCATCTTTAGTATCTGATGTTAGTTGTGATATGTGCTAACTGAGGCTATAAGTTTTTGTTTCACGTTCGATGGTTTCAATTTGACTACTAATCTTAAAGATAACAAAGTTTGAAGAAGTATTTAATTTTTTCAACGATCTCTGTTTCAGTAGTTTTTAATATATTCAGGAGTTTGAAACGCTGTAATAATTCAATAAACAAATGCTAAATGAATAACTTTTGGGTCAATAAAGATACATTTTATCGGATCCTAACGGACAGGCTGTGAAACACCAATAAATTTGATGACATGACCTCCGACGACATCTATATTCAAATTTATTTGTAAAATGTATGATATAAAAGAAGTATTTTGACTGAATATCTTCGGCTATTTGAAGCTTAGTTCTCATGACCAGGAAATGGGTACAAATGATTTTTAATGTCATTGTTGTGGGGTCTATCTCAGATTTTTGAAATATCCTCTGATCTGAGTGGGTCATCGCTAGTTGGTCGATAAATTTGTATAATATCGGCGATGCAAACGAAAATAAATAATCACATCTTAAATATTTGGGGTATAAAGTCCTTTTGAAGTATGGGTCCCGATAATAAATTCAAAGACAGAGCGAATGCATTTAAAACCAACCCTGCTTTTATAGTCAGCTCGTCAGATCCAGTTTTTGCATGACGCGGCAGGTAATATTGCAATTACTTTTCGTAATCTAGAAAAGATATTTTTATTTTGTAGAATAATGCAAGATTTTCTAAATAGAACTGAGTATTTGTTCTATCTTCGGGTCATGCGTGTTTTTTTCTAATTCCATGATTTTTTGTTATTTTTACAGGGTAGGGTCATTGCATCTCCTTCTGTTTTCATTAAAATAGTAATGAATTCAATATTGGTTCTATTTCATATATAATAGAATCGCCCTGATCGGTCCCCTCACAATCAAGACAAATGCTGTATTTTGTGCCAAAAGGGTCCTATTGTTGTAACTTGTTCCTAAACAACTTCTAATATTTTATAAAGTATTCTTTTACAATTAGTCATTTGGTATTTTAGTTTTCACAATTAATTTTTTCATTTTGCATTTTTAATAAACTTATCGCTTTGATTTTATAAATTTTGTCTTCGTATTTTAATAAAAGATACATCCGGAAATGGAAAAAACCCACAAAGATATGATCCATATTTGATCTGGGAGAATGTTGTAACTTGTTCCTAAACAACTTCTAATATTTTGTTACCTTGTCTATGTTAATTCCATTATTAACATCTTTTTCGAAAAAGTTGGGGCATAAATTTAATGTATGGAATCCCGAACAATGTTGACATTTGTCGTTGGAATTTTTTCGATGGCCCCTCTTTCTTCTTAAAAAGTTTTGGCTATTCGGCCCTTGTTGATCCGTGTTAATTTCTTTTAGATTCGCAAATTTCGCTCTGTTGGAAATTTTCATCTGCAATATGGGTTATCAGAGAAAATCGGCAATCTGAATAGCTAAAAGATTCCTTAACATTAACTAAATTTTCAGTTTTTGCGTTAAATGCTAATATTAATATTATTAATATTAGGCTTCAGGTTCACATGGGTTAATGATACACAAACAATTTTTTTTACAACCTTGTTTAATTGTAATAAAATAAAACCACAAACGGTACAAAAGTAGATAATTTTCAATTTAAAATATTTTATTACAACAAATTAGCCTTGTTTTTCCAAAAAAAAAACACAATTTCCTCGAAACACGAAAAATAAAATCGCTGCCCTACGCAAGTGTAGGGCAGATTCGCAAAAAGCTGGACAATTTGGATTAAAAAAACTGGATTTTACAAAAAAAAACTGGACATTTTCAAAACATGTTTTAATGAAAAACACACTATCAAGTTCTGTTTTGTATCAAGAATTTTTATTTAAAAAATATAAAAATCCGCGGACATTTCACAAATCATCTTGTTGTTACTTATTTGCACAAATGGATGTGAATAGCAACTACCGATAAAATCTGAAATTTTTAAATTTTTGGATTTTAATAGCCCACAGCAGGCAATATGTAAAACTAACAACTCAAAACAATCTTTGAATCCTGATGACACAATTAAACCCATCTGATCATATGCTATCAACATATTTTGTATGCCCTGGAAGTCCAGTTGGAAAAACTCGTTTCATTTTACTCACCATAAAAAGCTCTATTCGTCGTATAACTCAATCGATCACATTCGTATGCTGCCAGCACTATCGGTTATCTAAAATTGACAATCGTATATCAAACGATTTCAAAGGCACTGATCGAAAGATGGCACTTCATTTAGCAACATTAAAACCGTACACTTTCGCAACCACACTAAAGCTTTGAAGAGAAGAGAATTTTTCTCGCTCCGATATTCCTGAAAGCGCTCGTATTGAAATGTTATTTTTTAACATGAACATGAAATAAATATTTTTATGAAGTGAATGAATTAGTATTTAAGTCGAAAATTTATAATAAAAAATAAAGTTTAAAGCAAAGAATTAATTTTGAAGCATGAAAAATAAAAAATGTTGAAAAGATTTTAACAAAATGTTCCTAAACATCTTGAATGCCGTGTTGTTGTAGACATCTCCAGATTTTTTGTATGTTGTTACACTTTGTACAATCCAGAATTTCCTCCAGTGGTTCGTCTATTTTAGAAGACGGGCAGATTATTAGCATGTGGGAAATAGTAAGGATTACATAGCAATTAAGGCATTTAGGGGGATCAGTTTTTTCATAGTAATGCTTTGAATTAAAATTACATTTTCCCACTCTTAGGCGGGCCGGCATGATACATTGTGATCTGGTTAAATATTTGTTGTATTTAAGTCTGGTGGTAACTGGATTCTGCTGTTGTTGAGGGATTTTAAAAGGATTACTTATGGCTTTTGGGAAGCATGGTGTTTCCGTAATGAGGTAAATTTAAAGCATTTTTGGCACCACAGTCTGCACTTTCATTTCCTGAAATTCCAATGTGGGAGGGAATCCATAGTATTAAAATTTCTTGTGTTTCATTTTGCAGTTTCAATATATCATCATAGACGCCATTGTGATTTTTTGATTAAGGCTTTAGTTGCTCCTAAACTATCAGTGCAGATTAACGTTCTTCCGCCATGCTCGACGGCAAGGCCAATAGCTGTTTTAATAGCAGCAATTTCTGCCGTAAAAATGCCAGTGTGGTCCGGTAACCTAGATTCCCTTATGGTTTCAAATTGTGAACTCGAAAGTTGTCTTACTATTGAGTAAGATGTCAATCCATTTTGAAAAGAACCATCTGTGTAGTAAACCATATTAGGAGAGAAAGAAGACATTTTTTGTGAAAACATTCTTTTGAAGCATGAGGGATCCATGGTATTTTTGACTAAACAACTCAAACTATCATCAGCCTTAGCCAAAGTATTAGACCACACCGGAGAAGCGGGTGTTTGTGGCATAGATACATTAGAATTTTTCAAAATTGAGATTACTTTGTTAGTAGCTGATGGTGAGCAATAAGACGATAAATTGAGATTCTTCCAAAAAGCTTCGTGTAGACCATCTGAAGATATGGTAATTGACCTTGACGCCATATTAACAGCGGTTTTTTAAAATAATATTTCAAAGTCTACAAAATTTGCCTCTGATCTTAAATTTTCCAGAGGAGTTGTGCGAAGCAAGCCAGAGGCGGATCTAAAGCAATTATTAATCGAGACGTTAATTTTGTTGATAATCTTTTTTGAAGTCCAGCCGTAGATAGTAATACCGTGCAAAATTACTCCTATTATTAACGAACGATAAATATTGAGTGCTGTTTCCATGTGTGGTCCTATATTCCGAGAACAAATAAGTTTAAGAAGGTTGTTGATTTTGCTTAATTTGTATGTTAATTGTTTTACATGAATGTTCCACAGTAGATTTTTGGTGAAAATCAAACCCAAAACTGATTTCTGATTTATGAGCTGGTATAACAGCGCCTCTGCTCTCGGCCCACTGATGTACCCTGGCATCCAGGTAGTTTATGTTCAACCGCAGCATATATAGTGTATAATACAACGGAGAGAGGGGAACCCTGTGGGACCCCATTGTTCAACGCATACGTCATCGAGTAATATCCGTCCACTTTCACAGTTATTTTACGATTTTCAAGAAAAGATTTCAATAACTTAAATATTTGTTTCGGACTACCCCATTCATTGAGTTCAATTATTATGTATGTTAATATCACTCGGTCAAAGCCTTTTCAATATCTTCTGAAAGCTATTGCACACAGAAGTAAGGCAACGGAATGGCATTTTTACTATAACGCAATCTATCTATGGAACAGACTTTCGAATAGGGCACAAACAAGCAGCAACGTAAACACTTTTAAAACCGAAATAACAAAACATTTGAACAATAATACAACGTAACTACACACTTTAAACTAAAATTAATAATTAATTTGCACTATTGTTAAAAATTGTTAAACTTTGTATTTTTTTTTTGTAGTTTTTAAACTGTTTTTAATTTTTGATTGTTAAAATTTGTCATATTTTTTTTTTTTTTTAAGTGTATCAAATTGTATTACTATAACTTCTTCTAGTTATACCATACTATAATTAATTGTATGTAAATACAGATAAATAAATAAAATAAAAATAAATAAATAATAAATACGAACGAAACAATAGAGAACGTTGAACGTTGTTTATTCAATAAACAATAACACTTTCTGACTATAGCATTAGGGCCACAAGTCAGTTTTGCCGTACTCTTCAATTTTCAAACATATTACTTTTAAATTTTAAAAATTTAAAACCAAACGTTTATTTTTCGATCTTTTATAATACATTATGGGTAAAGCGTTGATATTTTTCCTTTAAAAATTATAAGTTGGGTAAATCTTCTACCCCTTCTACATTGGTCCTCTGAAGATTTTCGGTGACGCTAAATTAAAAATAAAGTCTGCTTTAAATTAGCGGACAAAGACAGTGTTTTAATTAATAAATAAACATTGCACGGTTTTTTGGTTAACAAAAAATAAATGATCTTGAACTTAAATAATCTTGATCACATCATAATTTATGAGAAATGATCGAAAAAAAAACTTTTATTTTAAATTTTTTAAAATTTAAAAATAAAACATTTCAAACTTAAAATATTCTAAATTATATTAAAACAAGTTTTATCAAAAATTCGTCGAGTTTAGCGTTTTTGTAAAAAAAGAAAAAAAAAACCAAATTCTATTTTTGCCACATCACGTCACGATCTTTAAATGCTTATATTTTAGGAGCATGAAGTTCGATTGTTTTTATATCTTTTAATAAATATAAAGCTACTTAAGTTCTACACAAAAATATAAAAAAAGAAAAAACAAATTAAGTTTTTCCGTATTTTTCATTGCATTAAAACGTAAGACTGTAACGTGGCGGACATCTAATGTAACAGTAAAGCGAATTCAAACGATTTATTTGTACACATAGACAATCCTTTTCAAATGTCAACCTCACCCACTGTCCAGAGTTGGTGTTCCCTGTTACCGCTAACTAGACTCTGTCGACCGAGTATAAGCGCCGTTCTCATGGCAAACGGGCTATGTGCGGGAATGATTCGGATTTATCAGCATTAAAATTTCTTTTAATGCTGCGTTTATATTAAGTCTTCAGTATAAATGAAACATAAGCTGCTACTACAACTAGATCAAAAACTGTAAAATATGTGACTGTGGAAATGTCAATATTTAACTTTTAGAATAACTTTGGAACAAGTGTTTTTTAGGAACATTGCTACGATTTGTTTTAACTTAAAAATAATATTTTTAGCCAATTGCAAAAAAATAAAATTGTTTGTAGGCGACGCTTAATTTTTTTTTTTAAATTATCCCAAAAAGTACACCTCCGATCACGACAATATGTGTACAATATAAAAGCTCTTTAAAATATCCCCATTAACTAACACATTGATCCAAATTTTGGATATTTGGGTTATTTACTCAAATTTTTTCGAGAAAAAAACTCAATATTACAATAAATGTATATACAAGGTGGCGCAAAAGTAATCCTCCTATCAGAAAATGCTATAAATTTTGCGATTGGCCCCTAATGTCAGTTCTGTTTTGACATTTGTGTAGTAAACACATGCGAAATACACGTTAATAAACAATGTTACGCTACACTGCTCCAGAACGCAGAATATTGGTGACTATTTATTTGACCAATAATCGGTCGGTGACTTTGGCACAACGTGAATTTCGTCGCAGATTTTCTGGCCGTCCAACGCCTACTGGTGAAACACTGCGACGTTTAGCCGCTCGCCTCGAAGAGACTGGCACAACACGAGATGCTGCCAGGCGTGGCAGACCCCGGAGTAGCCGTTCTGCAGAGAATATTGCTGTGTAGCCGAGGATGTCATGAAAGCGCCGTCGACATCGACCAGACGACGTGCCACGCAAATGGGTATCAGTCGACGGTCTTTACAGCGAATTTTGGTACAGGATTTGAAGATGTTTCCGTACAAAGTCCAGACGGTGCATCAGCTGTTAGCTGCTGACCGCCAATCGCGTGTAACATACGCTCAAGCCATCCTTAATCACCACCAAGAGAAAGATGATTTTTCATCAAAAATAATCATGAGTGATGAGGCCAATTTCCATCTTAGCGGGTACGTAAATAACCAAAATTTACGCTTCTGGGGCACTGAAAATCCGCGTGTAACCCACGAAGAGCCATTACACCCGCTCAAAGTCACTGTATGGTGTGCTGTTTTCGCTGGAGGAGTCATCGGACCTTTTTTCTTCGAAGACGTCGCGGGCCAAACGGTTACTGTGAATGGTGAGCGCTACAGAGCAATGATCAACGAGTTCTTTTTGCCGCAACTTGATGAATTGGGATTGGAAAACATGTGGTTCCAACAGGACGGTGCAACGGCACACACTGCACGTGCCACAACCGATATGCTGAAGGATGCATTTCCCGGGCGCCTAATCTGCCGTTTTGACGATTTGCACTGGCCAGCAAGATCGCCTGATTTGACCGCTCCAGACTTCTTTTTGTGGGGCTTTTTGAAGTCGCGGGTTTATGTCAACAAGCCTCAGACTCTTGCAGCTCTTAAAGACAATATCCGTCAAGAATGTGAGGACCTATCGTCGGAAGTTTTGGCCAAAGTAATGGAAAATGCCATAAAAAGGGCTCAAATGACAATCAACTGTGGCGGCGGCCATTTACATGACATCATATTCTCGACTTGATGTAAAAAAAATTAAAATACCAAATAAAAATAATCCACAAGAAGAATCAAAGTTTTTCATTTTTTTTTTTAAATTACAGCCAAAAAACATCGGAAGGTTATTTTTGCGCCACCTTGTATAAGTACACACAAAAGGAATGCCAATTCCACAAGCTTTCATTAAACCTTTGAGACTCAAGTTCACGATTGAGAGCTTTGATATTTTCTCCAAAAACTGCGAATATTTCCAATAGTAATACATTTATTGAAATGAAAAATTCCCAATATATTTTTAACTAAATTATATTTCATAAAATATGTATAACTATAGGGAACGTGTAATAATTTTTTTTATTTATTTTACGTTAATTTTGAAAAATCAAGAAAATTTTGCACGCAAATTGGGTCTCAAAGGGTTAATATGAATTGAAAAAAAAAAAATATTAAGGGTTATTAATGGTTGAATTATTTTTTTTTCTGCGTAACCTTATGGGTCTTCTCCTCAGTGTGTCAACAGCTCGTCTTCCCTGAGGAAATATTTACCGTGTAACAAGCCTTTTTCTATGCACATACATTTTTTATAAATATCCAAATACATATATGGCTTTGCAGAGTAAAGTTTTGCTGAGTTACCGGCCATAGGCCGGTCTAATCGATTTTATCATATGTGATAGGCAGTTCAGTGGTTTCGCTGAGTAAAGTTTTTCCCTTTAACCAGCCTTCGGTCGGGTTTAGGGGATTTCTCCTATGTGATAGGCAGTTTAGTGGCTTCTCTGAATTAAGTTTTTCCGTGAATGTGTGTATGCAATAATGTAAAAAAAATGTTAAATTGTAACCAAAAACAGTAATAAATTAACTTTGTCCATTTGAAGAAAAATGGTGGCATGTCTTTAATGAAAGCTTGTGGAATTGGCTATACATTTTTTTATGGACCTTTTTTAATACCATTTCTCCAAAAAAAAAACTAAAGTAAAAAATAAATAGAAAATCCACAACTTTTGGAGACATAATGTACCTCAGTTATTTTAAAGAGCTTTCATATGACATACATATAATCATGATCGTACGTGTACTTTTTGAGATAATTGAAATAATCTTTTAATCTTTAAAATTTTCAAATCAGCACAAAAAGTACCATTTGGTTTAAAAGTTTTGAAGTGATAAGCCATAAATTGAGACAGCTCGCAAAGGGCATACACACTAGAATAAAGCCACTCACATTAACTGAACCAATTTCCTTTTCAATGATTTCGACTTCTTCTGCTCCACACAAAATAGCATCTTCCGTAACTATATCTTCAAGATCTTTGCCTGAACTTATCCGTGTATTATCAATTACGGCTTGTATAAGACCAAATTCTTCAAAAAGATGACTGACATCCAAAATAACTGCTCTAGAATTTTGGATAAATGTGATATGAATTTTCAATACAATTAAATTGCTCATCTAAGTACATATAAGTAAAATAAGCATACCCTGATTTCCGGAGTACTGTTGCTATATCCATTTTTGCTTGAGCGTAATTGTCAGTGTACATAACACATATTGCAAATACTTTTTGTTTGTATCGCATATACACAGTATACCTTTTTAATTCGTTTTTTGTTTGTTGACACTTCTTTATCGTATTTTGTATAGATGCCATGGGCATATTCTTGCTGAGTGCATCAGCAATGGCACCCCTCAGATGAGAGTTAAGAGTTGGATCGGCATTACCACCTTCCTGTATTGCCAGCCTTATTTGGCGAGCAAATTTTGTAAATAGTGTCGCTTTCTGGCCATCTTTCAAAGCCTTTATATGACGAATGTTTGCCCATTTTGAATGCCCAGCCAGTAGAGGATATTTAGATGTAGATAACTGTCTCAAAATTGATACATTTCTTAATTGTAAAGGTTTTAATTTAAAATATAAAATATTTCTAGTTATGAAAAACATGTTTCGCAACCAAATTCAAAGACCAAGTTGGACATGTGTAGTTCGTGGGCATGTGTAGTTCAATTGAACTACTCACAGAATTGAACTGAATGCCTTAGTTCACCATTATTCGCTCTTTTAGTTCAATTGTTAATTTCGGTCTTTTCAGTCGGTGTTGCCAAGTATTATTTTACAAACAATAGTTATGAATGTCAAATTTATTTGGAAATATCAGTGGTTCAGGTTATTTTTTAGAAAAGTTACTCGCCCTAAATGGTCAAAAAAAAGGTACTAGATTTACTCTACTACCAAAAATACTCACCTACAAATTATTTTTCCTGCAATCTGCTAAATTTTTAGTTTTGTTTTCAAATTCTTTGAATAAAAATGTTAAAATTCACAGATTTTGTTAGAATTTTCATAGTAAAACACAGACTCACCAGACCCGACGCGCGATTTTTTATTCATGCAACTCTTGCAAATTTGGAATTATTTCCGATTTAATCTTGGCAATGCTATTAATATACAACTCTAAATATAGTGTTAAAGTGAAACAATAATATATTACTAACTACGGTCTCCATTTATCATGCAAATACAAAGTGTTGTGTTTTTGTGGGCAACGCCCCCTTGCAGGGCCTTAAAGTTGGAAAAGTTTTTGACAATTATCTCAAAATTTAAGCAAGAAAATTTAAAAGACTATTCGACCAATTTTAACCGATTGTTTGGGTCGAATAATTATTTGAATTTAGAATTATTTGTTTCGGCATTTGCCGAAACAGAGGCGATTAAGCGAGGAATCGGTTAATAGATTAACCGAATTGGATACACTAGGTAATATACACTAAGGAACTAGACTACCATACCAACGCCTCAACTTTTCCCATGACTGTGAACTTATGTATACCACGTGTTGTTCAAAAAAGTAAACAGAAGCACGTGGTCTAAGAAATGTAAACAGCCTGCGACAAAAAAAAATAAATTCATAATTTTCAAAAATCTGTCGAAAATAAAATAATTTCTAGCACGATTTCCTAAATATTGCCTTATACCACATACCCCAGAAGATCGTTTGGGGGGTACTATAACCCAACAATATTTGGTCTATTGGGTTAGCCAGCGACCAAAAAAAGTAAATAATTTCATCATTTTCAAAAATAAACTAGAATATGTTAAGGTCTGAAATTTTCAGAACTAATTTCTAGTACGATTTCCTAAATTTTGACATATAACATATGCCTCAAAACTAGAGTATTTATTAATTATTGTTATTTATTAATAGATTTTCTTTTTTGTATGTACATATTTAATTCATTTACAATAAGATTAATATCTAAATCTATATTTGGTATAAAATAATTGTTGTAAGCCAGATTGGCACTATTCTAGGAAAGTAAATTACATTCACATATTATTGATTTCAAAAAATGTTTAATAAAAAATATATGATAATTTAAAACTTAATATTTTCATGGAAAATTAAAAAGCTGATTCATTTAAAATAAACCTATATTTTAAACAAACTTCAATGTATTTACATATAACTTCATTTACTCCATTTAGTATACATATAACTTCATTTAAATTTAGTATGGTTTCACCAAAATATTGTATTCAAAATTCTTTGTATATGGGGCAAACACCTATGAAGTGAAATGTGTTTTCCAAAGCATCTAAATTGCAAGTTGTACAAATACCAACAGTGTTATTACTGAAAGATCTTGCATTTAAGTCTAATAAGCCACCCCTATCCCTTATTACTAAATTGACTGTAAGTGGAGAAAAATTTGAAGTGTATAATGATGAAATGTTGTAATCCAGTTTTGCATAAAGATCATGAAACTGTAAACTTGTAGCATTTTGTATATAATCATTACGTTCATTGATTTTAGTTGGTTTAATATAGGTTTCCACTGTTTGCTTAATGGTGATGTTGAGTCAGCAGGAGTAAATTGTATATTTTGTCAAAGGTTTTCCCACTCCTTAGCCCAGTATATGTTTTGTTCTATGATTTTTAATGCTAAAATGCGAGGTAATCTGATTCATATTTAGATACGTATACTGATTCTAGGTTTTTTTCTAAATACAGCATGTAATTAAGTGTTGTGTTTGGCAGGTATAGCATCTTTTTTATGAAAATTCTAAATAGATTTTCAACCTCATCATATTCGACCTCGTAAAGGCTGTTCCCTACCGGACGGACTATACGGCATTTTAAAAATTTCCTAGCCAGTTTTGCGTTAAAGGCGTTTTTGAAATCGCTTTGCTGAAAATTTCGGCGATAGACTTCTTGACCCGGAACAAATTTCACTTTTCGGCACCGAGTATCAAAGGTATTTTCGTTTCGCACGTACGCTTTGTGCAGATTTTCCCGGATCCTTTGCCGTATAAGATCTAATGTTACAGATTTCGGAATAACGTTCAGTTCCGAATCTTCTAAATTGCTAAGTTTCCGAGCAATTTTGTAAAAACTAGCATGGCCTACCATATTCATTCCGAATAACGCGAAATATGGCGTAACACCAATCGAGTTGTGCACTGACGATCTTAGTGAACATTCAATTTCCGATAAATATTTATCCCATTCGGTATGATCGTCTTCCAAATATGACCGTACAGCGGACAAAAGCGATTGGTTAACCCGTTCTGACGCATTCGCCTGTGGCGAGTGCGTAGCGGTTTTAACGTGATTTATCCCGAAATTTTTAACAAAATCTTCAAAATCTTTACTTATGAATTGTTTGCCGTTGTCAGACACAATAGATTCGGGTGTGCCAAACTTATGACAGACTTCAGAAATTAAAAATTTTACGACATTTTTACTATTGGCCTTAGGCATCGCCTTCAATAGTACAAATTTGGTTAAATTATCCAAAGCGATGAAAATAAAACAATTACCGGTTTTTTGGGCGTAGCGTTGTATTCGCGGGTTTTGTCTCCTTACAGACTTGACAGTTTTTTATAAATTCACGAACTTGTGAATTCTGGTTTGGCCAATAAAAATATTCACGTACTCTACGTATCGTTTTCGAAAAACCACCGTGCGAAACCTGAGGCGGGTTATAAGCGGCCTCTGCGATACTTTGAGTCAAATCGAGCTGTACCTAGAGTTTCCACGAAAAATCTCCGTTTACTGGTATTCCATCGTACGGAATCAACCTTTTGTACACCAAACCGTCGACGACTTTGAGATCGGGTAACTGCTCGGAATTTCCCTCAATAGTACCAATAAATTCTTTATAATTTTCCGACTTAAAAGCCTCCGAATTTAAATCAATTAATTTGCAAACGTCCGCGGTGATTTCTTCCATTTCGTAGCGCGATAGGGTATCCGGAACAATATTTTGTTTACCCTGCCTATGTTCAATGGAGAAATTATACGCCTGAAGATGAAGACTCCATCTGGCCAAACGACCGCTGAGGTCCTTATGAGACATCAGCCACTTCAGGCTGCTGTGGTCTGTAACCACGGAAAACGGCATTAGTTCTATATAGGGCCTAAACTTCTTAATCTCCATGACCACCGCCAGACATTCCCGTTCAGTGACAGAGTAATTTTTCTGCGCCGATGTTAATGTGTGCGAAAAATAGGCTGTTGGGTGTTCGCCATCAGAATCATCTTTCTGAAAAAGCACTGCCCCAATGCCAATATCGGACGCGTCACACTGAACATAAAAATGTCTGGAGAAGTCAGGATGATTAAGATCTGGACTAGTACCGAGAGCGTTTTTGAGACGATCAAACGTGGCTTTGGCTTCATCCGAAAACGTTAACTGTTTGGCCTTCTTCAGAGTTTCAAAAATCGGCATAATCCGGTATGAACCTTCTATACCAGCCAGTTGCCCCCATGAAACTCCGAACTTGTTTAGCGGTTTTCGGATATGAAAAAAAGAGTAATCGTCTCCACCTTAGCCGAATCAGATTTTAATTTGCCACCGCCAACTATATAACCGAGATATCGTAACTCTTTAAAACAAAATTTTGATTTCGCTACGTTTATTGTTAATCCTGCTTTTGTCAAACAATCTGCTACTCGATTTAACAACTCCAAATGCGTGCTAAAATCTGGCGAGACTATCAAAATATCGTCTAGATAGACGAAAACTCTATCACGAAGTGCTGCGGGAACCACCTTATCCATTAGCCGGCATAACCTCGGAGCAGCATTACACAGCCCAAAAGGCATGACCGTATAATGGTAAAGACGTCTTCCTGGCACTGTGAAGGCAGTTTCTGCCAGAATGCATCTTTGAGATCAACACTAGAAATGAAAAACGTATCCCCTAACCGACTGAGCAAACCTTCAATGTGCTGCAGAGGGTAGGCTTCCTTGACCGTTAGCGCATTGAGCTTTCGAGCGTCTAGACACAATCGATTTTTTTTCGCCCTTTCGGACTAGTGTCACCGGATGACTCCAAAAACTTTCGCTAAGCTCAACAACACCTAGGTCAAGCATCCTATCAAGCTCTGCGAACATTAACTTTTGTACAGCCGGTGAGACAGGATAGTGACGATCTTTCACCGGTGTTGCGTCACTAGTATCGATTGAATGCATTTCTAAGCTGGTTTTACCCAGCCCTAATTTAGTGTAGCACGGAAATTTGGAAACCACCAAATCTAATTGGTGTTGTAGTTGTTTTGAAAGAGTGTAAGTTTTGACATCGTCGGCTTTATCTGTCTCCTCACAAAGACTAATACTATTAGTGGTTACACTATCTACGGTGGCAATGAATTTAAATAGCTTCATAAAATCGTAACCCAAATACAACTCTCGCTTCAGAGTAGGCACTAGATAGAACGTAATGTTATGCGTGGCTTTATTAAAAGCAATTTCAGCGCGAACGCGACCGATCATATGGTGAACGATTATCGCTACCTTCAAACAAAACTGACTCGGCAATTTCATGTCGAACTTTTTTACGCAACTGATACCGTTCCCTGGCCTTTTCAATTTTCCTTGACACCCTACCTAAAATTCTTAATTTTGCCTCTTCATAGTCCTTGATTCGAACATGAAGCGGCTTAAGCTCCCTGAGCTTTGGTTCTACAACTAAATTTGAATTTACTCTACTTGTATTTCTTAAAATTTAAATATTTTTACTTCTAGTTCCCATTTGTTGATTTGAAACTGGGCCTAAACCGCATCTCCCCAGTTCCAGACGGGCTCCGCAACCTGTTTCCCTGACATTTAGGGCATTTTGGTGTAACCACACAATCCCTAACACACCTGAAACAAAATTGCCTTGTCAAATGTTCAGGACAATCGACGAAGCTATGGCCAACTACCTTTCAATTCCAGCAAGTATAATGACTTGTAGACCGAATACCATTAGCCTCAAAATCTACGAGTGGTGCTTCTTCTACTTCTTCATACGCCAGTTCACTCACTCGATGACTTGTGTTCGGGCGCTGCTGGTACAACTGTCACTGATTTGCCAGCAAATTTTCAGCACGCTTCACTTCACGGCAAAAATCTAATAAAGTCCGCACCTGCACAGAAAACATAATCTGGGCCAACGACGGTTTCAAGTTGCATCTCATAATTTATACGAGCTGCCCCTCTTCATATGGAGAATCTTGGTTTCGCAACTTCATGACAGCGTTGTAAAATTCTTCAAACGACTCCTGAGGCAGTTGACGGCGGTTTAAAATTTGCATTTTCACCTGGTACTCTTTTTCAAATCTTCGATATTTTGTTAGGAGCGCTTTTTCCAAATCACTCCAAGTTTGGACACGTACCAGTTTTCGGTGATCCCAGTACCAATCACGTGCTGGTCCTTCTAATAAAATTTGAAAATCACGAAGTATTTCTTCGTCAGTACAACTGTAGTCCTGTTTTAGCACCCCAACTCGAAAAATAAATTCTTGGACGTTCATAGTTCTGTTGGTTCCATCAAATCGAAGATTCCATTTTTCTAATTTTCGGCTCAACAGTTCAAAACTTTGTCTAGGCATTGGTCTAGAAAAATTTTGAGTTTGTTGTGGATGAAAACTGGGTGCTGTCCACACCTCTTGTCGCTGACGAGAACTTTCTGGTTGCGAAATAATTGGCGGTTGTTGTTGTTGATTATAAACATTTTGTTGCTGTGGCAGTTGTGACTGAACTTGAAGTTGCTGATACATATGATCCTGATTATACAGTTGGTTAGGCTGTTGTTGTACCGATTGTAGATTTTGTGGAAATAAACTTTGCTCGTAAGGCTTTTGGTATTGTTCTTGTAAGGTCTGCGGATATTGTTGCTGCAAGGGTTGTTGCTGAAATTGTATCAATGGCTGTTGCAAATGTTGATCTGCGCTTAAATTAACAGATTGTGCTGCTGCAGCTGTAGCTGGAGCTATAAAGCGTGATGCCGGAGTCAATGTTGGAAGTTGCTGTAACCCCGTTGACATTTGCACAGCTGGTGGGTGACCATAATTAGAAGGTTGTTTAATTTCATTAATGGCTAGCTGAATCTTCTCGTCAACGTCTCGCATTAACTGTGCCTGAGACAGCCCAATTGTTGCGTTTACCATCTGCAAAATATTGGTAGCACTAGCTGCACCGGTGCCAAATTAAACCCCAGCTTGCCCCTCACGAAATTCGCGACGAATATTTTGAGCCGTATTGCTTTGGTAATGTGGCGAAACGACAGTATTGTTAAGATCATCAGAGGAACAATTAAGGAGTGACTTTTCCAAGCTTGACGACTGCGTTGTCACCGTGTTAGCCGCTGAAGTTGCAGTAGAAGTCACTGGAGATCTTTCTGTAGCGATGGTATTCGTGCTACAAGTTGTAACTGCTGGCGGATCCATATTGACGGCCTACAAGTTTCAACTCGACCAAGAAAATCTAAAAAAACAAATCAAAAAACCAATTAAAAAAAAAAACAAATGTCTGTCCCTCAAAAAGATAGATATTAAAAAAAATAAAAAAATTTAATTACGATATACAAGCGCAATAACCAATAACCTATTTTCGCCCTAGAGGAAAGTGAAAACAATTCCGCTCTATGGCAAAAAAAACGAATTATAATAATAAAAAATATAAAATAATAAGAAAAAAAATTTAAATAAAAAAAGCCTTAATAAAATATATATAAAATTCGGATCTGTGTAAAAGCCAAACAAAATGTATATAATTTTGTTCGGTTTTTGGAAAAACCAAAAATATTAATTAGAAAACGGAATATATAATATTCATACGTGGTAGCAGTTCGGGAAAAATAAGAGCTTGCGGAGTAAAAGGTATGTATTTTAAAATATTTTGAGTGTACATATAATAATTATAAAAATTTCAATCTGGTTTTCAGAAGTTCGTGTGTATAATGTTCAAAAATCTAAAAGATGAAATATGGAAATAGTTGTATTTGAAAACAACAAAATAAATAGCGCTGCAACTAAGGAGTCTGGCATTTTGCCAGTAAATCCATGGACTCGCGACTACTTTATAATGCAGTCTGTTTAAAAATCGAGAAAAATCTCAAATATTAAAATTGTAAGTGTTTATACTTAATAAAGCTTTAGCAATTATCTTTGGGCTATTTTGTTAAAATAAAAAAAAATGAAAATTGATCTCACCTTTTATATGACTTGCAGCAGATAAAAATTAATTATTACTTGAAAACAACAAATTCATTATGTCTCAAGTCAATATAAAAAGGTAGAGAAAAAAAAATAGTTAAAATTTAGACCATTTCAATCCCAAAATCATGTAGCAACGCGATTCAGGCTACTAAACCCCAAAATCCGGGACTTACATGACCGGGATTGTCGTAAATCCAAAGATTTATAAAAATAAAAATCAACTGAAACTAATAAACGAAACATTTTCCTGTCTTCCTTTGCACGAACGAAAGCATTTACCCGTTATTACATGTACGACTAAGACTCCGTCCGTGGCCAAGAAAAACACAGGGAAAATGATCTTTGAAAGAAAAAGTGTTGTCCTTTCCCCCTAAATGTCGCAACGCGCAAAGGACTCTCTGATCCACCCGGGACTTACATTTTTAAGGAAAAAAAAACTAAATCTAAAAAAAAATAAAAATTGAATAAAAAAAAATTACTGAAATCTGAAGCTTGCTTCAGGCCCCACGTTATGGGCGCCATTCTGTTGTGGCAGCTGTGTAAAAAATTAAAATTGAAAAATTCATATATTGCCTTATTTGGCCCAAGCTATATTTTATACAAAAAAAATTAATTTATATAAAAAAACAAAATTCTCAAAACTTAATTCATAAATGTAAGTATTGTTCCAACATATAAATATAAATTTAAAAATCTTCTTTTTCACAAAAAATTCAATACATACCCTTTAGGATTTTAGCAAGATGGAGGTATTCAAAGATGCTGCTGCTGACCGGAATCTTCGCAGACGTTTATTAAGGTTTGTCCGTCCGTCCATTTTCAGTCCTAAGATAAATTTTTCGTTGTTCTAATTATTTTATTTTTCTATTAAATATTTTGCTATTGTTTTTCTTGTATTTTAATTATTTTCCTTTTCAGGGTTCTTTTCGAATATTTTCTTATATTCTAAACGCATTTCATTTTCTTCCTGGTAGAGGCACCATTAGTGTCACCAACCCACGGGCAACTTAACCCCTAAATTATGTCGCAACCTACAGGCCTGAGCTCAACCCTATGTTCCGTCGCACTTTCCTTTTATAAAACCAAAGGATATTGCATAAAAAAGGTTATGTGGACACTATATGTTTTCCCTAATCATTCATGTTAAAAAAAAAAAACAATTTCAATATATTTACAGTTCCGTCCGTTAGAAGTCTTCCTGGTAAATCGGTCCCTATCCGTACTTAACCATAATATACCTGACACCCCAGGCTTGGTGGTGCCGATGCAGATACTCCAGCGTTGGGTCAGACAGCGGAGGTTGTTGCGGCAGATGACGTTTAGCAAAAAAAAAAGAATGTACTTGTGTGTTGTTGAAAATTTATTTTTATGTTTACTCTTCCAAAAAAAATTTTAAATGTATGTATGGATGTATGCAAAAACTTTAATAAAATACACAGAAATTCCTTCCAGTGTTGTTGTTGTAGCCAAATTTTATTGCACCCAGACCACTTGTCTGACCTTTCTCTCCCTTCGCAAAATCCAAAAAGGAAGTTCCTAAATCTCCATTTTTCTATTTTTTTCCCCCAAAACAAATTGTTATCATCATTGTCAAAAAAAAACAATAAAAAATTATCCGCAACTACACACGGTTGTTTATAGTGTAGTTTTTTTTTCTAATCTATTACAAAACCTCAACACCTCACCCTCTTGTACCTACACATGACAATCACTGCATAGTTTTGCAAATTTCTCTCTGGCAGTTTGTACATTTTTACATTTCAAACCAGCAACAACAACGTTTGAAGCACGGGATCTACGGTCGATATACTCCAGACGGGATGTAGAGCTTTTTTATATAATTCTTAAATCTAAAATTATATTCTTTTAATTCCTGGACATTCCTAGCAACATCTTTTAATTTATCATCTAATAGGTCGCTAAACCTACAGCCATATTTTGACAAGGCAAATGTTTTTTACTATTATTATTTCCAGTGTAATCATGCGATGTAACTTCTATTGTACGTTTATTATACATCGGTTTTTTAAATTAAACAATTACGCATAATCCCCACTTATGCAATAAAAAAAAATACAATCTGGGAACACCTTGACTTTATTTAGATCAGCTGATTGTTAGCGGAGCGCCACTTATTACCAAAATAAAAACTCCAAACAAATTACATATAGATTTTAAAGTAAACAAATTTTTCTTACTGCAAAAAAGAAAAGTTGTTGTTTGTCCTCTGCAGATTTTGTTGTTATCAAGTACAAGTGTTGTACAAAAGGCACAATGTTGTAAAATATAAATATGTTCACAGCCAATGAAAACAAAAAACACCACCAGTGTAGATTTTAGGAATGTTAAAATACACAAAATAACGAATCTCGCTGTAGTATTCCACCAGATTGTGATTTAACACAACGATTTATTTGTTTAACAAGCAGTTTGACTTTCAATAAATGCTTTAACTTTCATTGAATTTAAATATATTGAGGTCTGAAATTTTAAAAACTAATTTCTAGTACGATTTCCCAAATGTCATATAACACATCCCCCAAATGATCGTCTGGCGGGTACTATAACCCAACAATATTTGTTCTATTGGGTTAGCCAGCGATCAAAAAAAAAAAAAATAATTTCATAATGACTTTATTAAATAATTGAGCTCTAGGTCACGTTTGTATTTATAAAATATCCTTTATTATTTTATATATCACCAATATTTCGTCATTCTTTGAATGATATCTTCACGGAGTCTAAAATTGTAAAATAATAATATAATATTAATACATATAAAGAAACATATTATAACATAATAACAATTTTTATATATAATACATTAACATATAACGCAAACATAAAATCAAACTTATATTACCAACTTAAGATTTGTAGGGTACAAAACATATGAAAATAAATGCTTACATGAACAACAACAAACAATATTAATAATAAAATTTTTCTGCCGCTACCCTCCACTCTGGTCAACACAACATTTAAAACTGTTTTTTGTTTATTTATTTTCAAAAACTAAAGCTCTTTCCAATGTTCTCAGTGTCTGATTTGAAATTCATACGTTGGTAGTTGTTACTTTCATTATGTTCAGAGCTTCCAACATGGAGCAGTGCCGGTACCTGCTCTCAACTTGTAGTATCCGCACACTTTCTAAATCGGGGCTGTGGTTATGGTGTTTACAATGTGCTGTTTTAATAGAATCATTGTTTATATTCCTTAATTTAATGTCAGATTTATGACCATCTAACCTAGTTTTTAATTTATTTTTCGTGGTCACTGTCACAACTTTCTGAAACTTTTACCATTACAAGAAACTCTATATATAACATTCGATTTATCTTTATCCTCTACTTTATCCTTGGTGTTACTATTCATTTGTTTTAATCAATTATCAGTCTTATGAGCTATTTTATATTTTTCAGCATTGAATAATTTCAATTTTAAAAATCTCTCTGAGATTTCAGGTACATATGTGATTGATTTGTAGATTATTGCCTTTTTTCCTCTGTTGAATTTCTTCTCTTTTCTTTTCCATAGTCTTTTAACAGCTTTTCTGTAAGAATTTTTATTATTTAACGGTGGGTTTCTTTGTGAAATTCAAAGTCACTGATATTTAACACTCTTTTGATCAAATTATTCGCTGTATTAATTAATATTCTTTTTGGGTGTTTTGAGTAATAATTAATTATAATACCCGAGGCCGGGTCAGTACATTCCATTATCTACTCAAGATGTCACCAAGCAATAGGAAGCAATTCAGACATAAATTCATGTGACATCAACATGTTCAACAACAAAAATACAACTAGCTGGAAGTTAGCCCGACTACCAGGTACCTGTGCATGAACTCAATTAAACAACCCAAACAAATTTTCGATGACAACAACCTCCGAATTCTCTGCAGTTTGCGGCACAGAAACTCTACAAGCCACATTATCGGGTTGTGGAATCCTTCAAGTAGGACCAAGCTGAATTATCAAAACAAACACGATAATAATACAGGGCCATTTTGGGGCATCAACCAATTTGCAACTCTCATATGCCAAATTTAAGCAAATCGAATCAATCAGCACACCTCATAAAATAAGAAAGGTTTTTAATACAACAAATCATCAATTCAAAACCCAACTAGATCAACTAACCGATTTGCAAAAGCAACTAAATTAGTCAGCCTTATTCATATCCCGAAAATTATCAACTCTAAAAGCCAACATCATCATGCAGTAAGTTACACTGCCCTAATCCTCTACATCCTGTTGGCGCTTATTTTCATAGGCATGAAACTATTACAAGGATATCACCGGAACGATCCTAAAAATATTAACGAAGTTACGAGCAAGACCAATCCCACAACAAAGGCCAATAACAATTGACATCATAGATACTTAATTCCATTATTACCAGATGGATTGGCATCTTAGTTGAACCTCAGTTCAACGCCGGGGAGAATGTTCAGACCCACATGGGTTAATCATTGATATGACTCATCAACTTAAATATTGTTTAACATACAAACATCTAGACTAAGTTCAATAACTTAAATACTGTTTGTATGGATAAATATCTAGAATAAAAGTCAACGACTTAAAACATTGTTATGCTTAGGCAGTAATTCTTGTTATATTAATTTTTATACATTAATTATTTATCATATTAGTTTATTGCAATTCTGCATTTATACTGTATATAAACCAAAAAATAAATAAATGTTCGTTAGTCATTAACACAAATTTTAAGTGTTTAATTGCAACCATTCTTAAGGTCTTTTTCCAGTTCAAGTGCTGGATGAAGAAATCATCACATTTGTCTCGTCTTAGTAACTATCCAAGTTTATGTGCTTGGACAGTAAACCTAAAGAGACACCCAACAGATATAACAAAAGTGCAAGAATGAATAAAATTAAATATCGAACATAACTGTTAATATCTGCGCCGTTAGAAGGGTTAAAGTGGAATATAATATATTAAATTAACACAAAAAAATAGTCTTAACTACAATTAAATAATACTTATTTCGTACCTTTACTTAAGTCAAATATCGATAAAATGAGTTTTTTTCTAAAAAGTTAGGATAAAAAACAGACATATAATTTAGCGCTTAATGGTTTAATGGAACTGGAAGTAATTTATCTCAACCTAGCGTAAAAATCCGTTACCGGTAGTTTTAAAATACCGAAATATATTTAAAATAAAACTAAATTCTTTTTGCAAGTTTGATATAATTTTGATTAAAAATAAAAATTATGTTTTTTCGACCTTTAATTGTGCAATGAAAATGAAAAATTATTCAAGTCCGAGGCTATACTCTATATTTCTTTATTAGGATATTGTACTAACAAATAATCCATACAGTTTTTGTTTTCAAATTTATTAATTAGTCTCTCTTTGACTGCGATCGCTGTAAGACGTATTGTAAACAAAATTTACAAATTCTTAGTCGTTCTTTTTCTTTTTAAATAAACAATAGTTTTGTATAAAAACAAAACTTAAAAATTTTGTCAATAACAAACGGATTAGTGCTAATAAAGGGATTACTGACAACCACTAAAAACAGAGTACATTTATGTACGTACAAATGGTGTACATACTTGTTTATACCAACAAGTTTAAATTGTTAAAAAATTAGCATGTCAACTAACAATGATAAAAATCAACAACAACCACTAAACAATGCCGGTATAGGTACTGATAACTTCAATTTAAGTGATGATAGCACCAGTGAAGATGACTGCAGTTGGCAGCGGGTTCCAGTTGTTTCTCGTAAGAGAGCAAGCACTAAATCACCCCAAATGTTTGTTCCAAAACGTCAACACTTAGATGATGGTCCATCAACCTCAAACCGATACGCTCCTCTTGCTCGTGAAGGAAGCGGTGATGACAACGATGCAGACATAATCTCACCACAACCACAACCAACGACACCGAAACCTCCACCGATCTTCATTCCAAATGTTGACAATATTGGTGGAATGATTAATAGTATTAATAAAGTTATTCTTAGTGCTGATTATCACTATAAATCTTTAAGAGACGGACAGGTTAGGTTAAGTATTAAAACAGTTGATTCTTACCGAAAACTAGTAAAACACCTTGATAGCAGTGGCATTAAATTTCATACCTATCAGATCAAGCAAGAACGAGCTTTTAGTGCAGTGATTAAGGGTCTTCATCATTCTACTACGCCAATTGAAGACATCAAAAATTATTGAGGTTGAAGCACCCAAAAAATTTAATGATATACATAGTTCAATGTCATAGATGTCAACAGTTTGGTCACACAAAATCATACTGTAGAAAACCTTTTAGGTGCGTTAAATGTGGGCTTGGACATTCTACTATGGATTGTACCAAAACTCCAGATACTCCTCCGCAATGTGTTCATTGTTTAAATAATCACACGGCTAATTATAGAGGTTGTGAGACATACCAAAGACTCATCAACAAGAGAACTATTAGAAACAACAGAAATGCTAATGAACAGGTAAATTATAGTCATATTTTTAACAATAACAACCAACCAACTCAAAGTAGTAACACACCAACTTATGCTCAAACTGCCAGAGGCGCAGAACCTGCAGCAAACAATGTTCTACAAAAAATTGAACAAATGCTAGCTAAACAAATTGAGTTAACCAACACTTTAATGAATATGATGTCTATGCTTATGACCAAACTATGCAACTAGATCTCATTATTGCAGAATGGAATACTAATGGTATTTTAAACCATTTAACTGAAGTCGAAATATTTCTTCAAAGCAAGTGTATTGATATACTTTTACTATCTGAGACACATCTAACTAGTAAATCTTTTATTTGAATCAAAGGATATGATATAATAACAGCTAATCAGCCTGACGACAGAGCACACGCTGGAGCTGCAGTAATAATTAAATCTACTATTAAATATGAAGTTTTAGAGCCGATAACTGAGTTATTTTTACAAGCAGCTGGAATCAAAATTACTTGCAATAATAATAGCTTATCAATATACTCTATTTACTTTCCACCTAGGTATACAGTAATTTGTGAGCAGTACGAAAATTTTTTCAAAAAACTTGGTCCTAAATTCATTGTAGGTGGCGACTTCAACGCTAAACATCCTTGGTGGGGTTCACGTTTATCTAATCCAAAGGGAAAAGAATTGTTCAAGTGCATTTCTAAAAATCAATACAATGCTCTATCAACAGGTAGTCCTACGTATTGGCCCTGCGATCCTGCTAAAATTCCAGATTTACTGGATTTTATAATTTACAAAGGTATTCCTGCATCCTTACTGGACATAATCTCCATCGATGACCTTAGTTTAGATCACAGTCCAATCATTGTCAATTTTAAAACAGATTTTAGAAACGACTTATTAGTTCTAAACTATTTTCACCAAGAACAGACATAAATTTATTTAAACACTGGATTGAAACTAAATTAAATTTAAAGATGTCAATTAAAACCGGATCTGAACTAGATGATGCAATTGAGACATTCTCTAAAATCATCCACGAAGCTGCATTGATATCCACGCCTCAGGAAAATAATCACAATTCATCTGTTCGAATCACATTTGAAATAAGAGAACTGATTAAAATGAAAAGACGTCTTCGAAAAGTTTGGAAGAGAACTAGGCATCCTACGGACAAAACTAACTTTAATCGTACAGCTAATTATGTCAAGAAGCGTCTAAACGAATTAAAAAATGACTCAATTGGCAGATTTTTAAATAGCTTAAGTCCAGCGAACAATAATGAATATAATCTGTGGAAGGCAACAAAATACCTTAAACGGGCTAATAAGAGAAATATTCCGATTAAAGATTTAAATGGGACCTGGTGTAATGAGCCGACCCATCAAACCCTTTACTGTTAGGGAAATTGAAAGAGAAGTTAAAAAGCTAAACACCAAAAAATCTCCTGGCTATGATAATATAGACTCCAAAGTGATAAAAGCGATGCCTAAAAAAGGTCTTATCTTTCTCACGATGGTATTTAACTCAGTTCTAAGACTTACTTACTTTCCTACCCAATGGAAACATGCAAAAATTATAATGGTACCAAAACCAGGTAAACCAGAAAACTGTATTAGCTCATACAGACCGATTAGTCTACTACCAATTCTTTCAAAATTATTTGAACGTCTTTTACAAAAAAGGCTATTTCCCATTCTGGATGCTCTGCAAATTGTGCCCGAACACCAATTTGGTTTTCGACAAGACCATGGAACACCCGAACAATGCCATAGGGTTGTTCAAACTATAAGAGAGGCTATAGAAAAACAACATTATTGTTCCTCAGTTTTCTTGGATGTGAAGCAAGCTTTTGACAGAGTTTGGCATAATGGACTGTTATTTAAATTGAAAAAATATGTTAGCCGCACCGTACTACCTCCTGTTTAAGTCATATTTAACTGAACGTAGTTTCTATGTTAATATAAACGATGAAGATTCAGCAATTGGTACTATTAAATCTGGTGTCCCCCAGGGGAGTGTTTTGGGTCCTGTGTTGTATACGTTATTTACTTCTGATTTACCCACGAACAATGATGTCTTGATTGCGACGTATGCAGATGATACTGCAATATTAGCTGCCAGAGAATCTGCTGCCGAAGCCTCTAATGTAGTTCAGAGACAACTTAACTTAATTCAAAAATGGTTAAATAAGTGGAATATTAAAGTTAATGCCGAAAAATCTACCCACGTAACATATACCCTTAAAGAGGGAGACTGCCCCTCTTTATCTTTAAATGGAGTCACTATTCCTTCAACTAACTGTGTTAAGTATTTGGGCTTACACATAGACAGACGTTTAACATGGAAAACACACATAAAATCGAAGCGAATGCAACTAGATATAAAAACCAAAAAAATGTATTGGCTATTGGGTAGCAAATCCCAATTAAGTTTGGAGAATAAACTAATACTTTATAAACTGTTTTGAAACCTGTGTGGACTTATGGAATTCAACTGTGGGGTACGGCAAGTTATTCCAATATTGATATTTTACAGAAATACCAGTCGAAAACTTTAAGATTT
The DNA here is from genome assembly GCA_021234595.1 of Delia radicum. Taxonomy (NCBI): domain Eukaryota; kingdom Metazoa; phylum Arthropoda; class Insecta; order Diptera; family Anthomyiidae; genus Delia; species Delia radicum. The sequence continues at coordinate 169,300,352 of CM037854.1, read as the reverse complement.
ATAACTGATGCACCTTGGTTTGTTAGAAACGATGTCATTCACAATGATCTTGATGTCCCCAAAATAAGAGATGAAATTAAAAGATTCAGCACAAATTACCTCAATAGACTAAGTAATCATCCTAACTCACTTGCAATTACACTTTTAGACGACAGTAACGAAGTAAGAAGACTAAAAAGACTGCACATTTTAGATCTCCCATTTTTAAAATAGGCATTCCTTAGCATAGAAAATGTATTATACTGATCAGTAATGTTTTATACATGTATATTTGTTAAGTTCAATGGAACTTAACTTCTCTGTTATTTTAAATTACTTCATAAGATTTGCTTAATATTTTTCATATTGTAAATAGCTTGCAAATAAATAAATAATAAAAAAAAAAAAAAAAAAATTTATTAATTGAACACATTCAGGAATGTGTTGATAGATCTATTTCAGGAATTTTCTAGGTTCCCATCATCAGAACACGTTTTGAAAGAAGTGACAATCCCATGCGAAACATCAAACATTCATATAACCTTGTTTTCCCACTAAATGAGAATAATATATGAGCTCGAAATTAAAGATTATCACCATTGATCAAAAATAAATTGAAAACTTGTTCGTTATGAGCAAGCTCTACACTCAAAAAAATAAGTTAGTACAAAAGAGAGTAAAACGTCTTGTAAATTAGGTAACTATTTTTAGCAAATTTTTTTGCTAAAATCGTGTTTTCCAGCTAAAATTTTTGTTATACTTATTTAGCACTTAACTGTTTTATACTAATGCTTTAATAATATACTAATGTTTTACTAATTAATGTGCTGATAAGCACATTAATAGTGTAAACGACAACCAGATTGAAAGATATACGCAGAATGATGCAGATGTCGCGGCATGTCAAGATGTAGTAGAGAAGAGAAAATGATACTAAAAAATACAACTCTAATAAGACATATAAAAAAATCAACCATGGAAGACTTTTGTATATCTTTTTCATACATAAAAACAAATTGAGGATTTAAAACAACTTAAATTTTGCGTTGTCACCGGCTTGTGAAAATAGTTGTCTATTAATAAAATAAAAGACAAAAGAAAATATTTAAATTTAATATGTATTTCCATAATAAATGTTAATAGATTAATAATCTAGTGTGGTCAAATAGCAAACAAACATATACATACATGTAGACAGAGTAAAGCGAAAGACAAAGACACACATCTTAGGTAGATTTGTATGGTTCCTTTTTCTTATTGCAAAAAAAGGGTTGTTTTTTCGTTTCGTTTGTTTTTTGTTTATTTTTTCGTTTCGTTTCTATAATTATCTTCGGCAGTTGCGTTCTTTAAAGAAGCATCATTTATACTACCATTGATGTAAGTAGTTGAAAGAAAATTTTTTGTTATGTGTATAGGTATATATTTATTTCTATATATTTTCAGATATTAAATTAATTCATGTCGTCAATGTGGGAAAATGAAAATTTTATATTCGTAATTATTGTAAGTTATTTTTAAAAAGAGTCACAAAAATATGTTTTATAATTTTCAGCAAATAAATTAACTAATAACAATTTTTCTACAAATTTTTTGCGTTTTTTTTCAGTATACTAAAATTCAGCAAAAAATTTATTAATTTTTACCAAGGCTTTTTATTTCTAATCTACCAAGTGTTAGCAAACTTTTGCTGAATCTACTAATTTTGTTGCTAAAAATCAGCTCGCTGATTTTCAGCAAAAGATTTTTGCCTGACATTAGCAATTTTTTTCTAGCACCCTCCTGACTAAATTTTGCTGACTCAGCAAAATTTTTTGCTGACTTTACAAACTTTTTTTTTTGAGTGTACCTTCGGTATATATACAATACACGCTTTTTGTTTTTATACAACAAGACCGTACTTTGTCTTTTTTACAGGTTTGATATAATTTTTATTAAAAATAAAAATTATGTTTTTTTCGATCTTTAATTGTGCAATGAAAATGAAAATTTATTCAAGTTCGATGCCATACTCTATATTTCTTTATTAGGATATTGTCCTAACAAATAATCTATAGAGTTTTTGTTTTCAAATTATTAACTCTTTTTCTTCAGAATTTTCTCGTAATATGTTTTTTTTTTTAATTCGTGTAGTGTATGTTTCAATCTCAAGTCTCATATTTCTACCGTCAGGGCTTATTATAGGTTCATTAAAACTGTTTATCTTTGAAACCCCCTTTTATACCCCATTGTTATCAAAATTTAAAATAACTATTTTCATAAGCTCATACCTCAAGAAATTCAAAATTTCCCAAGTTGCAGTCGTTTTGGCAGGAGTTGAAGGTGGAGACTTTGCCTGTTTGCCTCTCCCCTACATTTCCAAATTAAATTTTCTAACTGGCAGGTACAAAAGTCTTCCCAAAGGGAAGACTTTTGTACCCTTCCCCTTCATGCACCTCTCCAAAAAAATTTCTAAAAATTCCGCCCTGAGCGACCCACATACTATAAGCAACCCACATACCAAATTTAAAGTTAAAAAAACATTCATGCATTTGATAATTTCTGATATACATTTAATTATTTTCTGAATTACAATAAATATATTATAAATACAATTAATAATTTCGTAAATTTTATTTTAAAATATATAATAAAAATCAACTGATTAATGCCTAACATTCAGATAATAAATATGAATATCAATTGATAATTTCTGATATACAACTGATAAATATTAAATTCAATTGATATTTTCTGAATACAATTCGTTAATCTGAAAACCATTTCATTATTTCTGAAATGCAATGATTAATCTAAAAAACAATTTATAATTTCTAAAAACAACGAAAATTGTGTAGTAAAGTTTTAAGTGCATTTTTAGAATTCTACTTCGGTTCTGTACAAAATTCTTGCCATTTTGAACGAAGTTCAAATGTTTGAATAAAAAAAATCTTATAATTGGAGAAGTGAAAAAGTGCCAGAAAATTGGACAAAGTGGAAAAACAGACTGTAATAAAACTAGATTTCAAAAACTAAATATGAAGATGACAATAAAAGGTTTGTATGCAAAAAATGCTTTCATAAGATAAATAATCTTAAGATGGCACGCACATATTTAAAAGAAAAAAAATTGTCTCTTTTGGCGGCATGCAACGAAAAAAGTCTTTGCCACCCCTGTAATGGAGAAAACAAAATTTTGATAGCAATAATGCCTATTTAGTGTTTTAGGGTTGCCATTTATTTCAAAAATGCTCTTCGAAAAAAGTCGCTCAAAAGCCGAAGATAATTGCGAATGTCGTTTACGATTAAATTAAATTTAAAATTTTTTTAGCTTAATCCAACTATAATTCTTTAACAAAACAACAGTTTTAATATCACACGCAGAAAAATACTAGGGAATATTATCGAAGTGCTTAGTAAGTATACAACTACATAAGTTTCAAGTTAGTTTTACAAAATTCTAGTAAAATATTTACAAATTTTTGTAAAATATATGCAAGCCTAGTAAAAAATTTCTAAAAAAAAAATCATATATTTTGCAAGAAATTTGTTAAACTAACTTGAAACTTATGTAGTTGTATAATTACTACACATTACACATTGTTTTCAATAACAGAAATACTTGAAAGTTATCGGACATGTTTCGTAAACCAATTAATGCGTCTCCGAAAGCTCTTTGATTTGATACCCCATTTGTCAAAAATTTCTCTTAAACAATTCGAAATAAGCCGAAAACGAAAAATGGAGTAATTTTTTACCCCACATTTTAAACCCTTAACATGAGACTGTGCCGCTAAAAAAACACGTGTCTCTTATTTTTGTATTCTTTATCACATATCCAAATTTTATTAAAATCGAAGAGAACCCACCGTGAGACTCCCCTTGTCAATATATAAACTCCACTATATGGTAAAAATTAAATTAAAAATAATTGGGGCTGTGTTAAAGTCAAATTGTTCCCATATTGCACTTGACTGCATTAAATGAATACCCTGTTTTTAGATGACGTTTTTCTTCACACGAACGAGAAAACAATGACAAAATACATGCAATAAAAACAAAATACATGTAGTCACTCATGTGTAACGGCTAACGTCTTATAAAAACCAGTGCTAAATGTTCGTGAATTTTATTTAACTCATTTTTACACAGTGATCCTTTTTCGATCCAGAACTTTTAAACGGCTATATTTTTTACTGTAAAAAGATAATTAAGTGATTTAAAAACATTAAAATTATTCAACATCTTCGCTACAATGGTGACTAAAAACTTTTTGAAAAAGTGTTATCCAGAGTTGCCAAAAATTTATTTGAAAAAATCTATTTTTGGATCATTTTCGATGAAACTTTTTACAAAAATTGTTTAAAAATATAAAAAAGGCTAATCTTCTATGATTTTGATTATGTTGATGAAAAAAAATAATAATGTATTTCTCTGCTAGAAATTAATTCTTCGGTTGTATGTAATTTTTGAAAATCTGACCGAACGATGAACTTTTTAAATACTCAAAGTCTAAAATATTTCAAAATTGTTCCCGTTTTCACTTAAAACATAAATAATGGATGTTTTTTTTTTTTATAAAATACTACTAAACGTATAACAATTATATCTTAAGGGTTGCCATATGGTCACAACCCATGATCTTTTTCCAAAAACTTTAAAAATTGGTTAAATAAAAAAAGCTTTAAATTAATTTTTGAATAACGATTTATTTACAATATTATACAAAATTTAAATTTTTCAAGAATTTATAAGTTTCAACTTTGTTTGCCAATATTCCACTAGAGGGCGCTTTAAGGCGAAAAAAAGTTACAAAATTACTTAAATTCAACAACAGTGTGAATTGCGTAATGAAAAATAGGTGTGAGGACGGAAGGGTAATGAAACATGGTTCCTGGAAAGTTTATCTATCGGATCTATGACGTGCCATTAATGAATAAATTTAAAAACGAAGTTTTTAATTGAAATTAAATCTAAATGCAGCATTCCGATTGTAATTTTTGTTTCCGGTGAAGAAACTATTTGTAAAATACATTGGAATATTGCCATTAAAATATAAAAAAAAAATCGTTTTTAACTAGTCATCCCTTAAAAAAATAATTTTCTTAGCAATTAAAATCTTTTTTTTCATAATACCCAAACATTGCCTACTCCACCAGTTAATAAATTGCTTTTTAGAAAAATATTTAATATAAGGTTATTTTTTATTTGTGTACAAAATGTCAAATCGAAATCCAGCTTGGCTGACAAATTTCATAATGTAAATGCATTGGATTTAAAACATGAATTAACTCAATTTTAAACTAGATTTTGGAATAATCTAAATACAGTATTAGGTAGTAAATAAGTTATAAAAGAAGTTTGCGAATTTCTTCCTTTTCAGCTGCTTCCAAATATTGTTTTCCATCTGGTGTTTTGCCTTCTTTATCCGCACCCTTGAATGAAAATATTTTTTAATTAGAAAATTTTTAATCAATAAGTGTTTTAATCATACTTTTCTAATAGCAATTGAACACACTTTGTGTGACCTTCCCAAATCGCAGCGAGAATCGGTGTGATTCCATGTTTGTCTGTGACCTTAAATGAGAAACATACAATTTTAAATAAGTAAAAAAAAAGTTAGGAGAAAAGTTTGCTAAGCCAGTAAATTTTTTCTGGAAAAAAATTGCTAATTGCAAAATGTTTCGCTGACACTGAAAATCGAATTTTTGAATCAACTAAACTAAACTGAATCTTAGTAGTGAGCCGTTTGAGCTGCCGAACAGTGTTTCCAAAATCACTTTTTTAACAAATAACATTTCAGACCAAAATTTTTAACTATTTTTCTTATTATTTTTTTGTGTTTTAAGTAGGGAATGCAAAATCCCGTACTTTTTCAATAACCAGGGAAAGCTGGAGATGTATTCGAAATTCCCGGGATCCCGCTTGAAAAATAAATTAATATAATATTAATATTTATATAAAATCGCATTTTTGTATGCAAAATGTCTTATACGACCTGAGATTTTTTTATTAAATAATGACCTGTTCCACGATCTCGAACGAAAACCTAAGCGAACGCAAGCTAGTCACTCGAATTCGAATCAATTTGGGTTTCTCTATTTCGAAAGCTATCGTTCGCCTATACTTACGTGTGTCAATTTTTGTGTTTTACGTACATATTTACAAATCATAGTGGTGCCAGACCGGATATTTTAAACTTCTATTACAATTTCTTTTAAAAATACCAAAAATACTACTAAATTGTTTGAAGATAAATACAACATTACTTAACAGTGATCAGCTGTATATGACAAATAAATAAATAGAACAAATAAATAAAACAAAAGAAAAATTATTCAATTCCCTTTCAACCGTGGTTGTATACAGACGTATTCGCGGCAGTGTTAATGTGTTTTTTTCTTTTCAACAATGTATTTTGTTGTTATAAATTAATAACGGTTCTTGGTGGATAACATTCCTCTTACATAGAGACAGAGACTCTTATATTTCTTAGTGTTTTTTTTTTAAGTTTTGTTTTTTTTTTTTGGCTTCAACGCGAAAAAAAAAAAAAAAAAAGTAACGGAGAACAGTTAACTTAAATGAAATAAACAGTGCATTCCAAGAGAATAAGGACAGTGATTTTTAAATCTCAATTTTAAAAATATAAAGTTAAATTAGAACACTTGTGAAAACTTTGTTTTTCCCTAATTTTGTGTACTGTTTCGGGTATGGAGGCGGGTAAAGATCCACCTCCTTTAACCGATACGGGGACGGACAACAAAAGAAAAAATCGACCATTAGAAGGAGCAGGAAAAATTCAAAAAGATCAAGATGGAAATCCAATACCAATTGGTGATAAAAGTACTTTAAACAATACAGGCTATATTGATGAAACTTCAAGTTCAATCGAAAATACTAGTGTTATATCACATCCATTTATGCAGATCAAAGGAAAAGCGATGAGCGATATTGTAAATTGGTATCCAGCAAACCACAGTGGTCCCTATCATGTTTTGGTAAATCCCAATGAACTACTATCAAGCAGCAAAAAAAATTCTGAACTTTTTCTGTATGAAAAAATCAGAAATATTGTTGATCAAAAAAATTTTTAATAAAAAACGTAGGCTACAACCAGTTTAGAGTCACTTTTAAAACTGCTACCGAAGCTAATGATTTTTCCCTTAACCAAAAATTAAAAGATCTCAATATTGCGGCACTCATCCCTGACCGTTTCATACAAAAATATTGCATTATTAGGAATGTTCCTTTAACTTTCACTCACAATGATATTATTTCGGAAATTGAAGATAATTATGGTTTGACTGTGGTATCTGTTCACAGATTCAATCGTAAGGATGCTAATGGTGAATTTACACCCTCTTTAACTATTAAATTGGGAGTAATGAGTGAAGACTTTCCTAAGGAAATTAAAATGTTTGGAACAATTGTAGAGGCTGAAATTTATGTTCCTCCGCTTAGGCAATGCAAAAATTGTGGGCGTTGGGGCATATAGCTAACAGATGTAAAGGTAAAAAAAAATGTTTAATGTGCGGTAAGCTTATTAATTGTACGGATCCTGAAAATTGTTCAGACAAATGTGACTTCTGTTTAAAAACTACTACTTGCGTTGAAAAATGCAATGATATTAAATGAATCAACTGCAAAGGAACATAACGCTGCGGATACAAAACGTTGTCCTGTATGGGAAAAAGAAAACAATATCAGAGCAATAATGGCAATTGCAAATATTTCTAGAGGAGAGGTGATTCAAAAATATCCCATAAATAACTACAAGGGTGAACAGATTAATAACAATAATTATTATGGTATATTAGCCGATAAAGATTATGAAATCAACTTTCCAACTATGGAAAAAAACAGAAAATGTGTGTAAGAAATACTGATGAGGAGATCAACAAAAGGATCACCAAATTAAAATATAGCACTGTAGTACAACATAAACGTGCACCAAATTTTACTCTACCACAACCAATCTCCGTTGAGCCATCTCAACCAGTTTTTAACTATCCACAGTACCAAACGGTATCTGAATTAGAACGCATAATGGCAAACTTTGCCAATCAAATGAAAGTGTTCCTTGCGGCCAGCAACTGCCAGGATGGACTCAATATTTTAGATAATTTCACAACATCAATTTCACAAGCCATTAATAAAAATAATATGCCCCAAACTTCAAAAGTTCCCAAACAAAATATTCAAAATCACGACAAGGAATATATATCCACAACAACGGATAATCAAGTCACGTAAAGTTATTCAAGCAAAATGTATTTGAAAAAGAAGAAAAATAATCCCATCAGTATCTCATTTTACCTTACTTTCTTTCTTAATTAAAAAAATATATTTATATATAATTTCTATTCAAAGTCTTATTTAAAAAAAAAAACACAATTCAAGATTAACTTAAAAATAAAAATAAAACAAAATAACATTTATGACAATCCATGGTAAACATCATCCAATATAATATACAGAGTTTAACGTGCAACAAAAACTATCTTGAATTGTACCTAAACAAATATAATAGTGATATATGTGTACTATCCGAGATTTTTAATTTCGATGAAAAACAAGCCCTCTCTCTTTTCTCAAACTATAACATCATTTCGAAAAAAGAAGCGACAATTATGGAGGTGTTGCAATCTTAGCAAAAAAAACTATTAAATTAAAGAATTAACCTTTAACACACCACTCGACATTCTTATCTGTGAAACCAAAAATCTTTCAACAAATTTAATAATTATATCGGTTTATCTACCACATTCTGTAAAAGTTGAAGTTTTAAAAACTGAGATACAAAAAATTTTGGATTTTTGTGAAACGCGAAATAATGTTTTCATTTGTGGTGATTTTAATGCGCGCAGTAAGTACTATGGAGACACTTTTGATTCCAATCATCTTTAAATTCTTAATGATGGAAGCTCAACCTTTCGAAAATCCTTCTTTGATCCGTCATCTCGAGGTTCTGTATTAGATCTTACCTTTACAAATTCACTTCTCAATATAAAGTGGAAAGTCAACCAAGTTGCCATTGGTGGTAGTCATCATTTTCCTATACACATTACGGCTGAAAATGTAAATCAACTCAACTGTTCATTCCTCTTTAAGAAGAAACTTTTTTCCAATTTGAATCAATGCATTCTCTCGGATAAGCTTAATCAAATAGAAGAAACTTTCCAATCTTTAATTACCAGTTCTAGATACAAAATAAATTCAACAACAAAAAGAACCCCGAAATTATGGTGGAATGACAATATTGAAAAACTTTGGCGGTTAAAAATAGCAGCCCAAAAGAAATTCAACTCCAACAAGTCCTCAGAAAACGCTGAAAATGCTATCGAAGCCATTAAAAAATTTAAACAAGAGGTTACTTGTGCTAAAAAAAAATCTTTTTCATCTAAAATAAACGAATTAAATAGAGCCCCAAACACAAAAACTTTTTACAAATTCATTCGTGGTTGCAAAAATGTTGGCTCCGAAAATTTGCATGGTAAATGGAACAATGACAACAACGCTCTTTTTCTTTCTCACTTAAAAAATCAAGTTCCAGAAAACACGGACTCAGTCGTTTTACCGTCAGAATTCCAGTCTCTCCACAATTTCACTATGGATGAGTTCGTTTCCGTTCTTAAATCTAAAATAAACCTTCTTCTGCTGGATACGACGGCATAACATATGACATGGTCAAATCTTTACCTATGTAATCTAAAACCTCTCTACTAAAAGCATTTAATGAAAATTGGAAGAATTGCAAGTTAAGTGAAACGTGGCGTATGATCAAAATAGTACCTATACCTAAAAGAGGAAAAAACTTAGATATATAAACAAATTTCAGACCAATTTCTCTAATTCCAGTTTTTGTAAAAATAATCAATCTCATGGTGAAAAAACGTTTAACCGCCTTCCTAATAGATAATAACATTTTGCCGGCACGCACTTTTGCTTACAGAAGAAATGCATCGTCTTCTACTTGCATAAATGAGCTCCTCCATACAATTTGCACTGCTAAAGAAAAAGGTCAAAAAGCCACTCGTCTCTCTTGACATATCAAAAGCATATGACTGTGTTAACCTGGCCAAACTCTTTGAGATCCTAAATAGAATAAACTGTCCGATCCACATCACCACTTGGATTTTAAATTTTCTGAAATGTCGCACCCTGGTCATTGGCAGGGAAATGGTCGAAATTGTAAATGGACTACCACAAGGAAGTTGCCTCAGCCCCATACTTTTTAATATTTACACAATTTTTTGTCATGCCATAGCCGACGCTAATACTCATATATTTCAATTTGCAGATGACTTTATCATTTTGTCAACACATAAAGATTTTGATAAATCAACTCTTAATTTACAAGAAAAAGTCAACAAATTCTTGGAAATAACAAATAGTTTAAACCTACAAGTGAATACTGAAAAAACTGTCTCAATGTATGTGGCAAAAGGGGGAAGGAAAGAGGTCAAGATTCTGTTAAACAACAATCCTATTCTAAATGTAAAATCGTTCAAATTTCTTGGTAGAGTCATCAAAACAGTCTCACTGTAAAAGAGCATTACGATACTATCATGTCTCAATGTAAACCGGCCATAAACGCTATAAAAATGGTATCCTCAACGAAAGGCGGATTACTGCCCAACTTATCATTCAACCTTACAAAATCATTGATCTTTTCGAAAACAGAATACGCCATCTCCTCAATGGCTCATGCTCCTTCATATATCAATAATAAAATTGCCACTTTTCAAAACCAAATGCTACGTAGAAGTTTAGGACTCAACCCATCGACTCCAACACAAATCATTTATGCTTTGGCCTTAACTTTTCCGCCGCCAAACAGAGAGCGGTGTATTTAGCAGCCAAGGAACTATTAAACTAAAAATTTTTAACCTCCCTGCTTTTGAATGTATTAGTTCCAATCCATGCAAAAAATCTAGCATGGGTTTTACTTACGTTAAATTTCAAGACATTTTTGATAAGGTGTGCCCCACGGTGACAGGTTGCAAATCCAACAAAATCCAGGTTCAGCTAAAGCTTTTTTCATCCACTAAGGCCGACACCCCTATAGAGGTTTTTAATGCCTTCTACTCGGAGAAAATAAACGATCTTAAATCAAAAGGTTTTGCAATATGGGCTACTGATGCCTCGGTAATAAATCAGTCAACAGGGTGTGCAGTATGTAACATCTCCTCGAATGAAAACTTCATGTACAAAATTCCTGAAGCTGTTTCATCTCTGACGGGCGAACTTTATGCTATAGAAAAGGCTATTGATACTATAATTGAACAAGGCATAGACAGAGCTGCTATTTTTACGGACATTAAAAACTCTTGCTTACTTATTCAAAACAACTCAGCACATAATTTTCTAATCGACAAAATTATTGCCAAAATAGAATCATCCTTGATTTCATCAATTTCGCTTATTTGGACGCCCTCTCATGTTGGACTTCCTTTCAACGAAAGGGCGGACCAGTACGCAAAACGTGCAATTGCTGAAGGTATTGAAATTACTCCACAATACTCTCTAAAAGATGCCTGTACAAAAATCTGCAATAAGTTATGGGATGAATGGAATTCAGAGTATAGCGAAATATCTAGAATAAAAGGTGCAAAATTTTTTACTTTATTCCCTAATCTTCCAAAAAAACATTGGTTCAAGAACTCATCTTTACTGTCATCGGAAATAAAGATTATCAACCGACTACTAGCCGGACATACGTTCAATAAACCTTACCTTCATATGATTAAAATTGAGTCTTCTCCAAATTGTGAATTATGCGGTGTTCCGGAATCCGACGACCATTTATTTTCATCTGTCCAAAATATAATGATATTAGAAAAAATTTTGATTTTTTCACGTCATATAACAGCTTATATCTTCTGCTAAACTCGTTTCAAGATGGAATCTTCAAAAATCTGGTTAAATTTTTGAATGTCTGCAAAATAGATATTAAAAACCCTAACACAAATTTCTACTTTTTAACAACTACACCTCATCACTTTTTCATATGTCAAAATCATATGTTTTTTCAACTCAACTTTAAAATGGTACGTCAAGTTGTGCATTATGGACATATATCTGTCTAACCTTAATACTACAACACACCACAAAATTGATCAAAAGACTATGAGTCACTGGTAAAGTACAAATGAAAAGAGGAAAACAAAAA